>VXBZ01011687.1:361670-411880 GCA_013399135.1 Heliornis fulica | reverse complement strand
AGCGTCTTCTTTTCCGACACCCTGGCTTACAAATGGCAAAGGAGATCTGTAAGTAAGAAGTAACATTCCCCAGAGAAAACTGAACAACACTCTGCAACCTCCCTTGAAGCCTCCTCAAAGTGCCTCCTCTCCCTTTAGGATGGGCATTTCTTTCTCAATATCCAGAAGGGCTTGGGACTAAAAACAGAATCAGGGAAGAACATGGGGATTCTGAGAGATGCTAAAAATTCATCTTTCCTCCAGGAAAGTCGCTGGTTAGGGGACCAGACTGTTGAGACACCTCAGCATGAGCTTCTAAATATGAGGGCATATCACGTGGATAGTTGCTTCTCAAATCTTTTTGGGTATTAAAAATGAGCCATTCATACTTTTCAAAACAGTTCTTTGAGTTATACCCCGCTGTACGCAGATTCTCATAGAAAAGACCAGGACCTGCCTCAGCTGGCACAGACCCACTGGATCAGCCCACAGAATATGCGCTGCAGTCATGTCAAGAAAACAGTGGTAACAAGCATGAGTTGGCTCCAGGAGCAGATCTCAGCAGTTTGGTGGATAGGTCAGAGTGAGGTAACTCTGATGAGGTGGATTTATACAGACCTCCAGCCATACCGCGTGGGTCACTCGACTGTGCAGGTTGGCACAACTCCTGTGGGACCTCATTTCCGTGATCAGTGATCTTGACACAAAATACAAAATTCATGGAAGGCAGACAGGGATGGTGTGACCAGCTGAAGCCTTAGAAAATGTGAATGAATGTTCATGTAGAAACTTTTATTGTTCAACTTGGCCAAAAACCTTCCTGCAGTTTTGTAGTTCCTCTTGAGAAAAACATGTTGCAGTAAGCACAGTTTCTCAGACTACAGTTTCTTACATTTGTGTCTTTCTTTGGACTTGTAATTAAATATTGAAGAGACAAAGGAGATTTGGCAGGCAGTCATACTCACAGAAGTCTAATGTCATACGGTTTTTCTGGAAGAATAATATTCTGAAACAGATGAGATATTATGTACTTAATTCGGAAAAAAAAAAGTCACTAAGCACTCACTGGACAAATAAACAGTATTTTATCATCAGTACAAGAAAATCAACACATCTAAAACATCTGACTGTGGCAGTGGCAGCTGAAGGTCTGTGTTAATATTAGACCACAGTTTTGCAGTGCAATGTTGAGTCTTCAAGGGCCACTATTTTTCTGTTTCTCTCCAGCCAAATTAGGCTCAAAGCAGTGGGAGGCCAGCTTGCAGACGTCTCTTCAGCAGTGTATACCTTTTAAGCAGCGATAAGTAAGAGACTTTTTTTTTCTCCTAGCTTTTGATGAAAGGACATCTTTTCTTCTCCTTCCTATTATGATTTTCAAAAGAATCTCCAATAAACCTGTACAAACAGATCTGTAATAATTACATTTGACTTGGTAAAAATAAAGGGTTGCTGTCTGCCTTGCCCAGAAGAAGGGATAAACTCAGTGCTTTCCTAGAAGCTTTTGATTATTACACATCTGTGTATCCCTGACCTTCTGTTTGCCTTCAGCTGAAGATTGAGGCTGAAAGAATTAGTAAATAAACACAAATTTTTAAAACTTTCTTCCTTGGGATTCAAAAAGTTTGCGTTCCTGATAGCCTTACGGCTTTCCCCAGAACTGGTTTCCCTTGAAAGAAAAAACCTGTGTTTCCTCGTTGCTGACTGCAGGAACCAGAGTTGGGCCTACACCACCACGCTCAGCTCAGCTCAGCTCAGCTCGTGTCCATACAGCAAATGCCTCCCTGGTATAGGTCTGCTCCATCCTTCCCATGCTAAAGGCTTCCTTCCAGGTCAATCTAGGTAATAAAGAAACTTCATCCTCCTCTTTCAGATCCTCATTAACCTCAGTGTCATTTAATGGCTGACTTGTATATTTACTGTATGCTGCATGAAAGTTAAACACTGAAAACTCATCTGAACAGGACATTGCTTACACCAAAGATACTTCTGTAACTTTTTAATGACTGTAAGAGTGATTTATTGTGTTGGCAACGTTAATTAATACCACTATTTCCCCTATATATTCTTTTTTCGGATTATCAAACCTGAAAGTCTTTTCTTTCTCTTTCCATTACAGAAATCTCATGTTTGGACTCTTTGAAATTGTGTCACGCTGACCATGGCACTTCTAACCTGTCAGTCTTTTAATGAGGAGAATGTTGATTCTTCAGGGGAACTGGGACAGCCATGGCTCTTGACCTCTCTACAGAAAGAAAGGCAGACAACAAGGCCCTACTTCATGCAAAACCAGAGACAAAAGCCAGGTCTCAGGTTTATCTCTGTGAATCCAGAAGACATGGACCTCGTTAGAACAAATCAACAACCTCAACTCTGGCAGCATTCCATCTCTGTAAAATGCCTTTGTAGAGCTGAGAAACTATTTTCTCCTAAACCAAATCTAAATTTGAGCTTCTTATACCCTATCAGCCAAAATGCCATCTGAAGACAGCCTTTGTGTGACTTCTGTGCCATAAATTAAAATAAGACAAAACTCAGATTCCCGCAGCAGAAATGACACACAGTATTTGTAGTACTCCGCAGTAAGTAAAATTTTATTTCCTTATATTCTCCTGTCTTCTTTGATTCAGTAAATTCCATTTTGGAAGCTAATCATACTAAGTAGCTTAACTTATTATAGACATGATGGCGAGCAAGCGCACATAAGTCTAATACCCAAATTATTCTCAGGGAGACAATCCATTGTGTCAGCTAGTGATCAAAGCGTCCATTTATATTCACAATGTTATATACAAAATGATTCAATTTCAACATCTAATCTTTTTTTTAGCCATAAATGATTATGTGATAAACAAATCATTTGGGACCTAAGAGAGGGGTATCACTATAAATATCTCTCTGTCTCAACTTGCTTAATAAGGGATGCTGAAAACCTGAGAAGCTTTGGTACAAAATGGTTCTCTTAGCTGCTTGAGTGAGGATACAGGATATCTTTTTACTACATTTTCAAAAGCACACGTGAATGGGGAACACTATTAGAAGTGATTCTGCTGTTCTCCGTCCTCCCTGAAGCTATACTCCAAACATAGGTATTTTTATATTCTCACTTTATAACCTGTAAGCCTTGTTTTAAATAAGCAGTTCAGAAAACTGAGAGCTCTTCTGGTGAGCATTTGCTCTGTGTGATGTCTCACAAATAAGTAACTGTATCTCTTTTTTGAATAAGATTCACATTTGTAGCAGAAGGCAGCATCCTCTTCTTCGGCTACTGCAGAATTATTTGATATTTTGAAAGCAAAGATGTAGTTTCTGTGAATTCTGGGATGAAATATTGTAAAATAATACTATCTCTTTCTTAACCATTTTCTAGTTAAATAAAACATCATCTGTGCTAAACACAGCACTTCATTAGTCAGCATTTGTCCCCAGATCCCAGTGCCAGTGAGGAAAAGATCAGCCAGTACAGCTGCTCCCACATATTAAAATCTTCAGCAGGTATCACTAACTGTCCTTGTGCTCACATACAGCGTGGAACATCCCTCAGATTATTAATGTTAAACAGCAGAAGCAGCTCTACAAAGACACATAAAAGACTGAAACCAACCCAAGGTGTTCCTGAGATAACTGCACTTCTAGAAAACACTGAAGAGAAACATGCGGGTCTTTCTTCAACCCAGTCACAGATTTCATTCAAAACTTCATTTATCTCATTTATCTCTGAGCACAGGCAGTAGCTGTTGCTGTTGTCTTTTTTTTTTTTTTTTGCTGGCTCACTGAATGTCTGAATACTGATGCAAATTTTGAGTAGCACCCATCAGAGTCTCAGGGTGTGAAGAACCTCCTGCTTCCCCAGCATACAGCTCTACCACTTGCACCACCACATTCTCATCTTCCTCAGGTAAATCTCACTGCTTGATGTCCAGATGCTCTTGCAACAGCTCCCTTGCTCCTGCTGCTTGGCTCTCATGGGGCCAGTCTCCCAGCATCGGGGCTCAATGCCAGCAGCTTGGGGTCCTCTTAACCTCCACAGCCTTTCCTTCAATGTGGTGGCCAGAGGGACACTGAGCCTCGCACCAGGCCCAGCAAGCAGTTCCTGGGCATTACTACGGAAGGTAGTACAGAGCAGAGAGCCCATGGACAACCTGCCCGCAGCCAGGCTATACTGGGGAGATGAGATGGGGCTCAGTGCCCTTGGTGGCTCCTGGCCTCATAGCCATGGGGTGGTCATGGCTGGGTTTGATTTACTACTACACCTCCAAGCTACGCATCTTGGGTTTGATTTCAAAAATTTCCACAGATAGAGATTTTGAGTCTGTCGCAGGTCCTTCCTCTTCCTCTAGTGTGTGTGTGTATATATATATATATAATATATATATGCAGTGGAGAAAACTGGTGGGGTATATTTTCTTTATTTGAAAATCTCAGCAGAATTTGAGGTTTATGTACTCAGGGATATATGATACAAAAATATAATTCAACACTTGGTAGCAGAATAATTGTGTTTTGCCTTTGTTCAGGCCACCATCAGTTTGCCACCTTGGGGTGCTTTTTATTCTTTTTTTTAAAAGGCCAGTGCAAGGGCCTTGGTGCAGACAGCCTGTCACCCTGACACCATTAAAACAAACAAGACAACAAAGCTGTATCTGTCACATTGCCTAAACTGTATTGATGAGAAGACCGTAGAAGTGATTATGTGTATCAGATATCTGACAGTCTATGCTGTCATTGTTCTCTGTCTGAAATACTTTGGAAGAAAGAGAGTAATGCTGCCTACAAAAAGGATCATCTGAAAAGAAGTATGCCCTGGGTTCTGAGGGTCTAGGTTTGTTGGTTGGGTTTTGGTTTGGTTTTTTTGGTTTGGTTTTTTTTGTTTGTTTGGGTTTTTTTTTGTTTTGACTGCTTCTTTGCTTAAGCCTTTTTCTTCTTTATTTTTTGCTACTACCTTTAAGGTAATGTGAATTTACTGAACTTCATAGCAACTATTAGCATATCCCTTTTAAAATGTGCCTTGTTAGGCTAGCTGAGACTGAGCTCCTGGAGAAAGAGCTACCCATTACAAAATAGATGTTAGGTAGCTGTTAAACTAGATAACTCACCTGCTAAAAACACATTGTGTTCCTCATTGCCTGCAGATGGATCCTAGATAAACTATGTAGTCCAAACACCTGGGGTGATATTCAGTTGCTTAAATAGCCATCCTCAGGTAACATTACTGTTTTCATGTTCCTTGGAAAGGTGGCATGGGGCTGACAGAGATGACCTAGGACTGGTGAAGCCCTGTGCTTTCTCAAGGAGCAGGTAGGCTTGGCTGGTGGCACACAGATGATGCTGGATGTTTGTGAGTGAACTAAATTACACCTTGAATGCCCCAGTCTGCAGAGGGAAGCAGTTTCTCTCTGTCTGCTGTTGGGGAGAATGCCTTGGTAAGAGACCTGTAGCTCTTGGAATTTCAAGTGAAAGATAAGGCTCTTTTAATGCAGAGAAAAGGCTTTCATTAAGTATGCAATAAAAATAAGCTTTAAGCCATAGGGGAATTATGGCAACTTCAAGAATCACTCTTCACATTCCCTGTAGTTCTGGGTGATGTCCATTGAGCTCTGCTAGTGTGACAACAATGAAATCAGCTGAAGGGTGTGTGTGTGCATATTTGTAAACTGTGGTGGTTCTCTGGCACAGCTATAACTACAGGATCTCCAGATTAATTAAATTCTGGAGTTCCCACTTCCTGTTTTGAGACAGAAAAAGGTGGTTTTTAAATCTGACCCTTTGCTGGAGCAGTGATGCTGTGAATATTTTGCCAATCCATGTTTTAATTTCCAGTCCCTCAGCTGTGGGCCATTTGGCTGTGGTACCCATTAAAGCTCCTTATCGTACCTATTAGACTAGAAAGTCATTCATTTAGCTTTAGACCTATAATTGCTTGATGAGTTTTGGTCTCTGATAGGTAGCAAAATCTTTTTACTTTGGTACCACAGATGCAAGACCTGCTTTGTGTGTAAGCATATCATTACACAGGCATATGTGCATGTGAGCAAGCACCTATCTTTTGTAAAAATCCTCAGGTGGGAGAAGGGGTGGCACAGAAAGAAATGATTCCCCAGCACAGTAACTCAGAGGAGCAGGAAAATCCCTACAGCTAGGAGGTGAATCACTTGGCAGCTCTCTTCTCAGCCCACAAGACCCAGAAGGCAGTATGAAGTCTGCTCCCTCCTCAGTATGCATCAGGCAGAAAAAAGTTCAAGAAATAGGAAAATAATTATTGGTTTTGTTGTTGGTGCCATTTTCTATAACTTCCTTTGCATGCTTCTGCATTTCTGATGTAGACAAGGCTAGTGATAAAAGTGAGAGCAAATAAAATCAGCAGGAGGGATAGCTGTGGAACAGGTCTGCCAGTATCTCACAAAACATGTGGCTGGAAGATGTATGCTGTGAAAGTCTTCCTCCTCCTCCTTTCATATACCTTCGACTGCCTGGTATTACCCCTCTCTTAATACAAGCACAGCCTGGATTTTGTAATTAAATATCTACCATGTGGCAAAACTGACAACCCCTGGAGAGCTTCAGTGCTGTCCCCCTTTGCAGACAGCCTCGTGGGCTGTGGCACGGAGCTGTGCACGTAATAGGTGCGAGTCCTTGGCCATTTTCAGCTTCAGCCTTATAGATCTCTGAAGTACTAGGTAATTCAGCTCCTGTCTGATAATCATATTTTGATGATATAAGTTCTTAATTATACCGTGAATATATGAGGAAACTGCTCATCTGTTTAGAGTGTGGAGATCTAAATGAGAACTGTCTCGGTTTTCTCTGTTATTGTGTGGGTGTTGGTTCAACAAACTAATATGGAGCAGACAAGTTGGAGCTGGGATGTCAAAGGCGGTCATTACAGCAGCTGGAAAGGCTGCTGTGGGCTTTATCGCTGAAGGAAATGTTTGCTTAGCCTGTGGCTGCAGGTAACAGAGAATCTATTAAAATAAACTCGGGATTCATTTTCTGGCACTTCACATTTCTTGAATGCCTAATTCCTTTCTAGTAAATAGAATTGTTTTTTGGATTTCAAGGATTGTCCTGGTATCTGATGGGATAGAATTAATTTTCTTCTTAGCAGCTTGTGTAGTGCTGTCCTTCAGACTTAAGATGAGAGTAATGTTGGTGTCACTCTGATATTTTTAGTTGTAGTCAAGAGATTTTCAGCTTCTCATAGTGGCCAATGAGAAGGCAGAGGCCATGCAAGAAGATGGGAGGGGACATGGCCAGGACAGCTGATCCATACTGCCCAAAGGGATATTGCATACCATACAACACTGTGCCCAGTGTATAACTGGGGGTTGTTTGTGAGGCAAGGCAACATGGGACCTAGCTGAACATCATCTTCAAGTGGTGTGAAATCATGCTGTTCATCACTTGTTTTGATGATGATGATTAGTATTTTCCTATTCTGTCCTATTAAACTGCTTTTATCTCAGCGCACAAGTTTAACTTTTTTCCAGTATCACAGAATCACAGGAAAAGTCTGGGTTGGAAGGGACCCCAAGGATCGAGTTCCAAGCCCCCTGCCACAGGCAGGGCCACCAATCTCCAGGCCTGCATCTAGACAAGGTTACCCAGGGCCCCATCCAACCTGGCCTTGAACACCTCCAGGGTTGGGGCATCCACCACCTCTCTGGGCAACCTGTGCCAGCATCTTAGTACTCTCTCCAAAAAGAACCAACCCCTGATATCCAATCTAAACCTTCCCTCCTCTAGCTTAAACCCATCCCCCCTGTCCTACCACTATCTACCCTTGTAAAAATCTGATTCCCCTCCTGTCTATACGCTCCCTTTTAGTACTGGAAGGCTGCAGTGAGATCGCCCCACAGCTTTCTCTTCTCCAGGATGAACAAGCCCAGGTCCCTCAACCTGTCCTCACAGGGGAGGTGCTCCAGCCCCATCCCACTGGGAGGGAGAGGAGAAGTAAGTGAATGGCTGTGTGGTTGTTTTAGCTGCCTGACAGGTTAAACCATGACAAGAGCATAACATGACAGATCACTAAAGACATATACTTCTAATGTTATGTTTATTAGTAACAATAGCAATGAGGGAACCCTTGCCTCTTCCACTGATTTTTCTTCTGATCAGCCAGGAGCTGGTGTAAGACTTTCAGATCTTTCATGTTTCAAGAAAAGAAATTATTCCCCAATAACTGCTGGTTTAGTGTTTCTAGTATGTATTGGGTTAAAAGGAACAACCACTTCTGGGGTTTAATCCTTATTATGGAGGCAGTAGCATGTTAATTCAAGCAGAAAAGTTGTGGACGATAATTCTGTTTGTGTGCTCAGTTAAGGACAACCACAGTTGTTTGTCAGTGTTTGGGGCATCACCCAGAAGGCAAATAGGATATATCCTTGTGTCAGCTGGCACTCAGCAGCACCAATTTAATTACTGCTTACTGATTAGTGTTTTTTACTTTATTTCATATAAGAATAAGATCTAATTATAAGATCAGGTAGGAGAAATACCAAGTATTTCATTAGAGATGCCAGATGTCCTCAATATAAGTTGTCTTACAACTAGCCAAACATCTTATTGCTAAAACACCTCAGAAGTACCAGACTGTGCTCACTACAGTGTGTTTTAAGACTATATCTCTTCTCTCATGCCTGACAAACAGCTGTTCTAGATGACGCTGGAGTAGGTGAGTTTGGGGTGTAACCTGTGTTGACAGAAGGAAAACCTTCCAGAGCTGTGAAATTTATACTTGCTGAGTTCTCTGTAGTGGTTGGGAATGAGTGACTAATTTGGAAAAGTACAAGTAGCCAAAAGCATCTTATTGCAGTCAAAGTGCTGTAAGAACCCTCAAGTGTAGAGTTACAGTCCTGCGGACACTGGAGGAGGAGGCAGCCCCCACAGAGGCACCCCCACCTCCTGGAGACTGGTTACGAGCCATCCATGCTGGAGAGGCATCAAGAAGTGTGATTTGGGTCCTGAGTGGTTTTTCCTTTGGTGCCTCTTCTCCCTCTCTCAGGGCTCCAGCTGGGCTTGGGTACCAGCCACAGCTGCTCCTCAGCAGGCGGGACTTGCAGGAGACCAACAAAGTGGATGATTGCTCACCTGGCTGCCTTGAGCTGTTGGGAGATGCCTGCTGAGGTGCCTTGAATGTTTCCTGGTCTAAGGTGGTCTTTTACTTTCATGACTCTCTGATTAGCATTTCACCATTTCAGCCCTTGATCATGAATTCTCTGGGTAGTAAATTGGCAGAAAAAGACTGAATTAGTTCAAATGCTGTTCTTTCTAATTGGAAGTCAGCTTCAAGTTAGGTCTGGTCCACAGACCATTAACCAGCTTTAATCATGTGAGGCCCAGTCTAGCCCCTTACTTGCTGTCTTTTGTATGTGAGTGTAGAATATCTAAGTACAGAGATTTCACTTCTAACAATTGTACACCAAATTATGATGTGACTTGATGAAAAGGCCAAGACACTACTGCAATACAAACACCAATTGAAGCACTTCAATAAATGGAAATGCACTCTTTAAATACTGCCTGGATGCAGTGCTGATAATGATGGCTAGGCTTAAAAAGTGTGTATTGTGTGTCTTAATTCTAACCTGGAATAAAAACTGAGGATTCCTCTGTATAGCTGGAGGAAGAATCTACTCGTTTCTAACTCTATATCATTAATATATTTGTGGCACCACAAGTTTGTGGTTTGCCTGTGAGTGTGTGTTTGGCTCTTTTCCCAGACCCTGGTTAAAGAGGTATTGTCGTGTCTCCTTAGTTCTCTCAGTGTGTGCAAGGAATGGTTTCAAGAAGACTTGCTAAACACAAAGCTACTGTAATCAAAGTGCTTATCAAATGTACTTCCTGACATGTCTTAGCTACAAAAGAGAAGCGAGCAGTATGCTGGTTTGAGGGACCTAACTAGGAAATGCTGAGTTTTCTATATGGAGAAATGTTCCTTGTTGAGGCTTAAGCACCTACTCAAAGTATAGGTTTCGATGTTGACCCTGTGCTGTGGAAGGCTTACCCCTTTTTTTCCCCCAGCCAACCATCAAGACTTTCAAGCTGAACTTTCATTTTGCTCGCCCAGTGAAAACGAGGCTTTTAGAAAAGGAAAATATTGAATTAAGCTAGAAGCACTATTAAATATTGAAGAAAACTTAGAGTTGCAAGTATCTGGAGGAAAGGTCAACCTTTTAATAGGACAGTCGTTACAGTAAATGACACATTACACACAAGTTAAGAAATTACTCAAAATAATCTTAGAGACTGGATCTTCTAGAAGCAGATGCAAAGTAGAGGATTAATTTAGACAATCTTGAGTCCATCTTCGAAGACAGCTCTATTTCTGGAGATAAGATTTTGCCTTTGGATGCTCCCAAGACCAACCTTTGGTAACTTTGTGATTGTATCCCTCAACCTTTACTCAGGAATGGATGAGATTCTTTGCTGGACAGGAGATGGTGAGATTTGCTATTGTAACAGCTGGATGCTGAGTGTTCAGCAAATGGGGAAGAGTTTGAGCATGGCATATGTGATGCTTAACTTGGTATATTATTGATTTGTTACCTCAGGCTTTGCCTGTTGTTAGATGATGTCATCAGGAATGTTAAAAGATGTCTGATGGCTGATTTGCCTTCTCTTTCATTATGTGTACCACAGTGTTACATTAAATGTGTTTCTATCCCATGTTAATCCACATGGGAGACTTACTGCATGCAAAACTTTGCTTTTTTTCTATCCTCCACTATGACCTTTTCTTACTTTATTTTCACCAACCTTTTTTTGTGAGACTTAATAGTAGGATGAGATTCTGCAACATTTTTTTTTTTTTTTACTAAAGGCAGATTAAAACAATGTTGATATGAGGGTACAGCTGTGCTCTGCAGCTCATCCTAAAGACTTCCTCCCCAAGTGCAGTGGGGGAGTTGGAAGGAGGTGAGGGAACACAGAGGCATTGTTTTTCTGGTCCTCATGAACACACTAGACACTTCCCAGTGATCAATATTGTAGTCTAACCATGTGATGAATGGGGGATGCAAATCTGGGGTACATCCCAACCTAGAACCCAGCAAATGTTCCTGGTCCTTCCAACTTGGGTGTAGATCCAGCTGATAGGACCTGTAGATACCTGGGTTCATGGGGGTTCTGCATGCATGTAAATGTATTTAATACTGTTTTGTTGAGATGCAGAATTATCTCCTCCCCACTGTTGGGTTGGTGTCAGATGGTGTCCTGTGTAGCCTGTGTGGGTGATGTTAAAATGCAGAAAATACAGATAATGCACTTGGTGGTCCATGAAGGTCAGATGCTGAATAGCCAAACATGGCCTAGAAAGAGGCTGAAGGATAACTCCAAGACAGAATAACCTGTTCATAGTTATTAGGTTGACTTTATAAAAAGTGGATTGGTTGGTCCTTGTTTCTTATTCTGCATGCTTTTATGGTCTCTACACGCTCAGAGGAATCGTTACCTCTGCTTATATTATTACATTTTAAGCTTACTTCACACCATATAAACAAGAAATGTAACTTAAAATTAAAGCAGGCTTGTATACTAGAGCATTTTCCTTTGGCAAGAAGCAAAATGGATTCTGTGGTAAACTTCACAAGCAAGCACAAATCTCATGATAACAGGATCCGAATATAGTGTCACCCCAGACTTGGCAGCAGCAGTGTCTTCCTGGAGAATGGAAAGGTTATAGTAAGTAAAAGTCGGAAGATAAAAGAGGTTATGTTTGGGGTTTTACTTTACAGGCGGGGAAGAGGCAGAGCAGCTGGTTTTAATTCACCCCTAAAAGATAAAACATAGTAAATGTAAAACGGGGGTGGCTACAGACCACCTTAAGGCAAATAATGCGTAAGTGTTGAAATACAGTTAAGTGTTGAGGGGGAAACCAGACTGAATCTCAGGAATAAATCTAGGACACCAATTTATTTTTATGATCTTCCAGGGAATCCTAAGCCAGTCCAGCTCTCAGTGTTTTTTGCCCCACATCCAAATGAATTCCTCGGTGTGCATCCAAGTCCTGTGAAGCGGAAATGCAGGATTGCTGGTAACAGCCTGTAAAGCTCCTGTCACATCCCTTTCATGGGCCGCTTGAAACATTGTACAACACATTCACTGCTGTCCTTTTGGCTAACACTAGAGGAGCAGCTCTAGTGAAACAGGCATAAACAACTACAAATTGACTTTCCAAGCGGCTGTCAGACCCCTAGAAACACGCAGCTTCTGTTTAATGGAAGCACAAAGCCAACTGCGAAACCCTGGAGGCAGCTGGGGTTATGAGTGCGAGTGATGCAGCTATTCCATTGAGGTACAGACCCACTGTGCTCGGAGCCAGGCTTGCCAGCAAGCTCACAGCACAGCTCCGAGTTTTTGAGCTACGGTGTGCAGGATTTAATCCTTCTGGAGGAGTAATTGTACCACCAAGGAGAAGGGAACCTCTTACCTTCATTATAAGTTGCTATAAATAGCTCCCCAGATAAATGAACCTTTGCTACACCCGTGAAATTTAATAATTGTAATATTTCGGTCTGTTTGACGCAGCATGACTTCAGCCACTGATTAGATCTGTGTCCTGCATTTGCACAGCACGGTGACAGGGGTGGATACACTTCCTCATATCAAATTTTCTTAACACTGAATGCTATATTTTAGGCATACAGTGCAATAAGTTTTTATTTAGTTTATCTTAATCGTTAAACCTAACAGATACAGAATGTGTGCTGATATCTTGCCTTAAAGGTCTCTTGGAATGTTAATCTTCCCACTGACCATGTCTGCAGCTTTTCCTCCAGAGCTCAGCAGGAAAGTGAGATGCCTGCTGAAGACCTTGTAGGATCCCAACCTGTATGCTTTGGAAATGTCAGTTTTACTGAGGGCTTTCTGTCATGAATTCACACTGCAAATAAAATGATCCTTGGGAAAGGGGGAAACGCCATGTGGCTAGAAAACACCAGAATGATAATTCAGCTTTCAGCAGTACTTGTAAAACAGAAGAGAGGAGGGAGCCTGTAAGATACCATCTAAAATAAGTAATTACTGTATTAACCCTTCCTATGTGTTTTGTTTTTTTTTTATTTAATCATTTGGGGTTTTTTTTCCCCAAATACTGCAATGCAAAAAAAAAAAAAAAGCTCAGAATACTGAACTGTCTTATGCAAGCTGATGTGATTTTAAGTACCACCATAAACCTGATGCATTGCACAGAAAACCTACTTTTTAAATTCAAGGAAATGTTTTGCATTTAGCATTCCTTCAAATATGTATATTCAGCTTCCTAAAAGAGCATGTTGAAGGATGTAATGTAGCTGTAATAGTGTTATTCTTTCTCAGTGTGTGTTTCTCTTGGCTTAACTATTAACTCTTTACAAGCCACAATAAAAAAAACTAAGTCATTGATATATGGAGTTAGGGTTGACACAAGCTGAGGAGAGTTGCTGGGTGCTTTAAAGGGAGGAAAAATTGATACTGTTTTCAACTTGCATAGCTAACTTGCCATGTCAGTGTGTACCTTCTGTTCCCTGGCCACAGTGTGCCTGGAAAAGGTCATAGAATATACCGAGTTGGAAGAGATCCATTTAGTTTCCCCACCTCACAAGCTCACTGAAATTCTCAGCAGTTTGTAGTGAGAACTGAAGTACCTAGGAGTTAGTGTGGTTCAGTGTTACTGGAAATTTTTACTCATCAGCCATCAAAAGGAGGATCTCCAAACTTGTAATCCTGTACCTTAAGAGAAACCTGACTGAAATTCTGAGTGTTAATACAGCAACTTTGTTGCACTTCAGTAAAATACTATTTGCTTTTGGCCCATTCTGAGGGATGTTCCTATTCCTGTGATGCTTTCGTTGTGAGCCCTGTATTAATTTATGGGCATGGAGTTAGGCTCTGATGCTAGCCTACACTAATGGGAGTACAAAGTGGTGTGAAACCTTGGCTGTTCAAAGAAACCTCCACCACTATTCAAAAACTTTCACTGACTCCAGCAAAGTCAGATGTTTCACTTAAAAATACGCCAGTTACTTGCATGACACACTGTTAATCTAGCTGTAAGGTTTCGCGAGGCTTCTAAAATCCATAGGTTTCCTAAGTAGCATTAATTATTGAGTAATCTTGAGTCACTATATTGAAAATCAGTATGCAATCATAATACTCTGTGGTATACCTGTGATATATAAATGCTCAACCTGTGTAGTTTTTCTGTCACCATTATAGCCAAGGAAACATTGCTCACAACTGATTCTGTAGTTTCTAAGAAAACACTAGCCATTAAAACCCTTAACTGCAATAGTCCTGCTACAATTTTACAAGAAAACTTGACAGAGAAATTGGAGTGGCAGACCTCACTCAAATGTTGGGAGACAGAACTAATTCTTGTAAGAGCAAGCTCTTTGAAGCTGTTGGAAGATTTATCTAAAAGAAATTCAAGGTAAAATGGATTATGGGGGAATGTTACTTTCTGCTAGCAAGCAATGCTGCTTCATTGTGGAGCCTGATAGAAGAAAGAAATGAGATCAGAACCATGAAAACTTCGGAGAAGGGATTTCAGTCCGGGGCCTTGGAGTGGAGGCAGGGGAGGAGATCTCAAAGCACAGCAAAGAGCTGATCTGTAACACAGTGGTATGGTAGCAGCATCTCTACTCTGCCCATTTAGTGTGTCCTTTTACCTATAAGTTATGTTACTAGTCCTGAAAGACAAGGATGTGAGCAGTGCCCCTGAAGTGCAGTCAGGGGTAGTTGAGAAGCTCCAGCCTTTCCCCTGCCCTTGCAGAGCCTCATCTTCCTCTAATTCCCAGAATGAAGGGAATAACTTCATAACTAATAAGCTGTACCATGATCCTTCAGGGCTCTTGTCTGCTGCTCAGATAGACCTGCCGCATGGCCCATCAGTGTGCTCATAAGAGATCTTTACGGCATTTTATGCACCACTGACTAGATGTGCTCAGAGCTTCACTGCAACTACCAAAGATGCCACCAGGCAGACAAATATAATACAAGGCTAAAAGAATGCTGATAGCTTGTCAAAAACAAGGGGAGCTAGACTTGCCAGAGAGAGAGCTTCTGGCAGCTGAGATGCATCTTGCTGAGGGGAAGTTTGTCACAGGCTTCATCTGTTCTTCCTGGGAAAAAATGTTGGGGTGCACTTGCCGGAGGATGTCACCAGCTGTGGGTGCCTGGTCTGCCTCTGTCCTGCAGTGACCACAAATACAGAGAGCCTGTGTGATCGGCCCCTCTGGGTTGGCTGTGGGAGCCTGGTGGGTTTTTTATCAGCTGAGATAGCAGCTGATCTTTGATAGACCTGTACTGGAAATGGATGTATGATGGAGACAGGCCAAAGCCAGAGATGAGAGAGTTTTATTTACTTCTCATCGGGTCTTACTTCAAGATTAAAAATGGATAAAGCCAGCCTACCTGCAACCCACCATTTTAAAAGGACTATAAGAACAGACATTTTCTTCTCTCTGCTTTCCACTTGCTATCCTTCAGCTCCTGGTGCACCTGCTCACTTCTCTCATCCTGATACCTAGAGCAAAATTTCTAGGCAAAGTTGGTGATTGTGTTTCCTTATGTGCCCTTTGCTAACCAAAGGTAATTGCAGAGTTAGAAGGGTTTTACAGATAATCAGTAAAAGGCAGCCAGTTGGTGTTCTGCAGGCTCATTCTCATGAGGATGAAGAAAGGTCAGTCACTAAAAGTGCAAATACTAGACCTTTTTGCAAAGCTTATTTCTTCTTTTTTTTTTGTATATATAATTAATTTATACTAATCCCAGAGCAAAAACCCTATCTCTTATGCAGAAGGAAGGCAATTTATGTTGAACATTTGATGTTCAATAATCAGATCATTGATGCTGATGATGGGGTTAAGTATTTCCAGATTAGAACAAGAAAATTTCAAGTGGTGAATTTCCTATTC
This sequence comes from Heliornis fulica, assembly GCA_013399135.1. Classification (NCBI taxonomy): domain Eukaryota; kingdom Metazoa; phylum Chordata; class Aves; order Gruiformes; family Heliornithidae; genus Heliornis; species Heliornis fulica. Next base: position 396,011 of record VXBZ01011687.1, on the reverse strand, counting down.
TTCTTTCAGCCAACACTTTTGTCATAGAAAGGACTTGCAGTATATCTGACTTTACAAAAAAGCCAGAACTGTTCCACAACTATTTTAGACAATTACTTGAAACACATAAGAAGCTTTTAATCAGTTTACTGAAATAAAACAAAGAATTGGAAGACTATGATGTTTTTGCATATTCTTCACTTAACAGATGCAGCTTTGAGAGATTATTTGTCATTTGCCATTTTTTAAAAAACACTGCTTTAATAATTTTCAAATTAAAAGAAATGGTAGCACTAGAAAAAAAATAATTATTAAAAGGGAATGTTTTCTTAGTGCATAAAGATGTAGCATATGATTTTAACCTTCAGAAAATAATAATAAGAAAAAAAACACAAAAACTTTGCAACTTACCTTTAAAACACCAAGCCACTAAGGTTCTCTTTGGGAGAAATATTTCTGGGGCAGCAGAACAGCAACATTGACCTGTGGCAATATTTGACATCAGAGCCTGTCCATGAAGACTGAGCACACTTGGCTTCGTGATGTGAAAATCACAGTATATAATCGAAGCTCATTAAATTGTGGGTTTGGGGTTGTTTTTTTAATGAAACATAAGTATTACTTTTTTCTGTTTTTAAAAGAAAGTGCTTGCTTGAATGAAGTGAAATATTTTTCATTTTTTAGATTTCTATTCAGAGCTTGTAGACCTCAGGCTGCAGGGGATCGGTATGTGGATCTTGGAAATTGAGCTGTGGAGGTTAGCTGCAATTGTTCTCAAAAATTTCCCCTTGTTTCCTGACTGACCAGGCAATGCCATTTTGTTACTTTTGCCAGCTGCTCAAGTATATTCTCATAATCATGATGAGGGTGCTCCCACTGTTATTGTCTTGAGGAAAGAATCAGACAATTGGGCATTATTTTTAAATGGAGCAGCACTTCCTTTTATTTCCCCCAGGTCTTTTTTCTGTGCAGGTTAGGCTGCTTTAGGACTTCTTGGCTTAGGTGTAGGTTTAAAACATGTCTGGGGGGGGTCTCATCGCATTCAGATAAAGATCATGATACATGTATGTGGGTGCCCAGAGAAATTGCAGCTGTTTCAGGGAGCTGCGTTTGGCAGGAGGCCTGGGCTGAGTGGCCCCTGCAGCCACAGTCCTTCCCTGCTGAGAAAACCCTGCTGCTCAAGTCTGCCTTTGATTTTTTATTTATTTATCTTTGCAAGCATAATAGGCATTTTATTCATAACAAAACTGTTTTGTACTGTTTAGAGGAGTCAAGTCAAGAGGAAAGGAATGGCAAAAAATCAATTAAACCTAGATTCTTCGACTTACCTAATTTCTCAGGAGAGTTAGTCTAACAGGAAAAGCTGGAAAACCTTATCTCCCATGCCTGAGCAAAAATATTCTCCAGCAGATAGAAGTGCCCACAATTATTTCTGACACTGGGATTACATTGGCTAGATTAAATGCAACCTCAATAATCTGTTCTTGCATGACATGGTGGGTTGAAGACAGAGTATTGAGCACTAGGGTTTCCTCTTAAAGCAGAGTCATGAGTCTGAAACTCCAGAAACTCCCAGACAAGAGTGTGATTGTCCATCTTGGGAAGAGAGGAGAGCAAGTACTGAAGTCACAAGAGTATAACAAGGACTATGAAAGCACAACTGTCAGTGCTGGGTTTGTACTTTGAAATTTGGTAACTTGTTTCTGGCTTCTAAAAATAGGTTTTTGTTCTTCCAAAACTTTGATTTAAATGCTGGAAAATCAACATTATGCTCTTCTAACAGGTAAAGCAAAAAATATTGTATCTGTCTGTAGGCTTTGAGCATTTCTGTTTTACCAGAGAAAGCAGTTGTCTGAACGTCTGTTGATCTCGGTGATCTATCTTTGCTAGCATTTCTGTAAGTTTGTACCTATGGGAAACCATTTTGTGAGGCATGATATAGCTTAACACTACCCAGATTTCCTGCAAGTATATTTCACGTTGATGTGGTATTTAAGTCTTTATTGTGAAGTTGTTCCTGGTTTACTGTTTTGGGCTGCTTTGATAGCCCTGTGTTCTTTTAGAGCAAGCACTCAATGGAATTGAGCAAATAAAAATAAGTACTACACACCACAAACCACCCCAAACTCGTTCTGCCTGCTAACCAAACAAGCTTAGTGTCTCAACTGCTTCCTCTTACTGCACTACGTTTTCTTGTGGGCTTTTCCTACATTACTGTACCCTCACGCAGATGTGGATCATTGAGGTTTATTCCAGGTTGTATTGATTTGCCATGTCAAGCAGTGGCCTGCCTGCATCTGAACTGCTAGCCCTTGAAAAATTCCTGTGTCTGGTAGGCTGGCGTCAGTGTCATGCAGTGGTGAGATACTTAGAGGAAGGAAACGTCCATGCAAACAAAGCCTGACAAACCTGTTGTTATATGCAGCTAGAGCTTCCAGTTTTGTTAATGCTGTTAGACATTTCTGACCTCCGCTGTGGTCACCAGGTGAGGTAGTCATTCAGCTGAAGAAGCTGGGCCTGCACAACAGCACAGCTGAGGTCAAACTGTAGGCTTACATCAATGCAGCCTCAGTGACTTAACTAGATATGACTGAGAACAGCGTGTGGCCAGCAGAGTGACTCAGAAGATAGCCCAGCCCCATTTCAATGGGTAATTGCAGGCATCTTCCTTCCCTTCAGATGCTGCTTGTGGGTTATAAACAGAAGAGAGGGAGAAGCCTCTCAGTACACATAGTTCAGGGATGTGAAATCCAGAGAGGGACAGGACTTAGGCACACTCTAAGGTTTTCTTATCTGATCTTTAGATCACCTTTGAGGACTCTGAGATACAAAATAGGCAACTTCTATTGGGTCAGCAGAGATGCATCGTGGAGGCCTTACAGGCTTGAAGAAGTTCATGTGAAGGTTTTGTCTGAAGTCATCATGTTGCCATCTACAGTAGAGAAATTTTAGAGCAATTTTTCCTTCTTTGTAGGAAGAAAAAAGTGGAAACATAGGAGAGAAGGGTGTTGTAAGTAATGGGGGCACACAAGTCATCCCCAATTGCAACATGAGGTAGTCCCTACTTGCAAGACAGGATTGCATTGGTAGATTTGGGGCTTAGCTCTGGATCTTACTCTGGATAATAAGTTCCTAAAATCTCTGGGCATGGAGATAGATGCTGGGTTTAATCAGAGATATATGATTTGAAATAAAAATTAAATAAAGGCTTTACTGTTAGATAAATCTCTATTGGTTAGAGATTTCTGTTTTATATCTGGGATAATGGAATGGCTTGAGAAATAACTCAGTTATGACCTGTGTATTACAGCACAGTGAAAACAGTGTTGGGTTAGAGTAAAAACCCAAGAAACTTGAAAATCAGGTATTTGTATACAGATGTGTGCAAGTAAAAAGTGGAATAGACAAAGGCTGGATGTGAAAATCTGTTTGCAGCTCTGTACTGTTCATACACCTGCTTGGGTTCTCAGTTTAGGCTTTCCAAGTTAAAGATGCCACAGTGATTGTAAAAGACATGCTGTGTTTTTGTATCATCATTTATGGTTGTGGATTTCCTTCCATCTCTAAACTGCAATTAAATGTTCCTATCATCCTGTAAATTAGCCTTTCTCTTTTAAACATCACATTTGCAACTCTATGTTCATATAGTCCTGTAATTATGTAACTATTTTCATTTCAGCACTGATTCAGCAATGTACTTAAGCATAGGAATAATCTCTTTGAACCCAAAGGGACTTCTCACACGCCTAAAATTAGGCATGGTTTAATTACTTTGCTAAATCAGCAGCTATACTGGTTTACAGAAATGGGGATAGAGGAGGTGGCTTGCATCTACTGTAAACACCGTTATTGAACTGGACATTTCTGAACTCTAATTTTTACCTTCCTACTTTAAGCATTTTTCATCTGATTCATAGAATTGGAGACACCATAAGTGAAGTATTCAGATTGATTCGCATCTTTTAAAACTACATTCTTCTCAAGAGGCAGAGCAGTGTTAGAGGCTGAAGCCCTTCCTTGCCCTGTGTGCCCTCTTGGAGCTGACTGCACTTCCAGGCATGCAATTGCAATTTATTGCAGACCAGCACCAGAGAGGGCTTTTTTAATCCATGAAAACTGGATTGCTGTGCTTATTAGGATTACAACATAATCTCATATTGCATAGGTACATCTGAGGTGGTGATTAACTGTGATGTGTGAACAGGAACTGATAGTGGAGATGAGAAAACTTGAGACCACCTTAGTCCACTTAAACTAATGAAGAAAATATATAGATGTATCTACAACCTGAGAAATCTCTGCTGTGGTGTTCTATGCTAAAACTGCATGTTGTCCGTGAGGTCTCTAACTTGTACCTTATGTTGTATGAACTGAGTTGGAATTAGAACTAACTCTTCTATATTCAGAAGAAATAGGTAATAAGTACTTTCTGAAGAAAGTAAGAACATAAAAGAATGAAGTGAAACATTGCAGACTGCCTTTTGCAATAGAATATGAAAATCTGTACCAAGTAGCTCAATTTTTTTACATCAGGAAACAGAGGTAGACTACGTTCTTCATAGTGAAGTACAAATGGATGATTTCTGTGAGGCCCAATGTTGTAATAATTTAAATTAATTTTTCTTCCTGTCATAACGCTTCATCCTAGCATAGAAGAGCTCTCAGAGAGCAATGGTCTTACCCAGAGACAAAACAGGACTGATAGACTTGATACCTTTGATACTTACACAGTGATTATTTTACAAAAATATCAAAATTCTTTTGCCACATGGCATCAAGGGCAGAATTCTGTCAGAATTTAATCTTGGCACACAAAGAGCACACGCAAAGAAAAGTGCCAAAATATGCTTAAAGACCACTTTAGAGGCACAGAATCCATACAACTGTTGCTATAGTTCCTATTTGTGGCTTAATATCCTCTAATGGAGATGGACTTACCCGAAGCTGTGAATAATGAGAGGCTGCCCAGACAAATGTTTATGAAACAAGGTGACAGTCTGCAGGGAGCCTGGATCTCAATCAAAAGGCCACTGCACAGCCCCATTAAAATTAAAAAAAAAAAAAAAAAAGCAGATATCTGTACTCTGTAGCCAGGGAACCTATTTGGAGATGTTCATGGGGTGAATGGGAATGGACACTGTATGAGGACAAGAGGCTTTAGAAAGGATCAAGAAAGAGGGGATTTGATCTTTTTGTTTCACAGATTAGGTTCTGAAAAATAGATCAGTCTGTGAAGAACAGGTCTGATTACTGATTTCTAGTTGAAGTTCTGTTTCATGCAGGTTTTAATGGTAGTGGCCTGGTGGTGTTAACACTGCTGCTAGTAAAATGACTAATGCCCTGGGAGGCATTACTGGAATAACTTGACATCTTGCTGAGCTCACGACTTTACCAAGTGGTTTTTTTGCATCAAACCCTTACCTTCTGCTTGGACATATCATCTTCTAAGCATTAATGTTGATTTACAGATTTGCTTGGATAGAGAATAAGTATCCTTCATATAGTGAGGTCTGCTTTTTTTTTTTTTTTTGCTTAAATATCTCAAGCTTTGGCTATCAGACAGTGTATGAGTCAGTTAAATAGGTATTTTTATATCTCATTCCACCAAAAGAGATCACTGAGGTACTATATAGAAAAACTGCTTCACCTTCTGATGTTCTAACAGCAGTCACCTCTGACTCCAGAGCTAGGATATTGCAGTACAGGGAATCCAATTAAACAGCCTCTGCATAAGAAAAACATAGCAGTGTTTAGCACTTTAGGATGTAATTTAGCTAGCTAAAATTTGGATTATAAAGCTCTGTTCCTCTTTACCTGTGCAGACTAGAAATGAACAGTTTTGCTTCAAAAAATGTTTGTTTTTTTTTTTTGTCAGTGAGAGGAAAGAAGAAACCTTCACTTATTTTTTTATCTTTTGTTTTATTTTCAAGTGCTGACACTACGGTGTTCCCACAATGTGGATGCTGCCGCAGTGAATTTCTGGGCACTTGGCCTCAGTGGAGCAGTGGTATGTGCTGGCTTCTCACATGCTGAAATATGAAGAGTCCAGCACCATGGAAGGCATCTGTATTGTGTCTAAATACAAGCTTAAAGAGAATGAAGGTAAGGGCATCTCACAGATTTTGCCTTTCTTTAGGACTCTGGGGTTTACTTGTGGCTCCATGTCCTCTTCCAGTTAGGATCCCAAGAACAGATCAAGAATTGTGGGGGGTTTTTTGTTTTTGTTTTTTTTTTTAACAAACAAACAAAACCCAAAACAAAACAAAAAACTCAGGAACTGGTTTTGGTATTCTGTGGCAAGTTTTAACTGGTGAGCGTGGAATGTCTTCAGTAAAGTCCTCCTAATTTTCTGTGAGATTACTATTTTGGACATATGGTTACTCATAGTATTTGCTTTCTCGAGTCTGTCACAGGTCCAGAAAAAGGGATAGGCATTATGGCTCCTCATTCCTATGCTTCCTTTTTGTATGGAATCTCTTGGGTGGGAATGGCTTCCAGGAGGACTTTGGTTCAACTCCCTGTCCAAAGTAGAAGCATCTCTGAGATCAGGCCAGGCTTTCTCCAGGCAGGTCTTGAAAATCCCCACTGATGGAGGTTTTCCCTTTCTTCTCCCATGGATGATGGTCATTATCCTAGTGATCAGACCATTCTTTTGAAGGAAACAGGACAAACAAGCCCTGACAGAATGGGAATTTTATATTTTTTATATGAAAGGATGGAAGCATCATTACCTGTTCTACCAAGGCAGTGGTTGTCAGGTGCCTTCTGAGAGTGTCTGCTGGAGTATGGGTTTCAGGAGATGCAAATGTGGGTTCATTTTATGGTTGTTTTAATGGAAATAGATAAAATAACTTCTGCTGATAGGTAACTCTGTGGTTTTTATTTACAAACAAGGACACGTCTTCACTGTAATGTGCTCTTCCCTTCTTGTCAATGGCCTCCTCCCGTTTCGGCTCTTTGATGTTCTCAAAGCACCCTTCAAAACCTATACTTAAGTTACTTTGTGGGCAAAGTTCTTTATAGAAATTAAAGGACAAAAAGTTTCATTAATATTGATGAATAATGAATCCTAGGATGTTGCCCTTAGATAAACCAGCTATAAACATTAATACAAGTGACCATTTAATGTAAACACAAGTATAATGTTCTAATTTATTTTCTGTTTCCTTCTGTTTGCTAATTCATTGACTTCTCAAACCACTTAACTGGAAAAAGTCTTTGCAAATAACAATTTCATTTGTTACACACTTACAAATGTTTAATATTAATAGTTTAGGAATTGAAGAGTGGAGGTCTGTTGGAATGATGCTTCCACCTGTGCAACATGATTTTTCCAGCTTGCCAGTATCTTCCCATTGCTCAGGATCTGGATCAGGGCTCATGATAATCTCTGACTTGTGTGTACCCTGTCTGTGCAGGATAGGGATGAAACAGCTCAGAAGAGCCTCCTACCTACCATGTGTCCTGCCATGAAAGTGAGCAACCAGCATACTGCAGGAAGAAGAAAAATACCTCAGGCCCCCATGTATGCTCTTGCTCTAGCAGATGGGTTGAGAGGTGGTAGGCCTAAGGGCTGTAGGCATCAGAATCTGTTCTGCTGAACTGTACACCGTGTGAGGTACAAAAATCTTATGCTTGGTGCAGCTGTGGGATTCTTGTTGGTATTGCTCTGAGTTCTCACTACTTATTAAGAAATTATTCATACTTGTGATGAGCATCATACAATGATGAGTCATACAATGGCTTTTTTTATGCTAGATCTTTCCAACATTCACAAACCTGTTTGCTTTAAGAAAGGAAAGTGAGTGAGTAGCTGCTCAGCTCCTCTCTCTTCCACTTTACTTTTACTTAATTCTCTCACGAGCTAAGTAGTCAGATGCTGGACATAGAATTATTATGTTGTAACCCATGATTGGTAACTCACGATTTCATCACTGAAATGATTCATTATGGATTATAACCTTTGACAGTAGGAGGGTGGTTTCTAGTCTGCACTGAAGCTAAGCAACCAACTAGCTAAGCTAGGTGGCAAACTAGGTGGTTGCTAGCTAAGCAACCGCCTCTGTTTTGCTTTGCTCATGGAATACACCAGAGTGGAGAAACTGCCAATGAAAGCTTGTCCAAGTTTAAGAAAAAGACATACCTAATTTTTCCTCATAGCTTGTATTCTGTTAACCAATCCATACATGATAAGATGCAGTTGATCTTAATAAAGTTTTATCAGTAATGCATTTGATCCAGTGAGTTTGGAAGCAGTAGACTGTTTTACATGCTCTTGTTTAATTTTTTTTCCTTACAAATGATGGTAGCATTTTTATTTTTTGTTGCAAATACATGGGTATTTGTCTTCATGGGTTTGAGGAAGGTTTGTTTACCACATCCTAATGAACAACCTGATTACCACAAGGCCCTGCTTATAACCCATAGGCAGTACATTATCTTCTAACTTCTGAATAAGAATTTTCTTAGATTTCGTAAAGTATTCAGAGGAAAAAAAGAAAAAATTAATTGTTATTTTATTTTGTGTTTTGTCTTGTTAGCAGTCACTGTCCCTGCTCTGCAGCCAGTATATGTTGCCTGTGGGGATCTCTATGACATGGTGGAATCTGGTTTAACTATTACAGCTCAAACCTGCCTTAATATCTTCTGTAAAAATACTTTCCAGGGGCCCAAATAAGCTTTGAATTTGGCAGTCCCCATGTTGATATTCTCAGTGAAAGCTGAGTGCTGGTGGCAGAAGCACCTATGTGGTGAGATGCCCCAAGTATTTGTCATGAATGCTACAGAAATAGCTGGTACTTTTCCAGAGGTAGTTTGGTAAAGATTTAATATCCTCAGTTTTGCTATTATAAAACTTTAAAATCTGATTAATGGGGACAGTGGAGGATTCTGGAAGAAGCTTGCAAGCAAAAGGAAACAGAAAACAGCCCTGAAACTTTTCCTGTTTTTTTTTTTTTTTTTTTTTTGCCATGGACACCTGCTCAGCACCATGCAAGGCAATAAAGGGAAAAGTGAAGTTCTTGGGCTGTTGTCATAACAAGGATGAGCTGAAAAAAGCTGCACAGAGTGTGACTAGCAGGTTGAGTTGTGATTCTCTCTGTTCTTGAGACTCCCACCTGCAGTGCTGCAGCTCTGGTGTCCCCAGCATGTCAGACCTGTTAGATGTGTTAGAGTGGGTCCAGAGGAGGGCCAGTAAAATGATTGGAGAGCTGGAGCATCTCTCCTATGATGACAGGCTTTAGAGAGTTTGAGGTTGTTCAGCCTGGGGAGGAGAAGGCTACAGGGAGACCTTGTTGCAGTCTGTCATAAAGGGCACTTGAAATACAGAGAGAGACTTTTTACTGAGTCCTATAGTGGTAATGTTTTTTAAGCTAAAGAAAATAGTTTCAGGTTTACATATACGGAAGAAATTCTTTACTATGGAAGTGGTGAGACACTGAAACAAGTTATGCTGAGTTATTGTTATAGTTCTTGTTTTCAGACTAGGTATGCCATACATTTTCCATGAAAAATAATGGACCGTTTGTGTCTTTCACCTAGAAAACTTTTGCAAGGACATTAGTTTCATAGACATACTCAGCAAAGCACTCTAGGCATGTAATCATCTGACATGTCTCCTAGACAAGAGCTTTGTTATTACATGCAGGTGCACTGCTAATATTGTTGGGCAGATACTAATTGCTTTGTGATTACTGGTAGCGTGATGTATATACTTAGATATGTACCCAAAGAGCAGAAAGCAGGGAATGATGGATTTAGAAACATAGTTCTGATAATATCTTTGCTGTTTTATTAAATTATTGAGGGCTGCCTTCGCTTGAGCGCTCTGAGTGTATATATACATATCACAGCCTCTAAGAAGGACTAGGTGCACCTTGGCAAGGTGGTCCCAAGGCACCACTCCTGCCCCAAAGCCCTCAGTTATGTGCAGGTGGCTTCCCTACCTTGTGCTGCTGCTCTTGGGTTTGCATTTCCTTGTCAGCCTTGCAGCCTCTCAGTGAGGGTCCCCTGAAACCTGACTGCACCCTGCTACCCAGTCACCACAAACCTTTCCTTCCTTCCCTCCTCACCCGAGTGGTAGGGCAGCAGAGAGGAGCCATGCCCAGGGCTGTGCCATAGTGTGTGTCTTGTGCTGGTGGCCACCTGTCCAAATGGCAGGGATTCCCACAAGAAAGCAAATATTCAGTCCTTCAAAGCTGAGACACTTTGGCCTCTAAGCAAATACCCACGTCCCAAGGACAGCCTAGCCTGTTCCTGCTGTTGCCCAGGCTATGGTCCCCACATGCTAGCTTATTGGCAATTTAAAGCTTCATATGCCACCAGAATGGGTGTCAGGATCCCAGGCAGGATCAGGAAAGCCTCTCCTGAGGCTACCCCTGCTTCCCTCTCCAGCATGGTGTAACCCTGGGGTGGCTGGATCATGCTGCCAGCAAGGGTGCAAGGTCCCATGTCTCCATCTGAGTTGGGCAGCCACCTCTGTTGGTGCCAGACTGTGGGCTGGAGAGGAGGTCTGGGCTGCCAGGGGGAGGCTTGGAGCTGCCATATCTGTCCCCTGCCAGACCCAGATGGCAAGCAGGATCCAGGTAGTGCAGGCAGGAGTGATCCAGAGAGAGATATTTAGAAATAGTGAAGATGGAGCCACCCAACAGCACTGCAAGCAGCAGTTCCTGTTCCCTATGTAGGCTGTTTCCGGGAAGCTCCTCTCTGAACCAAGAGTCCCAAGGCAAAACTATTGTGAACCTTGAAGTGCATGGTTCACGTGACAGAAGATGAGTTTTGCTAAATGATGAGCCCTTAACCCCTGACAGGGGAATCACTTTTCTTCCCTGGTACATAAGCTTGTGCTGTTTCTTTCCCCCAGTGAAGGTCTTGCACTGGCTGCCAGGCTGGCTGCCACACAGCCACCATGCTCACACTTTATTTTTATTATTACTTTAGCTAGTATTGGGAACACAAACTGAGGCATGTGTTGTGTCTACTATCTCCTGGTACTAAAACTAATCTTAAAGGCGTAAGATCAGGGCATTTAGTGCTTTTACTTCTGTATCCAAGCATAACATTATGAGTCTGACAAGAAGGCCTCTCTTGGCACGCTGCACTCTGGGAGATGTTAAATGTTTTTCAGCGAAGAATAAATTTGATGAAACACCTGGGGTTTTTTATCCTAACTACACTGTGACTTATGGCCAGATCAAAACAGTTTGCTTGGGGCAATCAGGAGGAGGGAGGGGGTAGAAATGAAAAGCCAAGGAGCAAAATTCACGGGCCTGAGAGGAACAGCCTTTCCTTTCAGTGCCTCAGATTTCCTCCTGAATGCTCTTGCTGTGTAATACTGAGTCAGTGGTACCATCCCTGGCTGTCTAGGGATTCAAATGGAGTAATATGACATGTCTGAATGAAACGAAATGTACTGTAGAGAACTTTTATTTCTGCAAAGCCAAGACCTAATGAGCTGGCATTTCATCGGAATTATACATATATAATTGTACATTACCATAGACATGTACATTTTTTTGTTCTCTTGCTGTCCATCTGAAAATAAACCTGGCTTCAGCACATCTCTTTTACAGACCAAATAAAAGAGAAAGATGTTGCTAGAAAGGCCTTGGATCCTTAGCCATTTTCAGTATATGATCTTATGATACCAGACTCATGATCTGCCTCTTCTTGCAAATGTTTATGGAGTGCTTAATGTATATCCAAAAAGGATAACATAGAGAGATGGAATTCTTTGAGCACAACCTCACTAGGGTGTCTATAAATGTTTGACTTGGAGGGAATTGTATTGGAAATGTTTGCCTTTAGCTGCATCCTAAAGAATGAAGACAACAACAGGAAAAGGACAAAAAAGTTCTGGTACAAACAGATGTTGAGATGGAGAGAATAAAAGCTGAAAGAAGACACTTTTATGCTAAGCTCCCTGCTAGAGCATTCAGAAAATACAGTGTCTCTCTCTTGCTGATTACGCTCTGCCCAGAAGGAAAGAGAGTTTAGCCTGTTCTTTTCAAAATAAAAATATTTTTACATGTCCCATCACTAAGGTTGGTCATAGACTCTGTAGACTGGGTAGGTGACACCAGTCTCATGAAGATGAGACCAAATCTGCCATTATTCTAGAAACACAAAGACTTAGAGAACATTTCAGTGTTAGCCTTCCCTGATCTCATGAAACTAAGCATGTTTCTTCAATGCTCAAACTACAGTTATAAAAAACTAAATGTCAAAATTTGGGTAAAAGTTAATAACTCTAGAACATTACTGATATTCAAACAAAAGCCTAAGCCAAACTTAGGAGTACAAATTCTGCTATCCCATTTAAACACAGCATAAAAGGGTTGGGTGGGGGGTGGGTGTTAAATATATAGCTGTGATCATTGCAGGTGTTCCCTGTTCCTATGTATCCTTGAAATGCACCTCTGTAACCTAACCCTGAAGCTCCAGAGAGCAGACGGCAGCAGGAGACCAAGTGTTGCAACTATTTCTAAATACAGACGAACATGCTATAACTGAAATAGCTGAAAAAGTTGCTTCTCCAAGTGAGACATCAAGGGAGAAAATAGTGATTTTTTACATTAATTTCTCCTTTGGGATCGTCCTAACAAGTTGTTTTCTGTTTCAGTGGAAAGATCCATCTGCCAGTTGTTTTTAATTCCCCATCGCCTGCCACTGGGAAAATGGCAGATAGGGAGGGACTGGGGAAGACCAGGAAGCAGAGGGCAAGGAAAACACTGATTTTTATCCAAAACTACAATTGTTTCCCTAACCCTGTGCGTGTATGGTTGGTTTGGAAAGCACACCAGAGGAAAGATAAATCAATAAAAGCTGTTCTCACATGTTTGAAATTAAACATTTATAAAGCACTGATAGAAAGCAGGTTTTGTCTTTAGGTTTTTTTGCTCACCAAAGTTCAGTGGAAATTTTGATGAGACTTTTAATCCAGTTTACAAGTTTTATTGGTTTTGTGTTGGAGGGTTTTGTTTATTTGTTTCATTTTTTTATGGTTCTACATGTGACTTTCAAAATTGGCCAGTGATTTTGACTGGGGAAACACTTTGATATACCTTCAGGGTAACAGTTAAGAAATTATGAATTTCTGTATTGTAAAGATCCAGATTTTTATTGCTGTCACAAGGCAGATAATTTCATGACTAGTCTTTCTACGGGGTAGAAAAACTAATGCAGTCAGTACATCCTTGGAACGTATTTCCTTTAACATCTTTCAAATACCAATGAAAATGTTTTTCATTACTGCAGTAATACCTCTTTTATCCTGTAAACTGTAGTAAGTCTGCTACTAATTAACTTAATTAAACATGTTTATTAACTAGGAATCTAAGGGTCTGCAGATGAGACATATTTTTCAATGAGCTGTCCTCTGAGTCAATCTGCATTACTCCATTGGCAAAAGAAGTCATAAAACCAGCAAGAAACAAAAGTATAAAAGGAATGGATGTTGTAATTACAGTTAATCAACCTGGAGAAAAGGCCAGTTCCCCAACTGTCTTTGGTCTTTACTACAGCTCACCTCCACATGATGCAGAGAAACAGACATAGCTTTAGGCAACCCTGACACATGTCAGAATAAATTCCCCATAACGAAGCAAATTGAGAAGGCAGGAGTGTATGGATGACACCACCTCTCAGGGTGTGAGCTCCAAGCAGTTTATGAGAGGATTTGTACCATGTGTATCTTTGGACAGCAATAACTCCTCTGAAGGGAATGTAAAGGCCCAGCGCTGAACTCCCCTCTGGGCACCAAGGCCACTGGTGATCCATAATGATATGTGAGGTGGAGTTGACTGACCTGATCCTGAGCAAGAAAACTGCAGGAGGGGAAGTATTAGTACCCCAAAGCCCACAGAGTTACACCCCCAGGGCACTGTGTTCTCCAACCTGCCCTTGCTCTCCTCCCCCCTGGCCTAGTGCTTTTGTATTGTGCCACCTGAACTTTGCTTCTGCTGCTCTTGGTGCAAGAGTACAATAGTTCAGACTTTGTAGCCCTTGGGCTGATCATCTGTGTGCTGAGGGTTTCTGCAAACCAGTCAGGCATGACAAGGAAGCACTGACAAGAGAAGCCAAGGAAGAAAGGTGTTCTTCAGGGGTTGGCAGCAAGGCAGCATCCTAAATCGGACCAAAGGATGTACAGTGTAAACTGCTCTGGATCCCATGTACTGCTTACTGCCTCAATGAATGGAGCCGCTGTTGCTTTGTCCCTGTTTTACAGAAAGCTTGGGGCTTGCTAGGCATAACCACATTTGGGAGAATTTGGGCTAACTAGTCTTCTCTTGAAAAAGACCCAGAGTATTATTTACTGAAGTTGGAATATCACTTCTGAGGGGAAATGGCTGAAGAATGAGCATCTGAAAAGGGGATATTCTAAAGCTGCCTTGGCAAAGAAAACCAACGTCTTGGAGAAAGGAGGCCTATGCTTCTTGTTTCCAGCAAAAGGTACTTTAATTGTATGATAGATGGATAATAATACAGGTACCTGGTGCAAGGAGATCTTGGACAGCTCATCCAATGATTTAATCTGAAACAACTCTAGCATTTTCATTTTCTTCTGTTTATTCCAGCTGAAGACCAGGTGTCTTGACCTTGCTAAGTGGATACAAATATATGTTTGCACAGCAGCAATGCTTTAGATTTTATTTTGACAATAGAAGTTGCATCCAGACGAGAAGCACCCTACTCAGACTTGTTAATCAAAACATTTTTTCATTCAATACCAAAGTAAAAGATGAATCCTTGAGGCATCTGATTACACATCAGAAAATAACATCCTGTGACTCAATTCCTTTAACTTTCAAATATGCACCCAGGTAAAAAGCATATCTGAATTTGCTTTCATCGGTTCTACTGCTCTACATGTTCTGACTTTAACACTGAATATGCATTCTTTTAAACTGTACCTCCCCTAATTAAAATTCAGCCTTAGGTTTGGATGCATGCAGATTGAAATTCAGTTCCATTTCTGATACAGAAAACAGCTGTGGTAATGTATCTAATACAGTGTGTAAAGATAAACTGGGCAGACAAGTGAGGAAGAGCATAGAAGACGAAGGCTTAAGTGATGTGAGTAGAAACTGAGCTTGAAATCGTAGCTGTTGTAAATTAAGAAAACAACATAGCTCCAAGGTGGTTTATGACTTGAAAAGCTTTTCATTCTTTATGTAACACTGCCATTACTTACCTATGTAGGTTGTATTAAAATAAAGCCAAGAGTTAGCTGAACCTTACATTTTATAGGTGCACATGTAATTAAATTGTATGTTTTATCTGTAGTAATAAAATACGAGCCTCATCCGAGTTAACATGCAGTTTTACAGTTTTAAGGTCTCAAAACATCTCCTGCATCTCCATTCAGAGCTGTTTGGTATATGAGCCATAACATCCATTGGGTGAAAGTGCTAATCTCCAAACCTTTTCAATTGCAGCTAGAAAGCTATACTGCTCATCATGCTGATGCTGTATTAAGCAAGTAAATAAAATGGCTTCCTTCTCTGGAATGAAGAGCCTACAAACTCAAAAAGAAAATCCTCCTAATCATCATAGATCACTCAGCTTTGCCTGTCATTTAAATCTAAAAGCACCACCACAGGATAGTACTATAAAAATGTATTCGAGCCATGCTGATGGACACGCAACTGTTTCCTGTTGACGTTTGAGGACAAAGGAGGACACTTTTGCATAAGGCAGCCTTACATGAGAAACCCTTATCTAACCATCTGCACTGTTCTTGCAGTGTTTGTTTCTAGCCTTTGTTGGCAGTGAATAATCTTTCATATTCCCTCCTATCCCAACAGGCTTATAAGTGCTTTATTTCAGGTATAACCCAGGAGAAGGCCTGATCAGTACATCCTACTACTTGGGTTTTGTCTGACTTGTTTGATGAACTGAACTTGCCTGATGCGTACTTTTAGTTTATGATTTTTTTCAAACTGAGTTTCCAAAACTTTAGAAGTCAAGCCAATGATCTGTCACCGCTCCTTTATGGTAGCACAGTCATGTGTCCTTACTCTCTTCAAAAACTAAAAAAGCTTCCCAGGCAAACCAGCGCAGAGCCCCACTCTGTGCTGAAGAAGCTCTGCGAGCAGTCCAGTGATGCAGCCATGCTTTAGAGGAGGAGGCTGGAAAGCTGTGTGCAATATTGCCGATGTGTTCATCCTGCACGTCAGAGGAGCTTTAGCCAGGCAGGCATCTGCCAGGCCTTGTGTACCAACAGGCACAACGCCTGCTTCCATCTCTGGGAAAAGTCTAAAACTAATTTGTTAGTGGGCAGTTGTATTATGTGGAGGCCAGTGCTATGCCTCACTTGCCCAGGCTGCACAACAGAGCTCAGATGCACCAAGTATGCTGAACATCTGAGCTTTAAGAACATGCTGGAGTTTGGGCTGGTTTTTTTGCTGGTGCATAAATGAGTCAGAATTCATGAACAGATTCAGATTGCTGACAGTCCATCCTGGCAGATGACTTATTGTGATGCATCGTTGGGTCCTGACAACTGAAACCGGATGAGACTTTTAATGCAGAATCAGATACAGTTTAAAGTTAGTTACCTATTCCTTAGCCAAACTTGTCCTAGTTTTGATCTGGACAAAACAGACTAAGAAACATTTCTGTGGAAAGTGGGCAAAAATTTCTTTGCAGTGCTTTAATGCCCATGAAAACTCAAAGATTTTCATGTCCACTTCTGTTGTTGAGGTCCAAGATGATTTATAAGGACAAGTTATCTGAAACGAATTTGTCTCATTTGCTCTATAGGGTTTGCTGTATTTTGGATGTTCTCTGTCTGAGCTGGGAGAAGAAAGGAAATAACTTTTTTGGTTTTATTGTTATCTTGCAATGAATTTTTCAACTGTGATGGATTTGCAGTGGATTCTCAGCACTCATGTAGCTGCTGAATTCTCCAAAAGCCAATGGAGCCAACAAAACTCTCCCAAGAATGGAATTGCTACCTGTACCCTGGAGATCATCCTTGATTTGTAATGGCGATGATTTGTGTTCATCAGAGGGCAGGGCACATCTATCATATAGACAAATAATCTGTTCTTCCCTAAAATGTTGCTTTTAGGTGGAAAAGAGATTGTTGAAGATTCTGTTTCAGAAAGCTTGGGCAAGCATCTCTAGCCGAAGCTAAGTCTTAGTCCCTAAATATAAGTTACTGTTGACTAACAATGTTTACTGCATAACTACATAAAAATGCATGACACTGCCCCCTCGACTGCAACATCTAGTGGAAATGTAGCTTTTGCTGATTCTTTCTAAGGTTATCTTTATGAATTCAAAGAGGCTGCCTTGTATTCATAAACAATACTTTGCATAATCATTTCCAAGAGAAATAGTATTAAACCGCTAACATGAAATCATGAGACAGTTATATTAAGGTTTGGTCCTTGACTGTAAATTTTCTTTGAGCAAAGACAGTATTCTTTCATGGCTCCATCAGAGAACCCTGAGTGTGAATTTCAGGCTTTTGAGTGTTCCAGCAATGTATGCTTGTAGTAATGCATCACATGCACACTTACTGCGCAAATTTACACCTGGCATTTGCATGTTCTTCTGTTTAGTTTACACCCCAGAAGAAGAGAAGCGGCAAAGATTATTGGAAGAAGAAATAGTTTGTCATCATGCCTGACCAGCCTACCTGCTCTCTGTGATGAGATCGCTGGCTGCCCCATGAAGACTAGAGCAGTGGGTGTTGTATACATTGACTTCAGCGAGGCCTTTGACATCGTTTCCCACAGTATTCTTGCTGCCAAATTGGTGAGATCTGTATTGAATAAGTGGATGATAAGGTGGGTGGGAATTTGGCTGGACAGCGGGGCTCAAAAGGTGGGGCATCAGCAGTACAAAGTCCAGCTGGCAGCTACCAGTGGCATGTCTCAGGGATCATTACCAGGGCCAAGGTTCTTAATGGCTTTATTTACAGCACGGACAATTTGACTGAGAGCGTGCTCACCATGTCTCTTCCAGCATAATTTCTCCTATGGAGAAATATTTTAAAGTAAATTTAGCATTTTAAAAGATTGCCAAAATAGTGTAGGAACTTCTCATTGAAATCTGAAATGTCATAGTTTTCATCCATTTCCTGCTGGAGTTTGGCTGTCCTCATCTGAAAGGAGTAAGAGAGGAGTCAGCATTGTGTCCAGTCTAGTTTAACATACTCATAAATGACCTGGATGAAGGGAGAGAGCATCCACTCATCAAATTTGCTGGTGATACAAACCCTGGAGGAATGCCCAACACACCAGAAAGCTGTATTGCCATTCAGTGAGATCTGGACAGACTAGAGAGTTGGGCCGAGAGGAACCAAATCAAATTCAACAAGGGTAAGTGTAGGGTCCTACAGTGAGGGAGGAGTAACCCCAGGCACCAGTACAGGTTAGGGGTGACCTGCTGGGGAGCAGTGCTGCAGAGAAGGACCTGGGAGTCCTGGTGGACAACAAGCTCTCTATGAGCCAGCAGTGTGCCTTTGTTGCCAAGAAGGCCAATGACATCCTGGGTTACATTACGAAGACCGTGGCCAGCAGTTTGAGGGAGGTGATCCTACCCCTCTACTCTGCCCTGGTGAGGCCACATAATACAGCAAGTTCCATTGGAATGAAGGCTGTGGAGTCTCCTTCTCTGGAGTTACTCAAAACCTGCCTGGATGTGATCCCGTGCAGCCTTCTCTAGGTGAACTTGCTTTAGCAGGGAGGTTGGACTAGATGATCTCCAGAGGTCCCAACCCCTACCATTCTGTGATTCTGCCACAAGGGCTTTTAATTTTCCATACCATACAGGGTTCTCCATCCCACTCTTAATTTGCCTTTGCCCTTCCAGGTTTTATTGCTGCTGTTTTGGGGTCTTTTTCTCACTCATTTCTTACTGTCACCTATTCTGCCTCCCCCTTGTACCTTTAACCCATACAGATTCCATATTCCATCTCAATTTCTTATATTCCTTCTGATTTCATCCTTCTACCTGCTCCTAATTCTAAAGTACCTACATTATAGGCCAAGAGAAAGCAAACAACTTATCGTGTTGTAGAACCATATCATCCCACAGGCATAAAAACTAATACTTAAGTGCTTTTGTCTTTCGATTGGACTATTTTTCCTCAGATATCTTATATATTTTGGTTACATTTTTTGGATGGAGGTAAGAAAAACAGACAAAGGTAATCTACCATATATAAAAAAATTAACGTTACCACTAATATAAAAATGCTACTATTCTAAATATACAAATCCACAGGGTCAAAGATTTATCATCTTGTTCAGTTTCTCATTATCATTTTCAAGTACAACTGCTACTGAGATGAGATTAGAACATGAAACCCACAGAAAAGAGCAGGCACAATTCATCTTAAACCAGCACAAAGCTGCCATATTTGCAAATCCTTATGACAGACAGTAGAATACACATTTTAACACTCCATACTTAGCCATTTCATTTCCAAAGACAGTGCACAGCAAAGATGATTATCACTTGTGTGATGTCAGAGAATGTGCACTAGGAACAAACTCTCAGCATCCACCTAAACAAAACTGTATCATAAGAAGTGTGGGTTTGCCAGATCTGATAATGCCCGAGACTTCCTCAAGCTAGTTAAATAATGCAATATTTCTTTTTCTAAAAAGTACTCGTGTTATTGTTATTTCCTTCCTCATTCCTATTTTAGAAAGAGAAATGTTGGGGGTTTCTTTTTATCCCTTAAGCCGTTATTTATATATTCACAGGTTGGATTTTTTTTTTTTCTGAGTCATTTCTTCTTGTGAAAGGAGAAAATCAATAATCACCTTCAAAAAGAATGCATGTCAGAACCTGACAGAGAAAAATGTATCCCTACCATGTATATGCTTCACAACTCTACCACTGTCCTTTGTAACCTTAAAAAAAAAAATTAAAAAAAGAGCAAGAGAAAAGGAAGGGAAAGATCGAAATCCAGAGATTCTCACTCTGAATATTTGGTTTCTGATTTACTTTGAAGTCAGCAATTCATTAAGTATGCCATTCTGGTATTGGAACAACCTATAAAACATTTACATTCTCTAGAAGCATTTATCATATACTGACAGGAACAATGAAATATGCCCATTTTTAGAATACCCTAAAAGATCAGTTTCCACTTCAATGTTCAACCACAGCAAAATTTTATGGTACAGCCAGCGCTGCCTCAAATAAGTATTTGCCAAATAGATAAAGATGCATGATTGTACCTCGTAAAGGACTTTCCAGCCCCACTTCCACTTCCCAGGATAGGAGCTTTTCAGATGGACTTTGCCATCGATGGATGCTAAACACTCTGCAGAATCTTTTCAGTCATGCTGCTGCTCTAAATAAATTCAATAACTAGATTAGCTGTGCAACTGAGAAGATTTTTATCAGGAGAGAGTTCCTTGTAAAAATTTAAAAAATGTTCTGCCTGTGTTATTAACTGTGGGAGCTTCGGAGGACTGTTACCAAAACAGTTGTACTTTCACAAGCTTGAGGAGAGCCAGGGGGATTTAACTGCCTCTCCTCCAACATGCAGTCCTGCTGAGCCCAGCAGAGCTCATTATTTTGTTGCGCAGAGATAGGTACCTACTTGTGAGCAAATGCTGTTCCTTTCAGTGGGTTTATTCAAGTGCTCAGTTGTGCACTTCCTTAGATGCTTTCCTGAATCAAAACTCTGAGATGACATTCTTTTGGTTGACTTGGTCATTTCCTATTTGGCTGCACTCCTCTTCACGTGGGTTTGCTCTCCAATGTCTCGCCAAGCAGTCAGAAATGTCTCCGCAAAGCTTTGGATGCAAATGGCAAAACAAAGGTATTCTGTAGCAGTTTGTATCGGCATTTTCAATTTATTGACAAAACCTTGTTCTTTTTGTCCACTGCATTTGTCCGTTTTGATTTATTTTTATATGCACAGCTTTTAGCATCACAGCAAATATGATTTAGAAAGTCAGATCCAACAAGGTGTAGATGCAGATATTTAGAAAGCAGAAGCACTGTTCACAGCACGGATTTTTAAAGATTCATTAGTTGTAAAATATATTTGTTCTCCTTGGCTTATTTCTGGTTTTCTGTTCACTTCTGTTAGTTAGCTCAACACAGCACTTGCTTCACTGTGAACTCAGTCTGCCCTGAAGGGGGAAAAGAAAAAACCCTGATTGCTCTAAATCATAATATCACAGTAACAGAAAGAGATAATATCTTCAGTTTGTTATGCCTGCAAAGATGTCTGGGCCAACAGGACTGCCAAGGCTCATAAAACTCTTGCGTCACCACCAATTTATTTGCATGAATCTGTCATATCTGCCTTTGATGTTTACTGGCTCGTAACTTTAACTTCCTTTGATTTTAAGTCTCTGTGTGTGCTTGGGCATCTTTCAGTAATGGATATTTTTGGTTTGTTACATTTGACTTTTTATTTTTTAAAGGAAATTGAGGTACAAGATTGCCTTCAAATTTTGTGTTCTGAAAAAGGGAGGGTCTGCATCGGTTAATAAGCTCTTTTCTTTTTGCACATTGAGATTGATGTGGACTTCAGCCTAAAAAGATATGCTCCAACATTTTCTTACTTGACAAATAATGTTTAAATGTTATTACTTCAGATACTTCTTTTTTCTTAAAAGTAGTTGAATCTTCTGCTATGATGAGACCCAGCACTTTATTGTACAAAATGCAATCAGCCACTTTCCATTATTACATTGCATGACAGTATGACTTCATTCCTAATGCAATTTACTTAAATCAAATATTTTGGCAGATGTGTGCATGAGACTAGGGGAGCAGAACTTAAATCACATCCCGAAACAATAGATTGTGTTGTAGATCTAGCTACACAGAAGTTTCCAGCTCTGCTCATAACTTACTGCACGTTACAGGACAAATTAGGAGAGTACACCCAGCTAAAGACTGAGAACTACCCCATGATATGGCCAGAGATGACACGTGTGGTCTTGATGTGGGTTGAAGAGGTTTACATCACACTGCTACCCAGCCAACAGAGGTCAATAAACATGTCTGCTTGTAGTGGTCCCAGTGACACTGATGAGAGGAAATAAACAGTTCTTTGGTGAAGGATGGTCTTCTGTTCTACTCTGTTGTGCTCGTAACACTGTTTTCCCTAGGATAAGTGACAAACACAAAATGTGATTCTTTCTGCTGGCTGCAAACCATGCAGGCATTGTGGGAGTTTTAGGAATGATCTGTGAGTGCAAATATGTTACAGGTTGCTATATGGTAATGTATTCACACAGGTCAAAGGAAATCTTGTAACACTTGGAATAAAGTCTTATGAGTGTCTGAGGAATCTCCATTAACAAATTCAGAGCAGTCTCTGAGATCTGTATCTCCTGCCCCTAAACACAGAGATGCTCACATGGCAGAACACTGCTGGGGATGAAGTGGGGCTGTCAACCTCCGACTTCAACTCCAGTAGCAAGGACCACTGGGGCGACTTTTAAGATATGTTGGATGGAGGGACAAGTTCCAGAACTTGAGGAAATATTCTGTGGAAAGTCAGAGAGAGTAAAATTGGCACCAATACTGGTATTTTACCCTTACATTTCTTTTTCATCTTCTCATTGGGATTGTCTGTTCTAGATTTAACAGCTTTTACTAAGACAGTTTGTTTAAACTTGAATTAAGTCAACTTTAGATTGAACACAGGCCAGAAGTATTGTAACTGAAGCATTAGACGTGAGGTTTTCTGTACTTTGGTGGTAGAGATCAATTATTAGCAATAACCTGAAAGCATTATTGGTTTTCTATAGCAGCTAAAAAAGTGGGGGGAAAAAAAGGACAAAACCAATTCAAATTTTTTCAGTACTATTTTCTCTTTTATTGACTTCCTGATTCTTTTAATAATCTATTCAAATAAAAGAAGGAAAAAAAATCCCAGAATAGGTAACATTAGAGATGCAACCTGGATAGGCAAATCAGGAAAGGACATACTTAAATTGTAGTGACTTTAATCTGAATTGGCTAACATAACTTACACCAAAGATTTCAAACCTCTGACCAGGAGAAGACCCTCTTAAATGTGCCAGACTTTAATGACCTTGAATAATCTTGTGTTTAAAGGTATGTTTGAATACTCATGAGGTCAGAGTAAACCCAAAAATTTTCTTACCAAAATTGCAACAGGAATTTGCATCCCAAATATAAACACAGAAAACATGACTTTTCTAAGTAGATTACTGTTGACCTGCAACAAGTAAAATTATAGCTGCAAAAGCCATGGGCAATAACAATTACCATCCTTCTTTGAGAGGAACCGAGAGTCAGTTTGACCCTCCCATACTTTGAATGTCACTGAGTAGCTTAACTTTTTTTCTCCACCATTGGATCCAGTGAAATCTTCAGGATAGCCTCTTAGTCTCTGGGCTTCTCTCTCACCTGTAGAAGATGAACTTCAGCAAGCACCTCTCATTTAAAAAAAAAAAAAAAAGAAAATAAAAAGAAAAAGAAAAAGAAAAAAGGCAATACTTAGATGGAATGTTACTACTGAAAAAGTATAAAGAAAATAAATAAGGTGCTATTTCTTCTTTTTTTTTTTCACCGTATATTTTAAGCTTAAGGATCAGAAATCAGGAAACTGTGACTGTACTTGTCTTTTGTTATTCAGGTGTTACTGAAAAGATTTCCTGGGGCCATCTGGCACTAACTTTGGAGACTTTGTTTTGGAAACTACCTCTACCTACTCAGAATTAGAAAGCAAGAGAAACTAGCATTGGTTGCAGAGCTGCAGCAACCAGTCTTGCTCCTTAGACCAGAGAGATTAAGAATCATCTCCCTCATATACAACTTCTTCTCTACTTCTTAAGAGCAATGTTTTGTAGATTCTTCTTCCCACACTGCTGTTCAGAACTGACCCTTCAAGACTTCAAGAGTTACATTTGCAGCTGACAAGGCTCCTGCCAATATACATCAGCCGGGCCTTTAGCCCACTAGATCTTTTGCCCATAGTGGTACACAACAGAGCAAGAGTACAAGGTGATCTTTCAATCAGTGAAGTCCTCAGTGAGGCCAGAGAGATCTAAGAGGACCAAATCTTGAAACATAACTACTAAAAAGTGGTATTAACACATCTTACCACGGCCTTCTATGGTAGTCAGGCCTTGAGCCAACAAAGCGCTCATATAGCTATTTAACTTCAAGCATAGATGGAGCCTCACCGCAGTCAGAGGAATTATTCATATGTTATATATTGACTACAGTAAATGTTTTTCCGTCTCAGAACTAACAGACGTTTGTTTGTCACAAAGGTCTATTCCTTTAAAGGAAGCAACACCATTTGCCAGAAAAAGAAAGGGCTGCTTGGGGAAAATGTGGATTAGAAATCTACCTGAATGTAGAAAAGGATGGGTTTGCCTAACTTGGCTGATAAAATAATTTATTTTAGGATTGGTAACTTACAGATGGCTCTGCTAGAGTCCTCATCTGCCTAGGGGAAGTGTGAGATTACTAAAGACTCAGTGTTGTCCAATGACCTCAGAAATCCTAGGGCTGTGTCACCTATGGCAATGGAACTGTTTTCCGTCTATCTAGTCCTGCCATAAATGAGAGCAAAAAGCATTCAAGTTAGTCTGGGTATTTCTTGTGGTTTAGATTTTTACTGTAGTAACCTATATTTAACTTTAACTTTTAAAGTGAAAAGCCTGATCTTTTCAGTTCCTAGTTCTACTAACAGTCCTTATTCATTTAAATAAATATACAGATGGAAAGCTATTTTCAGAAGTGCTCAGCATTGGTTTATATTCTGTGGAAGTCAGCAGTAAAACTCCTACTGATTTTTACTTGGGAGTAGAACTATGTCAACTCTGAACACTTTTGAAAAGCACAACTTAAGCATCATTTTACTAAATGCTGCCCAGGTATAATCCTGAGGAAACAAAGTCAAAACATTTAATTAAATATGTCACCATATTTTCAGTCCACATTTTCTCTTTAACATGGGTACCTTTGTCTGCACAGGCAGCGACATACCCAGAATAAGTCAAACACTTCCTACAGATGCCGCTTCTTACTCCAAGCTGCTGTTATGACATGTTAAGTATCTCACAAAGTTTACCTGAGCCATGTTGGAAATATGCCAGCTGTTTGCAAAACTTGATGCTACACATAACTCCTTACCTAAATTCCTTCAGATGGCTGCATTCAAAAAAAAAAAA
Source organism: Heliornis fulica (assembly GCA_013399135.1). Lineage (NCBI taxonomy): Eukaryota > Metazoa > Chordata > Aves > Gruiformes > Heliornithidae > Heliornis > Heliornis fulica. Next base: position 370,890 of record VXBZ01011687.1, on the reverse strand, counting down.
GGAATTATTTATATTTGAGCTTGAGCAGTATAACTTTAACAGCTGACCTTAGATGGTACATGATGTGGTTCTGCAACAACAGGAAAGAAAAAAAAGCATCCTTTATCATGGTAATTCCCATCTGTACCTATGTGTTTATATTCATTGATGAAGATATGTATGTGGATATATGCATTTTGGGTCATTTTGGCACACCGAGTTTTAATGCCTCTTTCCCCCTAGATTTAGGATATTTCCTGAAGAATGAGGCTCTGGTTCCATGATAATTAAAGCCTATATTGGCTTGGATGTCTGCACAAAGAAATCTCACCAAAAAACATATGTGTGTTTCAGCTAAATCAGTTTTGAGTGGACTTACTACCTATGTACTGGTGCTGGAGGAAGACAAAAGGTGGAAAGGTCTGGCTGAAGGCAGAGACAAAGGTCGGGTCTAAATGACTGTGGAATAGTGCCAGAACATCTTTGGTATTTCTTGATGTGAACTGGAGACTGTAGTAGTATTTCTCCCTTCAAATTCTGTCCTGTATCTGCTGGTTAATAAAAAGACTTCTGCTGATCATGATGAGACCTAGATTGGCACAGAAGCATGTAATAAGAACAATAAGTGTCCTGCTTTCTCAAATATTTTTCATAAGATTAAGTGATCAGTGATGGCTCAGTCAGCTTTGAATGTTACCAATGCTGCTGCAATGCTGATGTGTTGCTTCCACTAGCCCACATGATTAATGAGGGTCAGGGTTGGTTTTGTCATCTAGATTTGTACTTACAGCAATAACTACCTTAACAGATATATAGCTATAAAATACACCATAGTGAATGTATCATATTATATATATATATATTTATAAAAGTGCATATGAGATACATACTTAATATGGTTAGGTATAGAAATAATTTCAGGGTGTAGAAATAATGTCTAAGTGCCAGAAGGAGGGGGAAGGAATAGTTACCTGACAGTGTGACAGTAAGAGCAATGCTACGTTTGGCGTAAAAAGCATAAGCAACCAAATGGGGCAACTTAAGTATTGGACAGACTGGATTTACCTGCATAATTTCCTGAGATAGTTTCTATACCTGTTTATTATTGTCAATATATCTATATACATGGTTTAGAAGATATATTTTATGACTATTATGATAGAAATAGTTGCGTTGAGATGCTACTAATTCCAGTCAAACTTTTCATTAATTTTCTCTGCCAGAAGAACTTCCCCTTTTGTCTCTGAAAACTGAATTTCTATGAGGTTTCCTGGATGTATTATGATTAAAATTCAGAGCAAATGGGAGATACATTTGCCAGTTTAGCCATGCCCTACATGCTCCCTGACACCTTTTAAAAATTCTGGGTTTATTGCTTTATTTTGAAACACCATTGAGGGTCTATTTGGGGCAATGCATGGGTAAGTAAAATACGTCAGAGGGTGTATCTGAAATAACTTCAGTGATTTCAGAGTAATTTTTCACATTTTCAAAAGTGACTTTATATGAAATTAAGTCAACTTCAAACAAATTAATTTTGAAAATAGGACTTAGGGGGCTTTAACCGGATATTAGCTTTTACAGCTTGATCTGATTCCCTCCATGATTATGTAGCACAGTAGCTCACAATAAACTGAACTGAGAGTTAGTTTATGGGTAGGTTTTTCTTTTGTGTACAAAGATAGGCTTTCATATGCAGGTGTCAGATTCTGTTCTTCTACTGCACTGGGTTGATGTTTTGAAAAAAAAAAAAAGACAGTTTTTCAAATGTCTGACATGACACTGATCCTCTTTAACTCCGTGTATTTCCATGCTATTATAAAAGCAGCCACATCACTTTCAACGCTTCACTAGTAGCTCATTAAAAAAAGGCAAAAAAAATAATGTCAGCATCTCTGTTATGATGAGTATTTTGACATTCACACCTCTGCTGACGGGTGCCTGAATGAACCCGCGTGTGAGTCGCAGAGATGCTGGGTGCCTGAGACCCAGACCCAGCCTGAAGGCAGGGAAGGGGCCCTCCAGCCCTGCCAAGTGCTTAGGTGGAAGGCACGGAATTTACAGGCCCTCCACACCTACTGTGAGTGGGTTATGATGCTGGAGATAGGTGTTAACAGCTCAAGTAAGGAGCCTCACTTTTAACTTGCCACTATGCAAAGTCGTTTTATAGCCTTTTTCAATGGAACCAACCTCATCCATATCAATGAGCATCTTTCACATAATCCTTCTATGGGGAAGGAAATTTTGCCTACTCTCCTATTCTCGGTATGTTTTTGTGTCCATGCTATCAGTCAGGGAAAGAGATGTCTATTTTGTGTGTGTGTAAAGGAATAAGGCAGATGTATGCCAAATCATCTTGAACAAATATTTTAAAATCCATTTGCTGAGAGAAATTGCAGGGTGATTACAAAACACGGAGGATCTAAGGATGGCATTATTCTTGTATACAGAACCGTCTGCGTTTCTTCATTGCAATCCCCCCACCCCCTCCTTCAGCACAATACCATCCATTACAAAGCTCCTTCAGTCACTGATTTATGTGCTTGTGATCAAACTTTCCTGCTTTCAATACTGTGAGCATTTTATAATGCTCACAGTATTGAAAGCAGGAAATGGTTGCAATTCCTAGATGGACCGAGCATGTCTGTTCCTGTGCTGTTGTGCAGCTGCTTTATTATGCTCCTGACCTCTCATCAGTGATTGCAGCCTTACTATGAGACTGTACAGAAATTAATCTCTTGGAAGAGTTCATTTATATTTTGATGATCACCTAATCTGCATAGCTGCACTATGCACTATGCTTTGTGATAACAGTCCATGATACCAACATCCTGATAGCTACCCTGCAGCCAATTTTCAAGGCCATGTGAGAAGATACAGATCCTTGTCCCAGAGCAATATCAGCTGTCTCACCAAGCAATCTGATCTGTACTTTCCCGTGTGTGCATATTATCCTAGGCACAGTATTTTGAGTGCTGGCTAATACACGAGAAAATACCTCATGTTCCACGGGGGCATGCGAATTTCTGAGTCAGCTTGCCTGGCAAATGTGAATTATAGCTACAGGAAAGGTCCATAATAGGACTTAGCAAAGGATGTAATATTTTGATGCTTCCTCCTCTTTCCCCTTCTTGTATTTTATTCTGCAAAATAAATTTACTTCTGGATGATAACCACTGGAAGCATGAGCAATCTCTACAGCATGTAAAAAATACAGGAGGCCAAAAAAGCAGTATTTTTAATTTAAAATGTATATGCTTCCTTTATGTTCATTTATTGCCTTGAACTGCAGATCTTGAGGGAAAAACTACCAGTTTTTGCTAGTAGGACAAAGGGAGATTTCTTTCCTCTTTCCATTTCGTTTCCTCTTTAAAAACATTCTCGCACATGTTGGCATTGTACAGGCTTCTCCATGACACCCTTTCACTGTCTCCTACTATGAATTTAATAATGGCGAGCTAAGAGAGTTACAGATGCATGCCTCAGACTCTCCTGCCTCCCACCACAAACGGTGCTGCAGCGTGGCACTGGGAATGCAAACACATCGGCACTGTGGCGGGCAATGCAGTTATCAGAGTGAAACTTACAGAGAGAGCATCTGGGTCTATAGCAGCATCACCATTGTTGATAATTCCCATTTCCATTCCTCCATCTGGAGACACAGTCTTTCAGGTAAGGCTTTGAGTCTTTCAAATGGTTGCATGGGGAGCAAAGAGATGGCAACCTGTGACACCTGCGCACCCAGCTGCTGATGCAAACCTTGCACCCCTATAACAGTTCTGTGGATTGGGGCATTTTTGCCCACACTTGAAGCACAGGCTTATGGCTCAAGAGACTTCCTTGCTGCCAGTTCTGGGCAAAGCTACAGAAGAGCTAGATCCTATGTAGAGAAACCTGACATGGACACAGAGAGCTGTGTCTGTGGAGACAGGGGCAAAGCACTGGACAAACACAGGATGGGGTAAAAATAGAAGTAAATTTTTGAGAGGAAAAAAGGAACTAATGATTTTTTAACAGTGTTAAAAAAGCTTACTAGTATGTTTTTCAGACATTGAAAGAAATCAAAGACATCCTATTAGTTGCATCTATTTTTGTTAAATACTAAAGATTTGGGATATTCAGACCACAAAATGCTTTTATGTAGGAGGACAAACCATAGCAAAACAAGCTGCTGGAAACAGGCCGGAAGGACCATAACTGTCTCATTTGATGGCCTTCCTAACACACAAAAAGCCCACCATAACTTTCAGTTACAGGGGTTCAAATAGCTACATGTTGTTTGTGTGGTTGCTCTGGAGTTCCTGGGGGATTAAGATGCTCTCAAGGGTTTGCTCTAACCATTGGAACTGCTGATTGTTCTCTCAGCAACACCAAACATGGCTTGCCAGAGAAGAAATTGGCCTGTTGCATGGTAGGGTGACATTTTGATTTGATGGAAGCAGCATGTTGGCATTGAGTTGTTTGCATGGCAATGGAAACACCATGAGGCTGGTGAGGAAAAACACCACTAGAAAGCCTGCACCTGAAATACTTTAATAGTCCAGGAATATTCAGTGCATGCAGTGGAAAAAAAATAAAAGGACTAAGTGTTAAACCCTGATTCTGCTAGGAATGTTTGCATTATGTAGCAACTGGGTAAACAAAACTAGGGGTAGAGAATCACACAGAATCACAGAACATTAGGAGTTGGAAGGGACCTCAAAAGATCATCTAGTCCAACCCCATTGACAGAGCAGGATCACCCAGATTAAATCACACAGGAATGTGTCCAGGCAGGTTTTGAATGAAGTAGCAGCCATCCTGAAGATCTCCTTTACTGACACCATCAGCAAGGAACAGCATCTTCTGTCAACAAAGAGAGAAGCCATAATAACATGGTATTTGTTTGGTACGGAGTGATGTTCATGTATGTTCACATCCTAATCACCAGAGCAATTACTGTTGTTCACGTATCCATTTCATTGCCTTGGCTGAGCACTCCTGGGATTTTGGACTGCAATTTCATTATTCGCTTGGCTCTACCATTTGTATTGTGTACCTGCTCTGGTAGATATCATCAACTCTTAATACTCTGTGCTATGCAGAACCAATCATTTGCATGTGAGTAGGTCGCTATGGCTACTGGCTACCTAACTGTGTACTGCATCTCTAAGAGCCAAAACCTGAAGGTGCTTTGCAGAATTCAGACAAGGATCAACTGCTTACCCTTTGAAATCATATCCACAGCTATTGTTGATGCTAACAGCATGTACTTGTGTAGGGTTGATTTGGTACAATCTCTCTCTTCCTATTTTGGATTAATATTTAGAGGGCCTCTTTTCTCAGGGCTCCAGGCTGACTCCAAAGGAAAGAAAATGTCTCTAGAGGACACTTGCATGACAGTGAGCAGATTAATTATACCTGCAGTGGTTCAAGGTGTAGCATAAAACCTAAAGGTTTTCCATTAAAATTAATTCTGTGCTATTCAAAAATACAAATTCCTGCTGGAGGTGTCTGAAATAAATCTGGTAATTTACGCTGCAGCCTTTTTCAGAGTACATTAAACCTTCTTAACTGGGACTAATGCAGAAGGTGCCAGCTTCCCGAGTCTTTAACTTGCCAGAGTTCATTTGGAAATGCTAACCCTACTGCTTTGTTCTGTTCCCTTCGTGAATCACAAAGGCAGGGAAACAGTGAGTAAAGAAAGTGGTAAAGAAAATGTGAAGAAAATGGTGAGCATTGAAGCCAAGCTGCTCCAGAAGGAGACAGTGAGTCAGCATCAAAGTCTGAACCAAAACTAAAGTTGGCCAACTTGGAGCCCTCTCCTCGGAGTTGAGAACAAATGGAGAAACTTCCATGAAAGCACTGGCTGTAGTGCTGTATCAAAAGAATCTGTCTGAGGAATCATCCCTAATATAAATACAGATGACAATTGGACCAAACCCACTAATTTTGTTGGCGTGAATTAAATAAGCCTCCACTATCAGAAATTCTGTGAACATGCTGCTCTGGAAAATGTGGCAACAAAAGATAGGTGGAGTGAAATATCCATTCACTTATTTACCACAGAAATTATGGTTCTGAAACAGGCTGAGGTGTTTTATTGCTTATTGTGGAGTGCTGTCAGTGCTTGCGGTTAAGGTCCGCTTGCTTCATGAGTGCTCGATGAGAAACTGTACAGCTGAACAATGTTTCCATATAGCAATATATTAAAAAGGAAGGGGTGTAATAATACTAGACATCATTTGCACAGAAAGATACACAGGCTGAGCACAGAAGTGGCCAAAACATGAAACTTGACATGCATGCTTGGTCATCACTTTGAAAGTTACTACACCAAGACTGAAGAACAAAGCTCAGCAATTAAACGGAAAATCACATCTAAACACAGATTGGGATTATTTGCTGAGAACATTTTATTGGATCCGAATGTAAACCCTGTAATTTTGTGGTCTAGGCTGTGCTGCTTTCTTCTCTGGAAAGATGATTTTCATTGTTTGCCCTGTTGTGAGGCAGTAGTGGGCTTCATCATCTTCCAGCTTCTCTGGAAAGATGATTTTCATTGTTTGCCCTGTTGTGAGGCAGTAGTGGGCTTCATCATCTTCCAGCTACGACAGCTTCCAAGGTCTGCTAAAACTGAATTTTGATACTAAGATGACAGGTAGAGACACAAGGAAAAAGGTGTATCGGGCCTTCTATATGGGTCCTGTGGAAAACAGGACACAATCTCTGGGTTGTGGGTTTTTTTTCCTGTCGGCAGGCTATCTCCAAACTCTGTAGATCTTACAGCCAACTTTCAAAAGTTCTCCGTCATGACCTTTCAGAGCGGCTAACTTAATGAAATTTTAGTAAATATTGTCACTTTTTTCTTTTGTCTTTATACTGTCACTGGCTCTTACTGGGTGGAAATGGAAACACGTATCTCATAGAAGTCTTCCTGTACCTTGAACTTTTCCACATCTTTTCACTTGAGCCTTCCCTCCTCTACTCCAAGGCAAACAATCCCATGGGTCTGCCCCACTCCTAGGAGTGACAGGCAAAAGGGACCTCAAGCCTGCCTGCCTGCCCACCACAAGGAAGGAAGCGTGCTTGGCTTATCCAGAGAAGCAGCAGTTGAAATACTGTTTGATTTTAGCAGTAAGAAGAAGTGATTACAAAGGACTACCAAGCCAACTTTTAATAAAAGGGCCACATGAATCTATTTTGGTCTTCCACCCACCCCATCTGGAAGCCTATGGGTTTTGTTCCCTTTTTTCCTTTTTTTTTTTTTCTTCTTTTTTGAAAACTTGCAAAGAGCTTCCTTCTGATTACCTCCATTGTTTCTGGAAAGAATTGTTTTTGAATGACCTCCATCAGTTTTAACAGGATGTTGCTTATTTGCAACCATGGTGCTGCTTTTCCAATGACTGAATTTAGAAGCCAACTGGTTAGAAACATTTGTGTTAGAAACATTTCCCAAACCTCTCAAAGCCACATGATCATTATCCTAACAGGCAGATAACAGTATTAAATTATTATAGCTAAGCCTGCCATCACTGCTTAACTCATTTTAATTTATACAGGTTGGGTTGTGTTGAGTCATGGGTGTGCGCTTCTCTAGAAGCACTTACTAATTGCACTTACTGGATACACTTCACATCTTTATGTTTTGGGGGTGGGAGTGATGTTTGTTATCTGCCTGTCAAAGATCTCTCAAATTCAGTAAATTCAACTCAAGCGATTCCCCAAAGCCTTCATACATCGCCACTCTGTTTGTGTAAGAAGATCATATTTGCATGAGTATGGGACTTCTCACTCCAGGGCCTGGCTATGGCGGTGTAATGCCCTGAGGTTTAAGGCACTGAGGTCTCCCACTGCACCTTACTGCTTGCCTGACAGGTTGCTCCTGCCCAGTGAGCATCCCTCTGCATGCTCTTGCCTCCATGGATTTCAGCTCTGGGTTCAAAAGAAGATGAGGGTGAGAGCAGCAGTGAGGACGATGCACTCCTCTTTGTTACCCAGCCATACAGTGGGGACATGTCATGTCCACCTTATGTTGCTGGGTTGCAGGTCCCCGTCATGGGGTGGGTTGACTAGCCATTGTCTTGGGAGACTTGCTGGGAGCAGAGATGCTGCCACAGAGCCCAAAGGTCAGAGGCAGCACAGGTCAGGCAGGCTGTGTCATTCTGAATTTTGGCTACAGCAGCAGTTTCATATGAAACTCTCTTAATACTCTTTTGTAGCTCGACTTACAAGTTTATTGCTACCATGCTACTGAGAAGACATTCTCGTTGTCACCCTGGTTGTTGAAAACCATTTGACAAAGCTCTACATTTCAATTTGACCTCCTCCTTGGAAGCACCTTAAGGCTCAGCCCTGCCAGTGTTCCTGCGTTCCTTCATTATGGATAGCACTCCCACAAATTTCACACTGATCTTGCAATTACTGGCGAGCTGAGGAGTCCCGCGGGGGCCGCAGGCTGGCGAGCAGGAGGGTCAGGCTTCGGGAGCGAGCACTGGCGAGCAGGCACGGCTCCTGGACTGAGGGGCCCTGCTCACTCCGCGCCTTTACCCGGTCAGGAACGGAGGTCCCAGGTTGGTGCACAACCTGGGCGGAAAGGGCTGTCTGTTTAATAGCCTCTAAATCACAGGAGTGTTTGGAATCACGGCGGTTTTTGTGCACACCCTCCAACGACGGCGGCATTACTGTACACATCGCCTCAGAGGAGGCGCCGCACATCGGAGGCCCCCGCGGTGTCGGGCAGGGCGGTGCGGCGCTTCGGCGCACGGTTGTCAGCGCTGCCTGAGCGGCACAGGTGCGAGCCACCCGTACGAGGTCACCCCTGTCACGGCTGGCCTGGCGCCTGGCCCGAGGCCGCATCGAGCCGCGGGGGCTCGGGTTTGAGGAGCCGCCTGGCTGCTCGGGCGAGCTTGTCAGCGAGGGGAAGGGGCCGCGGCAGGCGGCGAACCGCGCCCGGACCGCCGTCACTGCGCCGCCGCTAGGGGTCTCCGCCGGGCGGGGTGGGCCGGGCCACACCGCACCGCCTGCTCGGGGGCGGGCCGGGCCATCAGCTGACCGGCCCCGCCGCGGCGCTCGGCTGGTGCCGCCGCAGCTCAGTCGCTCTCCCCGGCAGCGGTGCGGCCCCGCGGATTTACAGCCGGACCCTGCCGCGCCTTGCCGGCCTCCCTCCTTCCCTTCCTCCCTCCCTCACCCCCTCCGTGATGCTGCCCCACTTAGCCCTACTCCTGCTGGCCTCTGGCGCCGCTCGGGCTCTCGAGGTAAG
>VXBZ01011687.1:224048-360430 GCA_013399135.1 Heliornis fulica | reverse complement strand
GTGTGAGGAGTATGCCATCGCGTAGCCCAAAAGCAAAGCCTGAAGCTTGGCGTTCCCCTTTGGGCCAGGGCGATGCGAGCCGACAGCTCAGGTGCCCATCCCAGCTCAGGTGCTTGGCTCGCCAGCTCCCTACCCCCTGCCCGCCCAGGCTGCTGGCCACAGGCTCTCGCTCCCAGGCGTGATCTTCTTGTCAGTGCTGAGCAGGGCGCATGAGCCGATGTTTCGAGCTTCCAGCTACAAAACTGATTTGGTTTTTATCAGCTCTATGCGACCATTTGCTGTCTAAATGCAACAGAAGAAAATCTCTGCTATGGCTGCATAACTGAAGTTAAAAAAAAAAAAAGGTTTTACTTTAGAGACTGTGCTTCAGGGCAGAGCGCAGAGGAGTGGGTGTTTGGCCTTACAGAGAGGTGTAGGAATTGCCACTGTACAGGTGCAAGAAACGGAGCTGGGATTTTGCACCAAAACCGTGCGGGGGAGAGTCTGTATTCGGGCATTTCTGCAGTGATGTCTGCCTTAGTGATACCCAGAATTTTCAGAGTCATTCCTTTGCCTCAAAACACTTGCTTACATGGGTGCTGATGTGTCTGCAGAAGCTTTTTATCATTTATTGTCATTCCATGTGAACATTTGTGGTTTTGCATTCATTTTTTCTCTTTTTTTTTTTTAATGTTTGATAGTGGAGTAGGTCTTCATGTCTGGTCTTCTGGCGATCAGGCGCTTGTCAGTCTTGGTGCTCTAAGGTTGATGTTTTGAACAAGTGACTGGTTTCCTAACACTGAAATATTTCATAATAAGAATTGCATGTGTGCATTTACCATGCTTGAAAGAAACATCTTTGTATTTCTGTGTGAAATTTTGATGTTTGACTTACACTCTCCTTGTATGTCTTCTTGAAATGAGAGATTTTTCCTGCTGTTTTGTCAGATTCTTTCTGGAAAGCAGCAAAGAACCTTTCCTTTGCTTTTTCACAGTGAATGGTATAAGGAAGAGGGAAAGCAGGAACAGAACAAATTATTTCTATATAACACATGAAGAATTCATTTCTAAAATTACAGGTAGAGTAATATTTATGCAGCTTTAAAGGAAATATCCCTTAGTGGTGCTCTGGTGATGTCATGGTTGCTTAGCATGTTGCTTCTACTGTTCATGTGAACCATACTTACTGGGAAAAATCCATTGGCTAAAAAATCTCGTCACTTGCAAAACTTATTCTTTCCTTAATTTTCTCATTTCAGTAGACAAATGCAATGGAGAGTAACTATCCTTGTCTGTTTGCGTGAATGATCCTGGTTTATAAATTAAGATTTCTTCCACTATCCTGAGGATACCAGGATTTCCATCGTGCTGTTTCAGCTTGCTGCTCTAGCTCCGTGTTAAATGGAGACTCTTCTGCCTTCTGACTGAAATCAAGCTGTTAAAATGTTGGTATCGCACAATCTGGCCCTCCCAATGTTAGTTGACAAAAAGTATGGGGTTTTTTTTTGTGTTTTTGTTTGTGGTGTTTCTTATTTTTTTAACTGGGTAATGTAGTGCTTTGTAGGTTCTTGTTTTGTGGTTTGGTTTTTTTTTTTTTCCTCTTCCTGGTGGAAGACACAGAAACCAGTATTTAATTGTTAGTTTTTAAGTAGAGCTTTGAAGTTACTTTGCAACGCAGGAAGGGGAATGGAGCTTTTCAATTATTTCTGTTACAGACTTTCAGTTCCTCTTCCTGAATTCCCTGGCAAAGGCTTTTCAAAGGGTCTGTTTTTAACTTCCTATTGGAAGTGCTGCTGTTTTGGGGTAGGCAGCTGCATGGGTAAGCAGGGCAGCGCAGGCACTGGGAGTTCTGGTGTGCCATCCAGATCCTTGGCAGCCTGATAGACAAGCTAGAGGAGTAAAATAGGAGATCTTCTCCCTTGCCTCCCCCATTTGTTCTCTTTGATTAATGAGGAACAGAAATTTTGAGAATCACATTATTTTCAAATGCATTTTTGAGAAAAAATGGCATCTGCTGCCATGCTTCCTTGCAAAACACGTATGAAAATGAGGGAACTGACAAGATTTTGATATTTTAAACTTTTTTTCTTTCTTCAGCTGTTTGTGTGACAGATGCAAGTGGTCTTTCTTAGTTGGCTCTACTGATTGGTGTTGAGTTGTATGATGAACCTACAAGAAATATAGGATGCTTTGATGTTTTTTCATTATTTTCTCTTTGTATGTGTTGTTTATAAGCTGTATGAAGCAATGGTATGATTTATTTTAATTGGTAGTCCTTTTCTAATACAAAGCTTAGCGAAATAGCTTAAGATCATGATAACTTCACGTAGTTGCTCGATGAATCGGCAGCTGTTTTTCGGGGCAGAATATTTTTCTTTTTTAGTAGCTCAGTAAAATAATTAACACAAGCTGCTGGATGTGGAGACTTGGCCAGGAAATTAGTGGGTAGGATGGCAGGTTCCCTCAGGAGGTCTCTGGTCCACCCCTCTGCCCAAAGCAAGGCCAGCTCTGAGATTAGACCGGGCTGCTCAGGGCTTTCTGTGCTTTGAGTCTTGAAAATAGTGGCAAGGACAGAGCCTGTGTGACCTGGCTGGGCAGCCTGCTCCCTCTGCAGTTTGGATGTCTTGAAACAGGGCTCTAAGCTGTTACTTGTTTGTTTTTAAGGTAGTATCTCTGGGCTTAATTTACATCCTTAATCCTGAATACTCTGTTTGAATACAATTTTAACATCTGCCACATAAAAAAAAAAAAGTTGAAAAAATTTGTGTTTAATTACAAAAAAAAAGTTTGTCAAATGGCTGTCTATTTGTATGTGCATGTATGTATGCATAATATATTAAATGTGTCATATAATGCATTCAGATATAGTGAAATATGAAACATATTTGCATACTTAATGTATGGCATTAAAGTCACCATATGTGCTTATCTCTCTTTAATATAGCCTAAACATTAATATATAGTATAGGCTATATTAAGCTAATAGTCACCTACCTCCTTATATCCAGGCAATGAAGAGATGAAGTTCTTGACTACTACCGATAAAAATATAATTGGCTTTATACATGGTAATAGATTAATTGAAATTGTTAGGTGAGCTGTCTGTGCGGTTTGACACATAAGTCTAGAGCTGTGTGTTATTGGATTTAAATTCAAGGGATTTTGAAAAAATCCCATGGTGTAAGAAGATTAAAAGTAAAGCAAATTGAAAAAATACTGAATGACTTTCTGTAAGCTTGGTTAATTGTTGGAGCATGCCCTTGAGTCTAGGACAGTTGCTGCCAGGCTGAGGATTGCCAAAACCAATCCTGATAACAAACTTGAGCCTGGAATAATAATTCAGAGACAAAGGACTCCTCTTAAGAAAACTCAGAATTGTGCTTACCTCTGTGTGGGGGGTGTTTTTGGGTGGTAGTGGGGTGGGAGTGCTTGGTTTGTGGGTTTGTTTTTTTTGGGGGGGTTGGTTGTTTGTTGTTTGTTTCAAACTGAATGCAGTTGGCTTGAGCCCTTGTTCTCACTTGACCTGGAGTCTGCCCTCCTTCCTTGACCCTACTTAAGAAATACTTGCAGTTGAGGTGTTTAAAAGACACTCTCTGTCCCTTTTGGTGATACCAAACCAGCTGAGAATATCAGCTGGTAATGGCTGGTGTTTCTTCAGCCCTAAGTCACTCATATGCCCTTGGCTGTAATGTGGCATTGGTTCTGAAACCTGGGCATTAGTTGTCTTTTTTTATTCATCTTGATTAAAAAAACTTTGATCTACCCAACTGTTGTCTTGTTGCACTGTGCTGTAGATTCCAAAAACTCTGGAGATGCCTCCAGTTACCAAAAACACCTGCCTTGCCTTGTTAGTCATATAAACAGAGAAACAAAATAAATGGGGGCAATGGCTCTGTTCAAGGGGATCAGTTTGAATGACAGTTGGTTTGTGTGTGTATGTATATGTGTATATGTGGGTGTTTATTTAAAAAATAAATGAAACTACTACACCTCAAGCTCCTGTGGCAAAACAAATACTTGACAGTGATTTAAGTAATTACAGACCAGACTGTCACATGATGGGAATATGGGTAAGTGGCAATACGCTCCACAGCGTGTAACTAATGCTGGTATCTTTCAGTGACTCACAAAGTGTGCTTTCCAGATGACCAGCATATCTTGGAATGTGATTACCAAGAGATAAAATAAATGATGCTTTTTAGAAAGGTATGAAGTCCTTAAACCAGCTACGGATGGTAAGGACACCGCTGTTCCGCAGTTGTGTGTTGTCAGTGTTTTACCTTGCATTGATTAATATGAACTGGAGAAACATCTAGGTATGGGTATTGCTGGTTTCTTCACTGTAGCTCCTAGAATAACAAGTCTGTAAGCACTGTGATTTGTTCAGCAGAGAAGTGGGGTGTCTGGTGTGCCATGTTTTCTAGGTGGTCTTCTCAGCAAGTTCAGGAGAACTTGCTCCTCTTTCAATGAGTTAATATTAAGGTTAAGTGTAGATTGCAGTGATTTACAAAGGCTTTTCAAAGGAGGCAAACCTTCTGGTCAGATGGTGGCATTTCATGGGTTGTGGGGTAGTGAGGCTTTAAATGGAGGAGCACGTGAGCTGGTTGGTGTGGTTTGGTTTCATAATCTGGCCGTAGTCAAACAGCGCACTTTGGCCTGACCCCTACCAAGGTCAGGAGCTGACTGCTGGAAGCTGCTCCTCGTGCTTCTGCCAGTGGCCACCACTCTGTAAGCTCAGCCTTTTCAGCTCTCTTTGACGGCTCTGGTCTTATGATCCTGTCTGTGCTGAAGGAAACGAGCTGTGTCTTTTTTGGTAGGTGTCAGCTTCTGGCAGATACTTCAGTCAGAAAATGGCCACCAGCAGTGGAATTGGCCCAGCTAAAAGAGTGGCAGCTTCTTGGGCAAGAGCTTTGGCTGACCAAGCTCTGAGACCACTTGTTTGCTCAAGCTGATGTAAAGCACTCAATTAAGGTGTCAAGTCTTTTTGTTTCCCTCTAGTGACCTGCAGCAGGGCATGAGCAGTCTTCTCACATCGGACACCTTTTGGTTCTCAGTTGCTTGAAGTTAGCATCAAGTAACTGAAAAAAAAAAACCCAGGGCAGAAACCCAGGATGAGCGACCTTCAGGGATGGATAACTCCATTCAGATCCCACTGACCCATTTTCAGCTAATCCAGATAGGAATTCCCTGTTCATTCTTTTCTGGCCTTCCCTCCCCCTGGAGTAGAGCTTATCTATTCAGCCACAGCAGATAACATGACAGGAATGGGGCACAACTGGTTGTACCTGTTAGAAGTATGCTCCTTTTTAGAGCAGGCTACTGATGTGACCTAGTGATGGCAGTTCCTATGGGTTATGTCATTTCTGTTTGGAATTGCAGTTAGTAAAACAAGCTGTCTGTCTGATAGGAGTTCAAGGTGGGGATGGGGCGAGGGTGAACAAAACCCTGTATTGTTTGGCATCTATATTAATTTTGGACTTTGAGGTTTTTGGAACTATGGAACAGTTTAATACATGCACATCACAAATTTAGGTAATACGATAGGTGCCAATAGATCTGAAATACACCATTAATCTTTTCTCTTGTGATGAAGGTAAAAACTACCTTCTCATCCACTTCCAGAATTTAGAGGTAGCATCCAGTGGACACACACAGGAATAAAATGGAGATGGAGCAAGATTTTGGCGTTATTTCCAATCTCCTTGTCATGCTGTTGCATCGTCTTGGATTGTGCAGCAAACCTTCTGTTACCTTATCGGCAGAATTTAAAGTAGATATTGCTTATTCTGAAACTCTGACCCTGTAAAATTGATTTTTCTCTGCAAAGGGTGGGTTTCCACCTGCCCTGCTTTGTCAGATGATAGTTTTGAAACAAACACCTAACTTGTTCTTATTATGCTTAGTGATGGAAATTAATGTGTAGCTGGTAATATGGAGTGATAACAGTAGTTTTATTGCATTCTGTTTTCTCGTCCTTTGAAAGGTAACTTTAAAAACATTTGTTCCCTCCATCTCACCTGAAATCATGGAGGGGTGGAGAAATTTTGTGTGTTTGATTCTGTTGTAGTTAATTTTAGAAGCTTCTCATAAACGGAGATATGGCTTCTAACTTTTTGAGTGGTTTTTTTCCTGAAGAAAGCTCTTTTTAATACTCATCCCAAGAACCCTATCTCATCTGTTTAGATAAACAGTGAAAAATATAATATGTATTGGGGAAGGTAAATGAGGAAGAGAACTTATAATGCAACAAAAAGGCAGTGTGTTTAAAAATGGCATTCATTACTTTGGGTATTTTCCTTTTGTGATTTTTTTTTTTGTTGTTGCTTTGTTATCCTTTATAGGTGTTGTAAAATTTAAATATAATAAATGATTAATTCTAATTTAGTTGTTGGGTACTTACAGTGTGGAAGTGAAGAGGTTGTATATTTTATAACATTAATAAACATCTAAAACTGTAGCATATGTTAAGCTATTGGGTTGTTCTGGTATTTTTCTGCAGCTCTGCTACATGTGCCTCATCTGCCCTTTGCCCAGTTCTTAACTATGAGGTGAAATAAAATTGGTTTTAATGACGTGTCTTTAAGCATCCTGATTTTGTCGCTGTTTCTCTTTGCTAGTTCTGCGTGCCATTAAGTCTTATAAGATAGCTTAGAAGGGTAAAAGAAAGGTAATGAAGTTGGTTAACAATAAACTTTTTAAACTGGAAATTTTTGAACTCCAACTTATCCTTTTTTCAGTGTTGCTCAGCTCCTAGAACTTCAAAGAAAGTAACTTGCAGATGAGAACTTGACTGCAATATCATGATTTATGAGAATATCAGCTTTGCATCATAGAATCATGGAATGGTGTGGTTTGGAAGGGACCTCTGAGCCCATCTAGATCCAACCTCCTGCTATGGGCAGGGACACCCTCCACCCGACCAGTTTGCCCAAAGCCCCATCCAACCTGGCCTTGAACACTGCCAGGGAGGGGACAGCCACAGCTTCTCTGGGCAGCCTGTGCCAAGGCCTCACCACCCTCACAGGGAACAATTTCTTCCAAATATCTAATGTAAACCTGTCCTCTTTGAGCTTGAATTCATTGCCCATTGTCCTATCACTACATTCCCTATGCCGCTTCCCCATAGGACCTCTTTAAGTATTGTTAGGCCATAATTGGGCCTCCCAAGAGCGTTCTCTGGGCTGCCTGTTCTTGTAGGAGAGGTGCTCCAGCTGCCTCATTGTTTTTGTGGCCCTCCTCTGGACTCACTCTAACAGCTCCCTGTCTTTCCTGTAGTGGGGACCCCAGACCTGGACACAGTACTCCAGGTGGGGTCTCACAAAAGCGGAGTAGAAAAAAAGGCAAACAAAAATTTTATGCAGGAGAGTTAGAAGGGAAGTTGGAAGGCTTAAAACGTCAAAGAGCAAACAAGAGATGCTTCCTTTTTTTCCTACTGGCATTAGCTCCTGCAAAGCCACTTTCTCATTTTCTGTGTGCAGTGTTCTTCATAATCGTGATGCCATCTCTGAGCTGTTGAGGTGTGGTGTTTCATCTTTCATTGCTAGCCTCTCATGCCTGTTTGAATCAAGGCTGAAGCCACATGTCTGAAAGTGAGCTTGGGCCACAAATTTTAGTTTTTGCTGAGCGGCCTAGATGAGATGTGTTGGCAAAAAAGGGGTAGATCCCTGCAATGGGCAGTTCCTGCTGCACGGTTGGGGAGGGAGGGTTATGGTATTGATCTACTGTTGTAGTGAGCATTGGCTATGAGCTCCTGGCTCTGTACAGCTCACAGGCTTTGCTAAGTCCCTGCTTTGGTTACAGAGAAGCTTTCCTTTGGGCAGAGGAGTGAAGGTCTTTCTGAAGGTGTTAGCAAGAAAGTGCCAAATAGCTCTGCTTTGAGGGAAAATGTAATCTCTAATGAATAGCAGGGTAAAATTAAAGCAAAGCATTTATTTTGAAATCACAGTCTAAACTATTTCTGAAAATATATTTAAATGACATTTTGGATTTGCCAGCTTTGAATTGATGTATAGCTGCAATACAAATTATAAATTACTAAGTTCCTGTTTGAATCTAACAAAACCTCTGTGGGCGGTGGTCAAACATACTGAAGGTGAAGACCCGGGCCGTGCAAATGGAGGTAGAGGTATGTTGCCCTGCTCATCTGAACTAGCCACTTTCATTTGAGTGGCATTGCGCATGCTTGAATAGAAATGCACTCATAAATGTTTGTAATGTGTTTTAAGGAAATTGTATCTCTTAACTGATAAGAGGAAGAAAGCTTTAATTAATCTGTCAATTAAAAGAAAGATTTTGAGTAACAAAAGGTTTTTATGTACTCTTTAATAAGCAGAAAGAGGAAATGTATTTATACAGTGCCATTGACTTGTGAGAATCAAATGGTTTTGGAGGCTGAGTTTTCTGTTTGTTGCTGTAAAACACGCGTTTGACACAGAGGCCCGAGGCATTTCGAGGCATGTAGAGGCCTGGAGCTTATACAATAGGCCTGCCCATGTGAAGGGTTAGCCTTGGGCAAGGCCAAGGGCACCCACCTTATGCTCCTCATGTGTTCCTCCTCTGCTGCCCAGGCCTCCTGCCCTCACCTTATGACTGAGCAGAGAGGCTATGCAGCATGGTGGGTTTAGGTAAATTCAGCATGGATTTGAAGTTAGCTTGTTACGAAGTACATAGGGTTTTGGGGAGTTGAGTCCATCCTTTCCGAGAAAGGCTCAGGGAAGAGAGGGTTGGAACAGGAAGCAATGGTTCTGATGGATAGACACAATTTTAAAATAAGAAAGGAAAAAAATCTTTTTAATTCAAGCTTTGCAGATTAAACTAGTTGAGAAAGTCTGTAATTTGTCAAAAGGAAGATGGAGCTGTGCCGTGATTCACTCCAGAAAGAGGAAAAACTGGGAAGAAAAGGAATTCCAAGTAGTGTCTAGAAGGCATTCAGATTGGAAACCAGGGACATGTTTTTGACAGTACAGGTTCAGGGCAAGCTAAGAAGGGAAATAATATCTTTTGCCTCCAGATGTGAAGACTACACAACTAATTTTCCAAATAGAAAGTGTTGGGCTTCATCATGATAAGTAGGAGACATGTAATAGCCAGTGATGTGCAGGAGGTCAGATCAGATGTTCTCTGTTCAAATCATGGGATTTCAACCCTGTACTCATGGGCAGCTCCCAGTGCCTTTAAACACACCCCGAGGGGAATACAGTGGTGTGTGGTCACAGAAGTAGACAATAGTAATGTTTACAAATACAGTGTAAGCTAATTGCTTTTTTATTTTTATGATCCAAATTTTTTGTTATCAAAACATATTAAGCCTTAAACTTGGTATATTTAATTAAAAACTTCTTGTAAGCATTTTCTGTGACAAACTACTTAGCATGGTTTGGGATTTCACAGATAAAAGTGCATTAGTATTTGCAGAATTATTTAAGGGAACAGTTGGAAAGGGTCTGTTCTTAGTGTTCAGGTTTGATAAAAAGTGAGCAATATGTTAAGGTTTCTGAACCCTTTAAAAGGTTTAATAGGGATTTTTGCTATCAGTCCTGATGAAACAAGACCCTGGAGCTGCACACTGGTGGGCTGGGCTGTTGGAGCTAATATCCTATGCTGGTCATTAGCGTGGGTCAGGTTTGGGCTGTTACCTTCTTACAGTTGTTTTAGCTAAGTTGAATGCATAGAGCATCTCTAGTTTTCTGAAACAGAAAATTTTAAGAAAGAAAGAAACAGTTTTTAAGGAGTTGGAGTGGTAAATGACCTTAGTAGACAAGAGGTACTTATGTATTTTCAAGTGTGTTAAATTTTTAAATGAGTGAGCCTTGCAAAAGAAAATCTTGGGAGAATGATCACTAAATAATGTATCGTAGGAGCATTAGTTCCTGAGCATTTCTCTAACAGCCAAGGCTGGTGTAAAAGGCCATGTGAGCCTTTGGGGAATGTTGTGTTTAAGCTGGAGTGAAGACTTTGTGTACATCCTTTGCTTACTGTTTTTTAATTACAGAGAATAATTTTGGTAAGGAAAATATTTAACATGTGTGGAATGTGGCACATCAGAAATCTCCAAGTTAAATTTCAGTATGGTACCCTTGCCTCCGCTGCCAGCAGCTCTCCCAGGGATTAGTCAAGACATGAGCTTGTCCAGGGAGCCAAAATAAAACTGAGGTATTTGTGTGGCTTGTTTATCTGACTGCGCCATCATAGTATTTGTTTTGTAATGCTCTTGTCTGAGGGCTTAAGAATTGCTTTGAATTTTTGCCTTAATGTGTCTCTTGACTGAAGGCTGTGTGGGGACACCTCTTGGGTTCTCTCTCCCCGTGCTGAGCACCATGCTTCTGGGGCTCTTCTCCGCAGGGCTTGAGGGGCTTCTGGGTGTCTTCCACACAAATGACATTTCCTGTTCTTCTTTACTGTTCATTCAATAAACTCTTTTGTAATTCTTGTTAGATTTGTCTTCGGGTCAGCGCTGTCTCTGTCAGGTCTCTTTTGGTATTGAGCTGCTTTTGTCTTAACAGTTTCAGTCCTTCCTTTAGGAGAAAACAATGCAGCATAAGGTTCACATATTAAAAAAAAAAAAAAGCCAAAAAAATCACAGACAACCCCACAGAAACAACCCCCCACCAATTCTAACTCTGTCTGTCCGTCTTTGAGAAGCATATGGTGTCCCAGGCTTCCTAATTCCGAGATTGCATTTAATCATGTCAGCATCCCAGCTCAGTGGGTCTGCCTGAAGGTGATGCGCTAGGGAAGAAAAGGCGGAAGACCTTCCGTGCTGCTCTGTGGTGTGTGTTGTGAAAACCAGGCTGAATGCTTTTCCCAGGCTGGTGGGAAGAGGCAATGAACAACTTACTAAATGTTTTTGGAGAAATAGCAATTTTCTCTGAAAAATCAAGTGGAAGAGTAGGGAGATAGCCTTACAGTTACTAATTAATCTTTGTGTGGTTTAGCATTTCCTAATTAAAATACCTATAGATTTTAGGTAACACATACCTTGCAGATTTGACCTTCTACTGCTTTGTTTTAATTAACAGTGTATGTTGTAAGATATCAAGTTTCCTTGTTAAACCAGGTGATACAAAACCCAGAACTGATGTTTTTTGGAGTCAAAATGATAAGAAAAGGAAGGGGGCTTATTTTTAGCCAGTTGTTCCCATGACTTCAGTTACATGTCATAAAAAAGCACGTAAAAATTCCTCTGGGAAGCACCTCTGCATTTTCTGTCCCGTGTAGTCAGATCGCCTACAGAATCTTAGTACAGAGTTGAGAACATCAAAGGTTTTGAATTGTGAGTGCTGCATCCCTCTTGTCATTCTGCCTGTGCTTTGAAGGGACAAATCCTGTCTGGGGCAAGAGCAGTGCACAGGCTGTGGATAGCCTGCCTGCTCACTTGGGATGTGGCTCTATTAAGTCTGTAAGAGATGTTTCACTATGTATGATTATTAAGTTTACTTTTTACCTTTTCCGTTAGGAAACTGAGGAGGGGACAGCTTTCTGAAGAGCTTCCTTTAAGGCTATGTTTATTGCTTCTAGAAACGTTACATTGGAAACATTATTTAAATTGGAGGTGGGGAGGGAGTAGGTATCACTATTTCCAAGTTCAGTATTCTGGCTACTCTCCTATATCATTCAGGGAGGTCTTATCTCTATAGTCTGTAAAGAGTGTCAAGAACAGAAGATACAAAGAGCCTGGAAGTGAAGTAAGGGTGAAGCACTTACAGAGTTAAAATGGAATTTTGTATATCTTTTAAATGTATTTGTACAAATCTGTGCTGGTGATTTGCTTTAGTTTGCATAGAAACTCTCCCCATCTTTTCCTCTCAGACCTGGTATAAGACTTTAAAAGTTTTTTAATGTAAAAAAAACCCCAAAACAAACAAACCAACTAAATGAAACCATGATTTTTGGTTTAGTGTTACTCTTTCTGGGTTGAGGTTTTTTGGTTTTTGCTTTTGTTGTTGTTTCTTTTTTTTTTTTTCTCGGTTGCTTCCTGTCTGACATACTTTAAAATATTCTTGAAACTTCCCAGACCAATCATCCTGTCTTTGTCAGTTCACATGTTTTATATTAAAAAGTGTTTCTCATGCCCAGATTAGTATTGTTTGCCTTTTTGTTTTCAGCCTTAGCTAGGTTTATGCACAGTACTTGATGTTAGTTATGTGCAATGCCTTGATTCAGTTTAAGCTTGCAAGCTAGATTCCCCTGTAAGTAAGAATAATGGGCAAGTGGCTTGTAAACCATCGCTTGACAAGTTAATTGCATGACTTTCAATATACCTTTTTTGAAAAAAAAAAAGCAAGAATATGAAAGGATATAATAGCTTTGTTTTCAAAAGCAGCACCCTGCTTATGAATTTGTGTTTGCAGAACAGAGTAAGTAATGTTGTTTTGCAGTTTCCATTGCTTTGATTAGGTGTTCAGAAATGCTTATCCTAATTGCTGGATCATTGACACTTGCAGCAGGCAGCTTGGATTTTTTTTTGAGCAATCCCTCACAGCATACCCATGGGAGTGTTGGAAAAGTGGAATTTTGTTTAGACATGGCTAAGAGTG
Source organism: Heliornis fulica (assembly GCA_013399135.1). NCBI lineage: Eukaryota > Metazoa > Chordata > Aves > Gruiformes > Heliornithidae > Heliornis > Heliornis fulica. The sequence continues at coordinate 347,915 of VXBZ01011687.1, read as the reverse complement.
CAATATTAGTGAAGGAGAGCTTGTCATCAGAGTGCTCCATTTTGGTGAGGCTCTACTGTCCCCTAAATCTTCAGTGATTTTTAAATTTTGTAGTAAGTTTCTATGCTAATGCAAGGAATGTTGCAATTTCTTTGAGGAAATAGTCTGGTTTAGTTTGTTAGCTGTGGAGGTAGATGCTATGTGTATTATACACAGAGGTTTGTTTATTTCTTTTAAACAAAATATTCTTTTATGTAATGGTGCTTGTTAATTACACCCGTCTCTATGACACACCACACACACGCGCGCACACGGTGGTTTAACAGATCCATGTATATAAATCTTTAACACCTTTCCCCACTGATGTGTTTAGTACCTGGAGTTACATGCAGAACTAATGCTGAGTTAGAGGATGGTTTTGGGTGCCTGAAACTGTTTGGAATAGGTAGCTCAATTTTAACTTGAAGGTACACATACAACAAATATTTTGTTAATGCTGGGTTGCCAAACACATCCATGTCTCGGGGTGGATTCTCTCTCTTCCCAGTTCTTAATGATGGGAGGAGATGGCAAGGATGGATTACATGATTTGCTTGCAACAATTGTTGCTGGGAAAGGTGATGCTCAGTATGTGTCTGCATTGGCTTTGGTGATGGAAAGTCTTACTAAGTCGGGTTTGGTCTACTTGGCGTGTCCTCCACACCATCACTGCTATTCCTGCCACCTCTGCTTTTTGGTTTCTGCCTCCCTTTCGTCCTGATCCTGACCCTGCAGAGCGAGCTGTGGGTTTCTGCTGTGTGCCCCCACTGCCTTCGAGAAGCACCTCCACTGAGCCCTCTGCAGGGATGGCCTTTACGCCGTTCTGCTTTCACTTCTGGTTTGCAGTAGCGTGTGGGAGTACTTGACGTGGATCGTTGTTTTCCCTCTCTGTGTGTGAGCACATACAGTTCCCACACAGCTAAGTTCTCAGATGTGTCAGAAGGAAACAATTTTCTCTTAATGAAGCTTAGATTATGTTCCTCTGAAGTGTGTGTGGGGTGTGTGAGAACAAGTGTCTACTGATCCCTTCTCCTGGATAGATGATGCTGGACCAAAGAGTAGGCTCTGGCAAAGGAGTTCTTCGTTAGCCACATATTGTTAGGCACTTCTCATAGTTGTGAACTGTTATTGTAGCTTTGAGGTAGGTTTGTTTCCCAACAGGTACTGGTTCTCATTGTGTTTGTACTACAAGGAGGTGGCTGTTCATTTGCCAGCAGATCTGATAGGTCTGTGGACTATTTGAGATTACTTTACAAAAGTAAGACAAGCAAAAAGACCAGCTTTCATAAGCCTAGCTCTTTTGGACTAGGATATGCATTCCCTGCACCTATTTTTAGAGCCTCTTGAGAGATGGAAGCAGTTGTACTGAGCCTTGTATGGCTGTGTGGAATGTGCTGCTATCAGCTGATAAACCCCACTGAAAAGATATGTTAAGTCTCAAAGAGGAAACTGTTAACCCAGCTTAGAGGATGGAATTGGTTTGTGATGGGGTATGGGGACCTCCCATACAGTGGCACAGCACTTTGTTTTCAAGATACTCAGCACAACGTTGGTGGCTACATCATGTGCCTCTATTAGCATTTAAGCTCACAAGTGTGTGTGAGAAGATGGTGTGGGTAGTCTCACTTGCTGTGCTGCCAGGTAACCTCGGGGCACATGGGCTGGCTTCTGCAAAGGTAGAGCCCTACCACAAGATGTTCTGTAGGGACATGCCTGAAACATGCAGGTCCCTCATGGATGCCCATGCCACATGTGCAAGCACATATAACTAGGTGTGATTGGCAGTGAAATACACCAAGCACTGGTGGAAACACAGCCGTTCTGCTCCACAGGTCCTCTCCACATCCAGTGCAGCTGTAGCCACAGAGGTGGCAGGAGGGACAGTGTCTTCCAGCCATGACAGTTGGTAGGAACATGCAGGTTGTCTAAGGTAGCACAGTCACTGGACTGTAGTCAGATAAGTAACAAGAGCAAACTAAAAAGGAATATGTGAGTATCTGTGTGCTTTGGAAATGTTTTTGTGACTGGTTGGTGTAATGCAATGAGTTTCTGCCTCTCCTGTTTCCCAATGTCACCTGTCTATTAAAGGCACTGGGGCTGCTGTGTCTATGGTCAGAAGCTGCTGTTACATGCCACTGTCATGCAGCTTCTGTTAGGACTCTGAATGAAGGGGATGGGAGGTACGGCCTTCAAACTGATGTTTGCAAAGAGGAAAATTCAGCTTGAAGATAATGGTTCTTGCACCTCTCCTGTCTTTATAGGGGCAAAAAGTGGTATGAAGTCATTTGGGAAGGACTGATGAAAGCATTACACATCTCTTACAAAGCACTTGGTGACGCCTTCGTGTAATCTGTTAGTGCATTCCTCTGAGGGCACAGTCACATCTGCTGTTGTGGATGGATCTGCACTGAAAAAATGTGCTGAGCAGGCATGTGGCTTCGACCCAGGCTCCCCAAGCATCCCCTCCTCACCTCAAGGGTTTTTTTGTTGTGTTCATAATTTAAAGGAGCAGTGCAAGAAAAAAAAGTAGTTTCCTGACTCCTTTTGGGTTAGCTGATGCATTTCTTTCTGTTGCCTCCTGGAGTGTATTTAATTGGTGGTGAAGTCAGCAACAGATTCATAGATGTGGAAATAAGACCCTTGCTAGAAGGGATAATGGTGACAGGGTGGAAATACAAAACCTGTTGTAGGTGAAATCCAAACAGTCTGTAATGGCATTGCAACTGTTGAGGTTGCAGACAGTCGAGATCGTGTGTTGACATGCATGCATACTAAAGATAACTAATGCTAATTCTGGCTGGGTGTAGAGCACCTATCTGAGGAGAGTCCGGTGGACAGAGCTCATTAGTATCTCTGAATTTGTATTTGTTTGCTTCAGTAGAAAATGTAAGTCTGGGGTTATCTTACCTCCTTCCCCCTTTATTACAAGTAAATTGCTGCTTCTTCTGTAAAGATGTTCCTTAAATTCATCCTGACAATGTTTTCCCCAAACTTCATTCCAGAATAACAAAACCAAAGGAGGAATGTTTCAGCTCAGAAAATACTGAGATGGAACTTTTTTTTTGCTCTGACAGTTTATTATGTATGCATGAGCAATTGTTGTGGCAGCTCTGTGGCATCAGGCAAAATCCTGAGTGGCTCTACATGGGGAGGGTTGAAGGCTCAGTGGGAAACCCAATAAACAAAAGCAATTGTAGAGAATGAAAATGTTACGTAATTGGGAAATAAATAAAACATACCCTGGCTTCTGTTTTCTTTTCAAATAGGTCTGTAAAGGTTTCCAAGAGTGTATACTATTTTATTGAATGTGGTGATGCTGGTAAATGACTTTACTGTACAATACTACATTGGTATCTCTTCTTCCGTGAGCACTTGAATTATTTTTCAGCTTTTATCTTCCAGTTCTTCCTAAGAACAACATGATTAGGTTTATCAGCACAGCTCAGATGTTATGTTTGAGCTGAGGTAGTTCTTAATTGTATTTTGTTAAACTTGTCCATTTAGAATTAATTTATGGTCAGGTATTCAGGTGGCTTGAAGAAACCAGAAATGTTGATGACAGTACTGTAGCATCGTTTATTTTTAAGAATTTTTAGCAAACTAATTAAAATACTACTTAGCAATTTTGGCGGGTGTTTTTTTTTCTTTTAACAATCTGTTAACAGTTTTCACCTGTCACTTTTAAAAAGTTTGCTTAATACATAAAAGGAACATAGCTATTGTAGCTTCTGTAATTTGAAAATCTTTTAATGAGCAAATTGTTCATGCACCATTATGGAAGTTTTTTTAGTGCTACATAAAAATTGTAGAGTCAGAAGTCTTTTATGGAGAGGTTTGGACAGATTTGCACCGTCCTCCTTCAACAACTGCTGTAGGTATTTGCCAGCATGATGCTTGAAAGAACAAAAACGATCATGGTTTGCAATGCAAGAATAGTAAACCATGGTCAGCTGTTGTCATCTAGGTGATAGTCCCAGTTTGATGCTTCACTAGTAAATATGCACATTTTTTCTTAATTGCCTAAAAAGCTTCACTTTCAGCCTGCCGAGAGTGAGGTATAAATGTGCATCATGTGGGATCTGTTCACTTAGTGAAGAATATTCTGCTACTTATGGATCGGGGTACCAATGGTAGATACGTAAAACAGTGAAACAATTTCCAGTAGCAAATCTGGTCTTGCAGATGGCATAAATGGCCAAGTAGCAGAGCAGAATACCACCTGTAGACTGTGTGTTCCGTATTTGAAGCTGGATGTACTTGTAGAAGCTGAATGTGTACGGTATGCGCATGTCTAGTCAATGTAATGCTGATTTCCAGCATGTCTTTCTCAGACATTGCCATTGCTGGGAGAGATGTTCTGTCTTACCTGTAATTGCAGTTAAATTGGGCTGACAGAGATGCTGCTAGGCTGGGTTCTGCTGCGTGTCAGGGCCTTAGAAAAGATTGGAGCTGTAGGCGGATGAGGAGGAACAGTTGGATATGGCAGCTCACAGCCGAGTGGCAGGCGCTTTTCTTTTGCAAAAAGAGAGCAGTGTTTCCAGAAGTATAATAAACTTTAGTGGAAACAGTAATACTCTCACCAAAGTGTTACTTTTACTCACGGTTTTCGTGTTTGCTGGAGTTGTTGCTGTGTGTTTAGTTGGCAGCAGGGGGAATATATATGGAGTTGGCTGACAAAAAGCAAATTTTGAGCTGATGTCCTTGAGCAAGGGCAAGGTGAAAAGTCGAATGTTCTGCCCATCTTGGAAAGGACATGTCTCAAGTCTTTAACATGGAAGGCTGGGCTGTTGGCTTTGGTCTGAAGTTGGTTCCTGAGAGCATGATCTTTGGTCTCTGCAAATTCATGGAAGCAGAAACTTTGCAAACCAAAGTCATGTAATTGCTGTTGGATGAATAGCATGAAATTATTAAGGTTTGATATTGATAGGGATGCATTAGATAGGGATTAAGGGACCAAGGCAAGGGCTTTCTGCAGTAGTTGTGATCAGTTTACCTGTTAAGTCTGTGCCACTGTTCATCTTCCCCAATTAGGTTTGTACAGCCTACTGAAATCCAGCCTAAGGTTGCTTGTGATTCAGGATCCAGAACAAAGGTGAGGTGAATAGCATCAGTCATGATGGATTCAGGCCTGGAGGCAGAGCCGGGTGGTGGGTCTGAGGCTGACGGACCTGTCTGTCAGAGCACCCTGCTGCTCAAGGAGCAAAGAGCATCACATCCAAGCCATTTGGGATAGTGGAGACCACAGACGGCTAGTTTTGCAGGTACATGGCAGCTTTGAAGGCCAGGGAGGGCCCTGCCAGCATGGGAGTCTGTCATTTCTGCACTTCAGCTCTGCCAAGTTTATCCTGAAATGGGAGGAATCTGCCCTGAAAATAAATGTAGCATCATTCCACGTAACATTCCATATGTTGTGATAAAGCTTGGAAATTTTTGGGCCCTGTGAGATGCAGTAATTATGCAAGAAGTACTCAAGGTGGCTTAAGACTTGAGGCACCTAGCCAACATGTGCACAGTGGGCGTTAATAGTAGTCTTTATTCTTCTGCCATAGGTGAAGATAAAATGAGTGTAAATGAGAGGTATTAGGAGCTGCTTGAAGTTTTTCTATCTGCTGGGTGCTCAAACTGATTTTGTTCCTAGAGGTGTGTGATGCTCTGTATGACTGCCTCGCTCTTAAGAATCATCCTTCTTGGAAGAACATCCGTTATTCCTGCTGTACCTCTATGTTTTCTGTTGAGTTGAGGTAAAAATAAAATGTTGGAATCACATTTGTAGTCAGGAGTAGTAATAAAAAGAGGAGCCAAAGTCAGTGAGGTTTTTTTTCCATAGCTGACTTCATGTTCAATGCTGTAGCTATAAAAACCCCTCAAAGTTGTTTCCAGTTGTCACTCTTAGGGCAGTAGTCAGAGTTGTGTCTGGACAAGAGGGCGATGAGGTTTCTTGTTTATGGTACTGTGAATTTCCAAGTGTGACTGCTCAAGTTCCCCCAGAAATGCCCGATAATGTCAGTGTGATGCATTCCCCTGCACTCCATCAAGAAAGACTGGAAAAATGTTCAGGTGAGAAGTGAGCCTTAAGTAAACATGAGAGACCGGTTGGCTTTAGTCTGCTTCCTTGCCCTAAGAGGATCATTTTTTATAAGCACTTACGGCTTATTCCACTGTGTTTAAGGGATGATGCCGCAGCCCGTTAATTGTATCATAGTCCCAAAGCCTGTCCTTAGATTAATCTGGTGGATTTAATTGCGTACCCACACATTCCCTTTTCCAAAGCAGTATAACTGTAGGGTGTGCATACTAATCAACTCGGTATAAAACAGTCCAGATTTTTGAACACCTTGTGTGTTTGCTGAAGCACATCGAAATCTCAGGTGGTAACGCGCAGGATGACTGCCAGAAATTTTGCGGTGCAAATGGAAATTTCACGATGGGAGACTTCATTGCAGTGGCTGCTCAGAGATGGACCCAGGCTCCTTTTCATTTGGTTACAGGGTGGCCAGGCTGGGCCTGAGTTTGGTGTCTGGGTGCCACCCATGCAGCTGGAGCAGCCTGCAGCTTGCACAGTGCCACACTTGCATGCGGCAGCCCTGCCTGGGGTGAGCCCCAGCCAGAGATGTGGGAAAGGCAGGGTGGGGTGGTGTTACAAAGGGACACAGAGGTTTGCTTGCTTCCTTGCTTTGGGTCTGACTCCCAATATTCGTGTTCCTAATTATTTCAAGGGTTGGGATTTTTTTTTCTGCTGTGTGAGACATATTTGTGGTTTTGGTTTTTTTTTTTTCTCTTCTGCATTTTGTCCTTGCTGCAAGTTGGTGTTAATTAGACCACCACTTTATGTCATTTTTGCTGACAGATGGGTTTGGCACAGACTCTTGCAGTATGTTGCTGTACTATGGCTGCACTGTCTCATGTACTGACAGCTCAGGCTTGGGTGCTTGCGGGTGCCTCCTAATCAATGTGGCTTCCGTGTGACCAGATCAAATGTTGCTCAGTGTGATCTTGTTAAGTTCACATCCTGTAGCTGATGCTCCGTGTTTTGATGTCCGCTTGACCGCAAACAAGTTTATTTTCTGCGTTTTGTAATTTGTTTGAGGTAAACACAGTGGAGAACTAGAAAATGGGATAACATTTCTGTAAAAAATACCCCTGTGTACATGTACTTCAGTTAGGTCTGTGTGGCAGCTCAAAATCAGTTGTCTCAGCTCTTCACTCTGCTGGTGGGAGAAGGGCACGCTCCTTGGCTGGAGTGGAGACAGTTCGACACCATCCTGATTTTGAGAAGCTAGCAGTCCAAGGGATCCTTTTAAACTGTCAGCATCTTTCCTCAAAACAAAATCGACAGAAAATCTGCTTGGAATCAGTCTGAGATGGGTGTTTTGGTGTATAAGGTGATTCTGTGCCTTAAGCATCAGCTGGTTTCCTCGGGAAGTGTCTCACTCAGAGGAAGCGAGGGATGCTCCTCCTCGGTGCACTGATCTGCTCGGTGAGGGACACTTCTGGCTTCACCTCTGTGTGTGGGGGACACTATGCTGGGCTTGCCATTTGTTTTGTTTGTGAGAAAATAATTCCTTTCACTCTTTGATTTGTGTCCTTGGCAAACTGGACAGACGTCTCTATTCTTCCCCAATGGATTTGGCTGGTGTATGGGATGGAGTTGTCATTCCTCTACCAGTGTATACATCATAGCAGCCTTGTGCAGTACAAGTAAAACTTTTTTCTGTCTCTTTGTCTACTTCTTCTACTCCTCCCATCTTCCCTGCCCAAAGCTTGGGCCTGAGTGGTTGGAGGAGGGCTATTCTAGACAGTCACTGTTCTGATTTTTATAAGTAGTAATACTGCCTTTGATTCTCTGAGTTTGTTATTACAAAACTGTGGAGGAAGACAACATATGCAGGGAAAAAAATATTTTGAATAAAATATTTTCTGTGGGTGTTTTATACAGTTGCTGTATGTGTGGCGTGCTTTTTCTTAAAACTTTTATCCAAGGATTTAATTGCAGGTATTTTCAAACAGTGTTTGGTCCTCAGTGAGCTAGTGAAAATGAGATGCTCAGCTCGGGAAGGAAATTATTTTGGTTAATTGTATTAAGGTCAGCTTTGATAGTTGAATTAATATAGATGCACATCAGTATTGAAAGAAAATGTGATGTTCCTTTTTGATCTCTTGATTGTGAAGGTTGATTTTAAAAAAAAAAATAATTGAATGGAGCATGAATGAGACATTTTTGCCATGGAGTCCAATTATATTTCCTGAAACTGGCTCTTGGCAGCTTACTTTGTTTTAGATCTTGCATTTATTTTTGTATTCCTTGAAGCTTGGTAGACATCTAAATTGGTACCGTCTTAGTGTTTGCTCTTCCTTGGCATGTTTGTCCATAACAGTTTCCTAAACTGCAGTCTTTCAGATTGATTAGTAACAAATGGTTTCTGTGAAGCTTGTTTCCACCTTTCATGAGTCAACAGAGCTGCCTGGGTAAGGCTTGAAGGTGGACTGGACTAAATGGGGAATAGAGCCGGAGTCATCTCCATTCCCCTCCACTCCTCTAGCTTCCCCTCAATCGTCCTGCACTTCCTTAGTGCATTTCCTCTCTGAAAAGATGCTGTATTTTTGTGTTTTTTCAGAAGGGACCTGCTGTTGTAGTGAGTATTTTTGTTACAGTGATCCTGTTTTACTGATGGCCAGACAAGTAATGTCCTGCTGTGGCAGAAGGCTCCGCTTTCTGTCCTGCTGTCCTGTGCAAAGAGAGGGGAATTGCTTACCTGTCATTTACACATACACATCTCCTTTATATGATAATGTAGTAAACAAATGGCTTGCTCAGGTTCAGAATGAGAGCATAAGCTTTGTAACACAGATATGTCCCAGGAGTGAGTGCTGGGGCTTGTTTGAGTTGTGCTGGGACCTCACGTTTGTGTGAGACTGGACGGTAGCTGGGACAGTGCAGGTTTCATAGCCATAGGTACTGTTTCAGTAGAAAAAAAAAGGAGGAAAAGAGCACTTGAATGGTGGTCTGAAGAAGCTGTTTGGTAAATAGAACTGATTTGGGTGTTTGCTTTTATAATAGTTTGCTGTGAACTATGAAGTGTGCTTCATATCAAATTTTAGCAGTAGTAAACTGCATCATAACTTTAATGTTTTGGGTTTTTTTTCTGACAGATTTGGCAAACTTCAATATACAAATAGCACCGTAACAATAGTTTCATATCCTCAGATCTAGATCTACAGAAGGATTTTCTTATGATCTATATAACTCTTGTGGTTTAAGTTTGTATTCCTCAGTGATGCATTTTGGATGGGACATTGCCAACGTTGGCAAGTCATGATGGGGTGAAAGCATGGATTTTTAACATGCTCGCTGCCTTAATGTAGAAAGCTAAGTAATGTACTTAGTATGCTGTGAAATAATGTTGGAGAGTAAATGCTGCGTGATTAATGTCTGTTTACCTGCATGCCCAAGGGACACTGCCCCTGCAGGATGAGCCCTACATCACTGTAATTGCAATGGGCTGTGAGCACCCTGTCCTGTCCACTGCAACACTGATCTCTGCAATGGTCCTGATACTTTGCAATATCTGGACTTTTAAAAATGGCTGCTTAACTTTTCTAGTTATGGTGGTTTGACCTTGGTTGTAGGTCAGACTCCCACCAAAGCCGCTCAGTTACTCCCTTTTAGATGGATAGGGGAGAAAATCCATGTTGAGAGGCTTTGCAGTTGAGATGAGGACAGGGAGAGATGATTCCACAATCAGTGTCACAGGCAAAACAGACTCAACACAGAAGAAAGGCAAGAAAACTCTCCAATTTATTACACTGCACTACACACACACAGAAACCAGAGTCAGATAATGAGAAGTACAAACAGCTCTTAAAACACCACCCCCCGCCCCTCCTTTCTCTGCAGACTTCACTTTATTCATGATGTTATAGCTGTCTCTGAAAACATCTTCATATGGCTCTTCCTGTACCTTGTTATTTCATACCATTTTTTAGTACCTCAGAGGTAACTGTATAATTATATACTCACACATTGTATGATCATTGCAGGGCATTTTTGGTGTCTGCTTATTCATGCTAATTGCTTTTGACAGAATTTAATAAAAAGTTTTGACTCAGAAGTTGGGTAGGCTCGTGTTTGGACAGCTTGTATCTTGGAGGTGAGCAAGCTGTCTCATCTAGAGACATAATATAGTATCTCCCTGAAGAAGAGAATTTTTCAAGTCCTGTGAAGGCAGGCCCAAAAAGGTCTGGTGACACCACCAACCTGAAACCTTGCAGCCAAAAATGGTATCGAATCTCTCATTTGTCTGAAAAGGCAAAGAACTGATGGCTTGACACGTAAATCAAGTCGGCATTTAATATATTCTGCTATATAGTGTGGGAAGAAGTGTGTATTATAGACCCTAAATTTGTGAGGCAAATGTATTCTGAAGAGTTACTGAGAGGGTGGAAGGCACAGATACAGAATCCAATTCACTATGAATATGTAAGGACACACCTGGTGAAAACAGTAGTTCTGTATTTGCTATTAAAAGCTGAGATATTGCAGAAGAACCAAAGCCAGTATTTTGCATTTGGAAATAAGTAAAATGAACAGATGGTTGCCCAGGTCAAGAGATGTGAGGGGAGGAAGAATCCCTATGTGATAATTTACCAGTACTTTAATGCTTTTTGAGCCTGAGGTGAGCCATTGCTCTACTTCTGAAAGGCAATTAATGTGATTTGATGCAATTAAGTACACTTTTCAAAAACTTCTTTTTATATTGATGTGAATTAAAACAATTGAGTAATGTCTCTATCACATGATGAATTACCTACTATGTAGGCGTTTCCTGTTTGAAAATAGTAGGGTGTATTAATATAAAGGTGTGAAAATAAGTATATGTATTTAAAGGAAGGAAGGCTTTGCAGATGGCTGCAATACCCCCTGAACCTGCCCTAAGGAAGTCTGTCTGTTCAGAGGTCTGTCTGTGAGACCAAGTGACTGCTCGAGATGTGTGCTAAGGGCTGCATGACCCGCAGGGGGTGAGCATCTCGAGTGGGGGAAGTACATCACATGATTGTTCTTACAGCTTGTCTGAAGTACTAGTAATCCTTGACTGTTGTCATACTGTGTCTTAACCTTATTTTGCTAATTTAGATATAATACTTAATTTCCTGCCTTTATGTAACAGAAGAAAATAGAAGTATGCCTGCAACTAATTATGTCTTCTGACAATTGTCTTGGTTACCTTGAACAACCTGATCCCTCCTCATGGTTGTAACTGTGGGTAAAAATCAAGGCTGGTATTGATTGGTACTGTCCCTGTTAGGTTAGCGAAGGGAAGAACCATGTGATGTTCACTGTCTGACCCCAGAGAGTGGGGATGTAAGATAACGTGACTGTGTCAGCAGAAGGAAAAAATACTTAGCATTGGTTGGGACTAGTTGGGGGACTCTTAAAAATTACTCCTTTTTCAGATCACATGTGTGTGGGTGATTGGCTGATACAGAGCTATACCATCAATAAATGCCCATTGTCAAGCATGTACATACTGGAGACATAATAGAAGGTATTGCCGTATTTTAAATAAATCCTCAGCTTCAGGCTGTGCAGAGTTCCTCGCCGCTGTAAACTAAATGTGATGCTTGGCAAGGTTAGGCCTGGGTTGGGTACAAGCTAGGGAGCTGCTGTGTTTTCTCATAAGTGTTGCCAGGGCTTCTGCAGCCAGATGTTGTGCTGCTGCTACCCTGTTTTAAGCTGAACCATCTTGAGATCTCTACCATTACTGGGAAGCTGTGCCTGCCTTCCTGCGCTTGTGGCAGGAAGGGGAGAGCTAAGGGAAGGCTGCTTATTTGTAGCTCACTGTCAGGCTTGTCTCTTGCTGGAAGGTGGTGGATGCCACCATGATGGAGAAGGACCTTAAGGTCTGGTCCTGGTCTCTGACCTTTTCAGTTAGCTTGGGTTGAAATCAGTAAGCAATTTTTGGTGACTTTCTGTATGGAGATGGTGCTTCAGATAGTCCCAAGGATGATGTTAAACTGAAGACTTCCCTACTTGGACATTTCAGGTCTTTGATGCACTCTCAGGGCACCTTTTTATTCTTTTCCTACTTTTTCCCCCTTACATTTTCCAGGAATTATTCTGAAGTAATTTTGGCTGGTTTTCTTAGCTGCTCCTTTTTGCAAGCAGCTGAACAGGGCTGGAAATGGGAAGGAGAAGGTGAAGGGAGCTGGCTGAAGGTGACCAACAGGAAGGCAGCCGTAGGCTGCTCTACAATATCTTAGATCCGTATTTGAGATAAGAGCAGGGTTTTAAGGTAATACCTGATACCGTCTGTATTTTGTGTTGTATTTCTAGTGGTATAATTTCTTTCAGCCTCTTGGCATAACAAGTGAAACCTAATTGTATATGACATGTCATATTTTAAGGTTCCTTGTCCAGCGATTGAGAGTGTGAAAGTAAATGTGTGCAATGTCCAGAAAGCACATTCCTGAGAAGGGGAGAAAGAGAAAACCATCCAGAGAAGATGCTGTGTTGCAGCATGGGGCAACTGTACATCATAAGCAATTTTTAATATCTGCAAATAAATCTTTGAGAGGAATTGAAGGAGAAATAATCCATTACACATTGCCACTCTGTAGTGTTGGGTTCATGGATAGCTTGTGTAGAACTTGTGCTCTACATCTAGTACTCTGGTTAAATTCCCGCTGGAGGGGTCAGCACCCTTGCTTAAGAGTCCTTAGGCATTGCATCAAGTGAAATAACATTATTTCTGCTTTTGCTGCGTGTTGTGACCTAGTCTAGTCTTAAATAAAAATTGATAGCCATTGTGCTTGTTTCTCTATTGGTGAGTAGAAATAAGGTTTAATGTATTCCCTTTACGAGGCATCATTAGTGTTCAGTGGGACTTTATGTAGTAGAGCTCCAGGCTCAGTAGCCAACCACAGATTTATTTTTCCCTCCATGGTTGGAAGAGTGTGTGATGTCTTTCACGGTATAACTTGTTCTTATTGCATCTTAAGGAAACAACAAGCAGGAGGTGGGAAAGCAGGGTATTGTTTCTGCATTTGTGATTACAGTTATCGGGTTGCTACAGCTGATGAGTTTTAAAAAGCAAGATATTATATTAATCCTCCAGATTATTAATTTCAAAGACAAATAAAAAATCCCCACAAGTAAACCACTGTTTGAAGGATTTGTGTGTTCAAAATAGCAATAATAACAGAGGTATTGAACAAAAAGAGTTTTGTCTTGAAGTATGTGGTTCCAACGTGAGTAAAGAAGCTGGAGATCCTTATTTTCTTAAGGAGAGGGCTAATGCTTAGTATGTTTCATACTTAATGATCTGCGGTGATTTTAGTCTACTTACTGGTAAGGAAACAGCACTTCATCTTTATTATGTCATCTTATTTGGATCGGTTCTCTCGCATCTGTTAACAATAGTTAACAATGAATAATCTCATTTATCTGCATCATTTGATGATCTGAATGTGCCTCAAAGTTCACATTAACCTCTTTCATAAAATTCTCTTAAATTCAATTGGTATGAATTTGGAATAGTCTTTAAGTATGATCCTTTTGAACTCATGAACTCATGAGCCTTCAGATCAAACAGATGTCAGCATCTTGCTTCTGTTCTCACTGTTGTCGAGACTGACTGCCATTAGTGAGTGGAACTAGCAGAGGACTCTTGGAGTCCTTATTAGAGTTAAAAAACCCAGAAGCTTCCATCCTGAATTTTGGTTTGTGGTTCACTTCTTCAGTTAGTTCCTTTTTCTGTCCTTGCCTGAATGTGAGATGTTAGTGTGAGCTCCTGTTAACCATCATATCAGAATGTCTTTTCACAGAAGGGCAAGAGCTGTTTGGCACAATTTTTCTCATGTGTTGAAGATTCGCCTAACTAAGCTTGTGTCAACTACATACTGCTACCTTATTAGAAGGTTGTTATAAAAATACTATGCTGGAAGAGAAGTCCCTGGACTTACTCTTAGTTCTAGTCACCCCCTCAGAGCTCAGCCATGTTCATAGTATTCCATAGTGCTCAGTAAGATCAGAAACCCAGAACCCACAGTGATAATACACATTGTGGGTAGGAAGGGGTGAGAACATCAGCAGTGTACTCTGCTGTCTTTCCTGTGTTAACATTCCAAATATTGACATCAGTAAAGTTTTTTGTAAAGACAATTCAGATAAAGGCTGTTTCTGTAAACATATATTTTTCAGACACCGAGAACAGCTGCTGTAAGATACCACAGGTAGGGTTTGAAAACTTAAAAGCACGAGTCAAAAATTTCATGTACTTCTGTGGCATTGGCCGTTATGTGTGTGGCTTGGAGTTGTTTTCTCTTGTCCCACATTGCTCCCTGCATATTGGGGGTTGGGTTTTTGTTTTTTTTGGGTGGGAGGGGGTTTGTCTGTTTGTTTTTGGGTTGGTTTTTTTTTATCATCTTGAATTGTATAATGGATTTTAGCAAGTCATAGATGGGGCCATACTCTTCTCAGTGGTGCCCAGTGGCAGGACAATGGGCAATGGGCGCAAACTGGAACACAGGAAGTTCCATCTCCACATGCGTAAAAACTTCTTCACTGTGAGAAAGAACACTCTTTTTGGTGGTGGAGCACTGGGACAGGCTGCCTTGAGAAGTTGTGGAGTCTCCTTCTCTGGAGATAGGTATTCAGAAACTGCTTGGGCGTGATCCTGTGCAGCCAGCTCTAGGTTTAGCAGGGGGGTTGGACTGGATGATCTCCAGAGGTTCCTTTCCTACCATTCTGTGATTCTGTGTAGGCTCACCATAATTACTTTTCTCCCAAGTTCTTATGTCACTGGATATTAATTTGATTTGACGCAGACTGAATTCCCTCAACTATCAAATTTGTGTGACTTGCTTAGTTTTTCAAGCTGAAGAGTTGTGTTTATAGAATGGCTATCCAGTAACTCCTTTGGTTTATTATTTCCAATCAGATTAAAACTCCTGTCTTATATGATTTGCTCTTGAAAGTCTATCAGGACTCAAGTGATCCCTGCGGAAGGGATAATTTATGCTGTGACGATCATGCATCACTGGTTGCCTAGCCTGTCAAACAAACCTGTTGGGTTGTTTCTGTGAGGGCTTCCCCCTGTCTTCCATCTGTTGGGTTTTGTTTTTTGGGTGTGTGGGTTTTGGGTTTTGTTTTTGGTTTTTTTTGGGGGGTTTTTTGGGTTTTTTTTTGTTTTTTTTTTTTGTGGGTTTTGTTTGCTTGGTTTTGTTTGTTTGTTCCCGTCTGTTTCTTGTTTGCAAGTTCTGGAAAGGAAGAGATGTGAAATTCATATGTATGGTGTGCCTAGTACAGTAGCATTTCATGAGTAAAACATACAAAGTACAAGTTGTAAAGGGAAAACCTGAAATGTACCCAGTTGAGAGAAAAATGGAATGTTTTCATTCTTCTGCAGAGTGTACAATATTCTGCTGCTTTCTGTTAAGCACCTCTGAAGGTCTGTTTCTTTATTAACTGGGTTTTTATCATTAATATTTTATGCATGCAATAATGAGGAACTTGGATTTAGTGTTGTGTTGGAAATTAAATAGGCTGTCAACTGAAAGCAGGGAGGCAGAGAAATGGCTTCATCCTGGAGACTGTAAGAATTGGGCATAGCATCAGAGATTGAAGACTAGGCTTTTTCTAAAGTGCAACGTGATTATTATGAAAAAAATAATTCTTAAATTTTTATTACAAAAAACCTGTACTGAACATGGAGTAGCTGCTCAAAAAAAAAGCAGCTTGGATGCACATTGAGGTAGAAAAGCCTCTCTGTAGTGGACAGTAGGGTTTGGGTGTGGGGTTTTTTTCAGTTTGGGAGTTGTTTGTTTCTTTTTGTTTTGGCTTGTTTTTTTGTGGGTTTTCTTTTGGGTTTGGTTTGGTTTAGTAATGGGTGACTCAAGTGCCCTAAAAACAGACCCAAGGCAGGATCTATTTCAGCATGGGATGTCAGGTTGTGCTAGATGAATTCCCGTATCACAGTATTACTCTTGTGGAGAGGTAGAATTTAATCCATTTTTATGGGGGAAGGGTTGAAGGACTGGATTTTTAATTCAACACAGAATACATCAAAAGCGGTCAGTCTTGCCTTTGATTTAGTCATGTGGCAACTAGTATCAGGCTTCTGTATGTGCACTGGGTGCCAGGTAACTTGCTATGTTGTGTAATCCTAGTGTTGACAGATTAGTTCCTTCTGGCTTGCTCATACTGGTGTTTTTGTGAGCTAAAAAAAGGTTTGTCTAATTAGAGACATGTTGGCATCTTGGTTAGCATAAATAATATCTCAGGAAGGATCTTACGGACATGCTCTTCCTTGTAGCAGTCAGAGCCCTTACCTTGCCAAACACTAATGGTTAAAGTCAGCAAATGCCAGAAATATCTCGTTAATTCATCTAGACGCTCTTTGTGGAATGAAATTGGGAAGTCTTTATTTTTATTCGTAATAAAAATTTTAGTGAGCCAACCAGTCAGACAGCTTGTAGAGAAGACTGAGTCACTGGCTCACCGCCTGGGCAGAGAATAGTTCTGCATTAAATGAAGATGAGGGGGACCTTTGGCATGTGTGTGGAGTGCTGTAACAGTGCAAAATAGCAGAAGCACTTCATGTTAGAACGAGTGAGTTACATCAGCCTTCTCACACGGCTCCCTTCAGATGTTCATGGTTCATCCAGATGCCAGCAGAGGATGGAACCACTCTGTGCAGTGGGAAGAATAACATAAGCAACGTGGTCTGCAGAGCAGTTACTGTAGCAGCGTGTAGGTTGTGCCTCTGTGTTGAGAGCTGATAATGTAGAATGAATAAAATATCAGCCTCAGAGCTTGTTTTGAAAGAGGTCCTGTTTCACAGGCAGAATCTCAGCTCTTCAGTCCACGGTGAATTTCTGCTCGGGTAGATAAGAGATTGTTCTGTCAGACTGCAACGCGAGGAAAATCTGCTGAGCAGATGGGGTGCAGCTTCTTCTCTTTGGAGGAGCTTGCAAAGTGTGCTACATATTTCCTCCACAGTGGTCATAATTTTGTAGGTTTAGAGTAAATTAGTTCAGTAGTGTGGTGGTGTTTTTCTATGGTATGCAAACGATGTAAGCCTACAGGACTTTCCATATCTGGAAAAAATGGTATGTCCTTTTCAAGGATGTGTGTTTCAAGAAAAGTCAAATGTTACCTCAGTGTAATGGATCAGTGTCACTTGTGAAAGTGCAACTTGAGTATATGTTGTTTTCATAGTTTTGTTGAGTTTGTTTTTAAGCTATCATTATTTATTTAGGAAGTTACAAGCCCAAACATTTAAGCAGGGGTGTTTGAAAACATGTTGTCATCTGTTCTGCTAGCTTGCCTATATGGATACTTTACTATGTAGCATCTAAAAAAGAAAAAAAGAAAAAAAAACGCTGCTGAGGAGGTACTTCAAATAACTTATCTCCTTTCTTCCTCATTCACAGTACTTCTAAATTAAATATATGATTCTGTGAGAGGTTGAGTATTAATGAATTCTGTGAAACAGAGGTAATATGTATGTAACCCTCAAATGTAATAGCATCTTTTTGCAAACCAGTTTTAGCAGGAGAAGTTGAAAAATTTATTAGCATAAAAAATAGTGAATATATTACAGAGAAGAATTATTCTTCCATGAGATGCCTAAGTGAATGAGATGCTGGAAGTGTGATGAACGAGATATGAAGCTATCTTTAAGACAACAGCTACTTCAAGTGAATTCCTCCAAACTGAAGATGGTTTAAAAATAAGTCGGTAAATGACAGAGCACTAACATTTGAAGGATACAGTTCACTTGAGAAACTGGCATTGCTCAAATGTTAACTCACTTATTGGATTTGTTGAACTAGGATTGTTCGTTGGATTTTGACCTGACAAATACAGTTAAAATTTGTTTCATGGTACCAGGTCTGTCTCTGCATATAATTTTATTTTCACGTCTTTACCAGGTACACATGTATTGAAATAGGTTTAAAATACATCTTATGCCAACTTAGGGTGTACCCTCTTGCATGAAAAAGGTGCATGAAAATCAGATGTTATTTGGGGATCTTTTTTACATACTTGTTCTTACCGTGTAGTTTCAATTTACAGGAGTGAGTTTTGCAGGGATATAGTAGGAACATAATTGGTCTTTCTGAGCTTGGGATAGTTCTGTAGTCTGCTGTGTTGCTGTGAAATATGTTATTTTTCTTATATTTAAGGTATTGAGGTAAAATAAATGATAGTGGCTCAAAAGCATTGGAATACAAAATGCAATCCTAGAAATAGATGGTTACAGTGGATTTCTTTTTTTAGTGCAAAGCCTGAATTCTGTAAAATTCTGTAAAACAGAGCCCTGTGTTTTGGTGCAATAGCAGACTCTAAGCTGATGAGATTTAAATGCATTTTGTCACATGCAGAAATCCCAAAAGAAATTGTAATACTTTGCCGTATTATTGTGTTATTAAATGCTTCTTTTGTCCAACTTGTGCACCTGCTGGATTGCATTTTGTCGTGGTTTTTTTTTCTATCCAAAATGAGATAAAGGATATTATGACAGGAATTTGTTGGGTTTGGTTTTTTCCCTTGTTTCACTTTTACCCTGCTGCTATTAGTCACCATATCATATAGCCATGTAAATGACCACAGACTGTTTAAAAATCTAAATGAACAGCTTGGAAGCAAGATGCTGCTTTTTTGTTTGTTTCTGGGTTTTTTTTTAAATTCCACTTTCTTAATGTGTTTTTTAGTCTGCTTGTAAAAGCTTGACTTTTAAATTAATTTATGTCTTTTTCCTGATGTTAATTAGTGCTGCTCTAGATTGCATGCTTCTTCCTGAAAGTCATCCCAATCTTGGTTAATTTTTGTCAGCCTGCTTAACATTTTTCTCTCTGCCCAAACCACAGTTTTTATGAAAAAGTGTAACTGAACAATGTGGAGGTACTTGCGGGCCAGGGACACCTGGTAGGCGTGAGGGCTTTCAGTTACTGTTACATGGATAACTGTGAAATCCATAAATACGGCTATGGTCTCTTAAGGAAACTCCGGAAGAGACATGGTTGGATCTTCCTGTTGTTTCTCTTCCCCTCATTGTCCCTACCACCTTTGGTGATGCATGTCCTTGCACGTATTAAACCACCTGTGCTGCTGGTCTGGTTGTGACCAAAGTTACAACAGAATAGCGTATTTCAGTCAAGAAAGGCCTACAAAAGGATCACTTAGTCCAACTGCCTGACCAGTTCAGGGCTGCCCAAAAGTTTAAGCCTGTTATTAAGGACATTGTCCAAATATCTTTAAATCACGGACAGACTTGGGGAATTGACCACCTCTCTAGGAAGCCTGTTCTAGGGTCTGACCACCCTCCCAGTAAAGATATGCATCCTCGTGTCCAGTCTAAACCTCCTCTGGAGCACCTTCATATCCTTCTTAAATTTAGGTACTCCAAGTGAGGAAGTATGGGTTTCAGGGTGGGTTTGGGGGTTTTTGTTCTTGTTTGATTTGGGTTTATTTTTTGTTTTTTTGTTTTTTTTTTTTAAGCAGCCATGTTGCTGTTAGAGGGCTTTGTATTTGTGGTGGTGGGTGAAAAATTCTTGATGTGGCCGTTAATGGTAGACACGTATCTTTTTATGACGTTCATGTAGCTGGCACAAATCTACCTTACATGACTTGTTAGGAATTTTGTGGGTCGTCCCCCTGCCACCCCCCAATATTTTCCTCACATTTATGCCCATGTGCAGAAATGTTGATTTTAAATTTTCTTTTTTTAATTGATTTTTTAAAGTCTCTCTCACAGGAGTGTGGAAATGTTTGTGTGGGGAAGCTGCATGGGCTCTGCATATGGGCCAGCTTTTTCCTGCTCTGGTGTCCTCTTCATTGCATGTTGGTGTTTCCAGTGGTCCTGGATGGAGAAATCCCTCTTCTCCAGGGCATGTGTTTGCGTGTGCGTATGCAGGCCCCTTCTTCGTTACAGATGTGATAGCAACATTTCTCCTAAAGTCTTGCAAGTATTTCTTGTAAGCACTTGGTTGCTGGGTTGCTCAGCATTTTGAGGAGGGGAGTGCTTACCTCCCAGTTACTGTGATATAACCTTGTAACTCAGCGCTTAGTCCTGGCACCTTTGGGTTTGCTTCTGGTACTTCCTTTGATTTCAGGATGAGACAGATGCCTCTGCTTGGGTTCAAGCAGAGGCATCTGTCTCATCCTGAAATGTAGTAACCTACTGGTACTTGGAACATGACCTGAGGGAAGTATCAAAACTAAAACGTATGGAATAAATACAATATATGCCTCAGAACATTGAGACATATGGGTGAGGAGAATTGTTAGCTGCTAGAAGATAGCTTTAAGAAATCTACTGCATCCTGTGCAGCCTTTAGAGACAGGGAGCAGGGGGTCCTGAAGCCACTGCGGAGAACTGGGCAGTGTGCTGTTGTGATGCCTTTTTGGCACAGCTATTTATGAAGCAAGCCAGGAGGGACTGCACACAAGTATCTACACCTAGGTCAAAAAAGGTTATAGTAAGGGTAAATAAATGTCTGATTTCTCCATGAACGTTTCGGTTGAATATGTTTCTCATGCAAATTTCAGGTACCTGTCAGTTCAGAGTGCTTGTGCTTGCCCAAAGCTAATAGGGTTTTGTGAGAGAAACATGGGCCTTTGCAGGGCTTACTGTAGTTTAGGTAAGTGGTGCTTTCCATTACAAACAGTTGTCCCCCAGGAGGGAGCAACTGTACTGAGCAGTTTTACTGAGCAATCAGTAAAATGTTTTTTGACCGATTTCCATAGGCTGTTGACAACAATAATCACTGCTGCTGTTTCTATTTTAACATTAGACAATAAAACAATTTCTAAATTATTCATGTGAATTCTGACAGTCTCTTATTCCTGTGACGCTGTTTGTCTCAAAGTTGGAATTTGGAAAATTTTCCTTAGTTTTGACAAAGGGCAATCTTAAATTTGTGGAGAGACAATAATATAGTATTTCCTCCTTTACTAATTTGGGTGCTTTAATTGTTATTTTTGTCTTGATTCCATTTCAAAAAAGGGAAGAGATTTTTTGTCTGTTACTTATCTACCTGAGCAGGTTTTTAAATATAAATAGCGTGTAAAGCTCTTGTATTCTACATAGATACTTAATAAAACTAGGAGGAGAACTAGTATTTTATAGCTTAAGTAGGAAGTCTGTCAGTCTGGATTCTGTTATGCTCTGCTGTACAGCTGATGGCAAGAAGCCATGGATTTATGTCTGGTGACACAAGCCTGTATTAGCATGGCAGTTTCCTGATTTGAACTGTAGACCTCTGCAACTGAGCAGTGATCTTCACTTGTAGGCTGCAGCAGACCAGACATAGTCCAGTGGAAGAAACTTGGTCTTTTTGGTCTTTCCACTGGGGATAACGAGGCTATCTCATGTTTTGCACACTAAATGTGTAAGGCCAAACAGAAAGTCCTTTTAAACTCCTTTTATTTTTACCTCTGTTTTTTTCAGCTTCACTTTTCAAAGCTGGAATCACAGAATTATTTGGGTTGGAAGGGACCTCAAAGATCATCTAGTTCCAATCCCCCTGCCATGGGCAGGGACACCCTCCACTAGCCCAGGCTGCCCAAAGCCCCATCCAGCCTGGCCTTGAACACTGCCAGGGAAGGGGCAGCCACAGCTTCTCTGGGCAGCCTGTGCCAGGGCCTCACCACCCTCACAGGGAGAATTTCTTCCTCATGTATAAAGTAAATCTGCCCTCTTTCAGTTTAAGGCCATTACCGCTTGTCCTATCACTCCATGCCCTTGTAACCAGTCCATCTCCCAACTTTCCTGTAGGACCCTTCAGGTACTGGAAGGCTGCAATAAGGTCTCCCTGGGGTCTTCTTTCCAGACTGTATTTCTTTTATTAATGGTCGTAGAGGAAGCAAGCTTCTTTGTGTGCAGATATCAACCTGAACATGGTATAAAATTTTGTCGAAGCACAGGCATAGGTTGGAAGAGTGGCATGTTACTTGAGTACGCTTAATTCTTCTCAATATTTTAACCTCCTTTAGATTTTTATTGTCAACAGAAGTTGTTAAACCTTAAAGGACTGTAACTGATGTTATAGCACTAAAAATGGGAAGCAGGAAGTGATTATTTTAATGAACTTTTAAAACAAGGAGGGCATTTGTTGTTCTTGAATAAATTGTAGATATGGTGGCTGTTACTCTTGTCCTCTTCTTGAAAGTTGCAAATGAACCAATTAATAGAAATTAAATACACTTTGAAGGCTTATGAAAGTGGCTTCAGGTTAGTGTTTGCAGAATAAAATAACCTAAATCACAGAAGCAGTCTTAGAGACCTCTGGGGAATGTTTTTTGAAGTTTCAGTGTTTAATAATAGCACATACAAGCTCTGATGCTTATTTCCATATTATTTTTTAGTCTTTAATTATAAGTTAATAGTAGAGCTATCTGGAGCGAAGTTGTGTTGCTTTGGTCCCTTGATGGAAGACCTCTTCAAGGTAAAACCTTGCAGCCTGCGTTTTATGAGCATAACCTTAGTTGAGAACAAAGCCAATACTTGTTGTTGAAATAGGGATTACGAAGAACTATTAGCAAATACACTAATTACTTTTGTAGCTGCATAAAGCAGTGACAAAGTGGATGAGGAGAGGCCTACACTTTCTGTCTTAAATAATGGTGTTTGATAGGAAAAAGCCTTTTGATGTTAGGATTAAATGGAGTTGTTGTTTAGCTCATTACCAAGTGGGTTTTTTTTTGTTGTTAAGGTAATTTATCCTTTTTTCAGTTTTGTGATTAGAGGAATGTCCTTTAGTCTTCTGTGCTCTGCTACCAAAATACTTGTTGAGCATCTGTGAAATTGTATGAATGTCATCCAGCCAACTGTGTGGATGTACCAACTGAAGACCATTTTGACACCTCTCCTCAAATGGAAGTGTCAAACTACCAGGGCTGGAAGAGAAGGAAAGCAGAGGCATCTCTGTACTATATCTTAACATGGGAAGGATAGAGATTCCCTATGCTTTAGCCTCGTAGTGCAAGTCTTGTTTTTTCTGTATTGTATTTGTTAGCATTTTGACATTAGATAAATATTTGGAATGACTCTTTCCCTCTGAAACACAAAAGTATCCAGAAACACCTTCAAAGACAGCCTCTGGTAATTAAGATCATTCATGTCTCTTTGTGAGGATGTATCTTGTTTTGTCTTGAATTGATCAGTTTTGTAAATATTTCTTTGACACAATCTGATAGAAAAGCAGCTGAATCATGTCTCTCTTCTTTCCTTATCCAGTGTGATTATAACGGATGAGCAGTTATATACCCAGTGAGCCTTCTCTTACAAAGTTGTCTTCTCGCCCCAATCTTTAATTGTATTTCTTAGCACACCCCATCTAAAGAACAAGTTCTTACTGTGCTTTCTATTTGAGAGTAGGCAAAATATTGAAAGCCTGTATTTGAAAGGTATTTTAAATTTCTTTGCTGTCAGAAATTTAAGCACTTCAGCATTTAGCTGCCTCCTAAGAAGGAAATGCAGCTGAGGAGCATGCAGCAAGATGCACTCAACTTGAGGTGAAATGAGTCTTGCAGCTAGAATATGTGCCTCTGAAATTCTGAAACTCTTTAAGGGAGAGCTGCTGTCACATTGAGCATTACCATGGCTGTGTATCTATTGTTGCAGGACTTGTGCTCTTACTACACTTTTGAAAGTTAATAATTAAAAAATATATAACAAACTAATAATTTTCTATGTTAAAAATGTCACACTTGTGCTTGAAGATGTTGTGACAGATTAATGTATTCACAAAGATCTCTAAAGTATGATTGATCAAGGTCTTTTTTTCCCTCAGAATTCTGTACTTGTAATTTTTCAAATTTAGGCTGTTCCCCTTCTAGAAATTGGTCTCTTGTAAAATCTCAAGAAGTCTTCTAAAAGTGATGAGTACTGTTTTATTTGATCTTTCCAAACTGGTTATACTATGAAAATCCAAACATAACTTTTAGAGTTAGCTCGAGATGACGGCGCGCTAATTGCTCGAACTGTTATTTCATGATTTGCCAAGAGGCAGGAAAAAACGCATGCGCTCCTTCTTCGAGGTCACATGCAAATTAGGCAAAATAATATGTGATTACAGTTTCATTAATACACTTAGAGTTTTTACTTTTGCAGCATACTAATAAAGCAAATAGTTGCTGTTAATGTAATTTGTGTCGCGTGAGTTATTCTTTGGCAGACTAATCTGCCCAAGAGCCTTAGGATTAGCCAAGGAGAGATTTGCCACTGCAGGCGTTATTGTAACAGACTTGACCGTAGCTTTATGTTATTGAGCATTACTGCACAGAAGCTGCTTGTGTGTGTAGATCAGTGCTCTAGATTATTTAATTGCATTGTAATGCAGATACTTTTTCTTGGCAGGGAATGATTGTAGATGAATTAAACCACTGGCTGTGAAGAAGACTTGGATGATACATAAAATTCTTCACCAATTCATTTTAGGTGGATATACCTTTGATGTGACCAGTGATTCATGTGACCAGTTTAAAATGTTATGTATTAGACAAATCACTTATCACTAGTTTTACTCTCATCTAATTTTACTTTCATTTTCCTCATTTCATGAGTTGCTCTTCATCTTTGTACATGTATATGTTTTAAAAGAAGTGCTGCTTTTTTCCCCCCACCTGAAGTATTGCTTTTCAGTCCCCTTTGTGATGGAACTGCCATTGGATGTCACCATTAAAATCAGTAATAATTATTTTGGTTTTATGTTATTGGTAACTTGAGCAGACTAGAGACCTCTCTTGAAATTAGTTGTCAGCTGAGTTTAATCTTTTATTTTTGACTTTGCTGAAGCATGATGCAGTCTCTTGGGAGCAAACTAAACTTTGTTTCTTCCCGAAGTAAAGATGCTTGAGGGCTTAAAGACAAGCTTGATGGGAAGGGCAAGGGCTGAAGAGAAAGTTGTTTTTTCTGTTGGTACAATACGCAGTATATGAAGTTTCAACTTTTTGTCTCTTACCTGGTGATCTCAGGATAGGCTCACTAGCAGTTTGTAGCACCCCTGTTGTTTCCAGGAAAGCTTTTTTTTAGCCTGTCCTAGTGAAAATATAATTCTGGTGTTGGGTAAAGCTTAGTCCTCCATTGGCAGCCTAATATAAGTGTGCATTAAATACATTAGCTAGAAAAGTTTATGCTTGATTAGTCTTGTGAGCTGTTGTGGGGGAGAAGCAAAATCCATATCAGGGGCTGCTGTAAGCTGAAGGTGGTGGATCTGTGTACAGCCATGAGACACGCAGGTGGTGGTCGGTTCTGGATATTCGCACAAGACATCTAATGGCATGAAGTAATTCTGTTAGACTATCCCTTCTTCATTGTTTTTGGGGGAAGTGGGGGTTGTGCTTTTTCCTACCAATAGATGCCATGCTGAATGTGTAAACAAGAATTACAGTGTGAGGTTGGATTCTGACATGCAGGCCGTACCAGCTCAGAATTACTTGTCATAATAAAAGTTTTAAAGCATAAGGACTACTGAAGTGTTTATAAAGCTGGGATTTGTGTAGGTGGGAGAGGTGCAGGCAGGAGGTGTTAAGAGACACACACCCTCGCCAGTGCTAGTCAGACCAAAGGAGCACAAGAGGCTTTATGGTATCTGTTTTTCTCCTTTCATATCCATCAGTCTTACAAAAAAAAAACCCAAATGACAACGCTTTCTTGAATTGATTGCTTTAACTTACTGTTCCTAACTTAGGAAATATGTCCTGAATTAAAATAGATCCCCCAGAAATAAAGGTCACGAGGACTGGTCTCTTTCACCCTTTTCAGCAGGTGCCTTGGGAATGTGTGCTCTTGTGTTTGGCGGTGGGGCACTGGCAGGACAGTTGGCAGGCACAGTGCTGCTCCTTGACAGGTTTTTGTTTGCTACTTGGCTCTCTTAGGTAAAATTGGGCAAAGGCTGCAGGTTACTTAGGTTTGCTGTGGAGGGCTGCACAGGGGAATAAACCAGAAAGTGTGGCATCAGAAGTATTCCCCATGACTGTAATTTAGCATAACTGTTACTGTAAACCAAGAATGGATTTTTAGCTTTATGGATTTCAGCTTTTTCCAGTGAATTCTGATGTAGTATGAATGATTGCAGAGGAAAACAACATGTAGAAGAGTGCAATATACATCTTAAAGCAGTAGCTGCAGGATTTTGGCCAGTGATCTGAAAAATTTGTTTTAAGCTTTTTTTTTTTTTAATGGTAGGATCACCATCAGTCACTGCTTGTGACATGTTCACTCTTGGAAAAATAGAAGGAACAACTCTGTGAAGCATATGCTTGAAAAATAGAGTGAAGGGAAATCTTTCAGTCATACATTTTTAATAGGTCTGCCTTGCTCAGGTGTTGTCAACAGGACCAGCAGAAGCTCCAAATCTAGGATAGGTAAGGGCAAGGTCAGATCTGGTCATGCCCCTTTCTTTGCCCTCACGTGAAAAAGTGCTCCTAGGCTTGACTGATGTTTCGACTGTCTTGTCTCAAAAATCCTCCCTTAACGTAAGCTGTTTCTACAGATTTTGTATCAAGAGTAATTTCTTGACGAGAAGGAAGCTGCCAGTTTTCAATCAGAAAAAGTGCCATAGCAGATCAACTTTTTACTTTCTTAACAAATGCAGTATCAGATGGCCAAAATCTTGGATTGGAGGCATATTTTATTGAAAGAGCAGTGGGTAGCACAAAGGCTGTCTCAACGATGAGCCTGCTCTCCTGTTAAAACTTCACAATGTCACTGCAGATTTCACAGAAGCCGTGTCGAAACTGCAGTGCGTACAACTGCTGCTGCTACTAAGGGTTAGAGGCTTTCAGTTGTAAACCAGCGTTAATAACACCAGAGCTACACAGTAATAGCATACCGTTACCATCAGATGTTAAATAGTTTCAATCTAAAATGTTTAAAGAGGTGTTATTTCCACTCCGGGTGTTTACATGAAGTTACTTGGAGAGCTCTCTGGTATCTTAGGCAGAGATGTCAGGGACAAATCCATTAACCTACTGTCCTTGCTTTAAGGATATGGCTAAGAGTTCAACTTGAGAAGTTGAGTGTTCGAATTATTCATGATCATGATCTGAATGCTTTAGTTCTTTTTACAGTGTCTGTTAATTGTTCTGGTATTTCTTTATGATTAGAAGCGTTTAGCTGTCCTAATCAATAAGATGAAGTGTTATGCTGAGCAGTTCATTAGTATGACCCTGTCAGCTCAAAATAAAGCAAACTAAATGCGATCATGACTTGCTCTGGTAACTTCATTAAGTTGGGAAGATGGGAGATGGCATGTCTTTCCTGAAGGGAAAAGACTACTGAAAGTAGACAGTCGCAGGTTGTTATGATGTTAGAGGTAAGTTGATAGCACTCAGAGTAAATGGACCCATCTGTTTTACATAACTTGAGCTAAGGCAAAAATTAAAAAAAAATAAAAATTACAAAGTCTCATTACAAAGTCAATGGCCAAAGTTTCCATCAATTTAGAACTTAAGATTTTGAGGGGGAAAAAAAATTAAAACCTGCCACCGTATGACTGCTGCGTGCTTTATTAATTTAATGAAGATCCCAGTTGGAAGAGCTGCCTGTGAATAGAATTCACATTCACACATGTCACCTGTGGAGTGAATTGCTTCTGTTTTTATTAAAATTTTGATAGGGTTGTGTTGTGTCTCTAAAGGACGGAAAAAAGTAACATTAATTTAGAGGATTTTTACAAGTATTTGTTACAAATGTGTCATGTTTGAGATGCTTTCCAGAATTTCTGAAGATTTTGGAAGGAGTGAACACATGATCGTTTTACTGATCAAGAAAAGTCAGACAAGGTGTCATTCCACTTACTGGAAAATTCTCTAATTACCCAGTGAAGGACAGGGATGGTTGACATACAGAGCTTACTACTTCCACAGAAGAGGAATGGAGATAGCAAGGGGGAATCTCTGCCATTAAGTGTTCCTGCTGCTTTTTAATTTTTTTCACACTAAATGGTGGTAGCATGTTAACATCTTTCAGAAGGCAGAAAAAGAAATGTTGTTCTCCTTTTCTTAAAGAAACCCAACATGTTTTAATTTGTTTCCTTTTACAATGCCAACCTAACCTGCCGGGGCAGTTAGACGTTGGCTCCTGCACTGTTTCTTAGCGTGATTTTTTTTTTTTTTATTACTGCATACATCTAAAATTCATTAAGTTTTTTGTATATGTTTAAACAAAGAGTGGTGGAACTAAGATGCAGGGCTTGTGTACCGCTTGTAAGACAGTAATATTGTTTCTTCCGTTTTTCATGAATTTTAAAAATGCTTTTAATTTTCTCCTTGAGAAGCCGTGCAGCTAACAGATTAAAATTTAAAACCAGATATTTAACCGTAATTACAAACTCTGCTGTGCCCTGAATGCACACTCGCCTTTTGTTGGAGTGGGGGATTGGCAGTGGAGAGCCATTGACTCCTCTCTTAAGGAACTTAACCATTAGGAGATTGTGTTTCTCAGGCGGTATAACTGCAGCCATCACTTCCAGCTTGCACCTTCTGAGGTTGGCAACACTGGAGGGTGGGGGGGTTGAAAAGGCCAGCTCTCGTTTTGCCTCCATGATGTGGTTTTATGGGAAGGGTTCAAACCAATGCTGAAGTTGGTGGGGGAGAGCAGTTAAGTTGGTGTATGAATGCAGGTAGGAAGCTCATGGATATTCCGGAATTGCTTTCAACTGGGAAGTTGTTGGGGACAGCTCGGATGCTCAGCTCTGTTACCCCAAGAGCCCGTGGGTACTTCAGGGTGGGTGGCTGTTGGGCAGGTCAGGGCATCGAGGAGGAGCACTGCGGTGGCCTGGCCTAAAGCCTGTGTGTTTGAACGCTGCTGGGGTAGATGGTGTTGTGTGAATACTTGGCTGTGAGCAGTCCCGTTTTGGTAGGACATCAGCTGCTGCATTTGAAGGTGCAACTGGAACAAACCCTAGGTGGAAGCTGCTGCCTTTAACCCTGCACCTTTGTAAGGCATTATTCAATGCAGCCTGTGTGCTCAATAGGGGAGCGAAATTGAGAGAATCATGGGAACAGGTATGTTGTGAGGTTTGTTTGTGAACCTCTTGAGGAAGACTTAGTTCTTTTTTGCTAATTGCTAGTGATACGATACCCCTCCTTTCCCCCCAGCACCGAGATACCAAGTATGTTTGGAAGTTGAAGTTTGTTACTGTGCTCCAGCTATATATGTTGTTCTCTGTTTAGCTGAAGTTGATAATGGGAACGTATGTTTCTCATATTTTCCTGAATCAAGGAATTTTTGCTTTTATTGGCTTGGGTGGCTCAGGCTTTCTTGAGCTGTTCCTACTTTGGATGGACCGAACTGTCCGATGTGAATTAATATACCTATTTATTTTTCTTCCTCCTTCCAGGTGCCTGCTGACGGAAATGCCGGGTTGCTGGCGGAGCCTCAAATTGCCATGTTCTGTGGGAAACTTAACATGCACATGAATGTTCAGAATGGAAAGTGGGAATCGGACCCCTCCGGCACAAAGACCTGCATCGGGACGAAGGAAGGGATTCTCCAGTACTGCCAGGAAGTAAGTCCTGTCCTTGGGAGCAATGGCAATGGCTCCTCTTCTGAAGTACCAAGTGCAGGCGTATGCTGGAGAACTGAGACTGTAGGGACTTTAATTTTTCCCCACTTCTGCTCCATTGCCCTTTTGTCCTTTTTTAGAGGGTTCTCTCCAGATCCTGTTAAAACAGCTTCAAAACATGGTTGCTGATGGTGGCTGAGGTTGTTGGACAATTCGTCCCTCTGTCTTCTGCCATTGGTGGATAATTTTGTCATACATGCACAATGAACTTTTTGGTTGTGGAGTATTTAGCATAAAAGTGAGATGACAGTTTATTATTTTAAATACCATTTTTCTTTCTGGGCTGATCTTCATTCTGCCGTGACACTGGGATACACTGAGTCATCCTGGAGTTATTGGTCTCTACTGCACACTGAACCATTCAGAGATTCTTAATAGAAAAAGCTTCCCCTGCAGATGAAGTCACAATGACTGATTTCATATTTGAGAGTGGAAACTTATTACCCCCTCGCTTATGTCCTGAGAACAGATTGCGGATCTAATTTTGTTTTGTTTCCACACTGTGATAGCGTGATAACCTCGTACCAGTGTGTGACAGTTTGAAAAGAAAATGCAGATTTCACGCCATAAAACAAAAGGGCAATGCTTGAGTAGCTTCAGTCCTTATGTCTTTCTATATCATCTCTGTTGTTTTTGGGGTTTCTTTTAAGCAGGGGCTATTGCTTATTGCTGTAGCAGTAGCTGTCTTGCTTACTAAATGTCAAACAAGTTTCTGTAAAAATACCTTTTAGAAAGCAAGTAGACAATAGAAAATAGAGATCTTCTGATACTTGGGTTTTTAAGGGTAATTATTTTAGCTCCAGTTTGATGGTAGCCTTGATTTGTGTGCTGACAGTTCTTTAATATTAGACGATTATGTCACAATTTTGGAGTGCCTCTTCAGCTACAGTTACAAGCATAGCATAGAAAGTTCTGCCCTGCCATGGGGCAACATGATGGCCAGTTTTCTCCCTAGCAATGAGGTGTCCATCTTACTGGTTTAAACTATGCTATTACACACAGTAACTTGACATAAGCAGTTCTGCTATTCTGTCTTAAAATTTGGGAATCTGACTAAAATCCTTTTCTTGCCCTGCTCCTCACGAGTATCTGTTCACAGCAAACTAAGCTGTTGATGCGCCGGCTGTCCTGACTTGTCCTTATTCCCCCCACACAACTGGGCTCCATGGTACAACTGGCTGTAAGACACTGGTGGAGAAAGGGGCAAGCTGGTGTGGAGCTAAGAGCATGTGGCAGTGGCCATGGCTCTCTGAGCAGATGGTTTGGGGCTGGGGAAGAGTCATGTGAGTCCATATCTTTTAAGGCTTGTAATAAATTTAGGAATAGACAGCATCAGGAAGGTTGGATCTGCTGACAGTAAGGTAAAATTAATAGCCACATGGAAGCTGATCATCATGGAAGGGTGAAAAGAAGCTTCCAGTTCAGTAAAACTCTTCTCTGCAGTCCTCCCTCCATCCCTGTGGCCAGGTCTGTAGCACAGCGGGCTTTGACTTTGGCCAGGAAAAAGGTGCTACTGCTTTGCTTATCTTTAACTGTCCCTTGACCTGATAAGAAAAACAGAATGGTTGGATAAGAGCACCCACTTTATCAAATAAATTAATTCACAGAGATGTACTAATAAATCCCATTCAAAATTGTCTCAGCTGTGCAGAAACCCTTGTTGCTTGATGTTCCAGAGCTGCTTAGTGTGCTGGGGGTAACAAGGGAGGGGGTTTTCTCTTGCTTTTGGCTGTTTACGTTGGCTGTGAGACAGTGCTTGCTATCAGGCCCAGAGAACTGGGTAAATTTGAATTTTCTTATGAGGAAGCAATAGGTATCATCTCAGGACTTGAGATGTGCTACCTTTTGCATTGGAATAGGTAAAATCTCTTTTTTAAAATTACTTTTGTCAAATTCAACTTTTTTCTTCCTTTTTTTTATCTCCTGTTCATGCTGCTTTTTTCCCCCAGAAAGAAGACTGCTATGTCTTGGGGTATGTTTTTTCTCATTTTAGGCAGAAGTCGAGCACACATGCTCTGCTAACAAGACACATACTCTGCATCAGTCTCAGTTCTTCGTGTTCTGTGGCACCACAGCAGCTTCCTTGGTTCTTCAGCCTTCCTGTGGCATCAGCCATTAGTACCACTGTGCTGAGGTGCTTCTTCCCCCCAGCTCTGGGTAGAGCCCTTGAATGGCAGGGAGCAAGAGAAAGTAAGGTACTTTTTCCATGTGCCTCCAATGAGAAATCTGTCCATCCTGGGTTATCTTGCAGACACCTTGTATTGCTCTGCCACAAACATTGTGTTTATGATGAGTGCAGTAAGTTTGTTCTTCTGCAACAGATCCTGTAAAGTTAACTCAGTTCCTTCTGCACCAGTGACGTGTTGAATGGAGCCAACTGGGCAGAAATTGAATGAGCAGTGAGTACAGTGAGATCTTACTCTGTAGCTTCTTAGCTCTGAAATAACACAAGTTAGTAACTTTTATCAGGAAACTCTGGATAATCCCAAATTATACTCTGTGTAGCTTCTGGTTTTGTATTCTTTCAGGGAAGGTGTCTTGCAAAACAACAAAGATAAAATCTGCCCTTTCAGCAGAACCTGCCCTTTCAGGTAGATGTGTTCCTCTGCCTCCCTGTAAGCTATATTAAAAGACCTTTTCCTGGCAACACCAGGCCAGATGTCTGGCTGTTGGGCAGAAGCACTGGGCTGGAATGTGCATGAAGTAGAAGGGTGTATGTTTCTCCTGCAAAGATGATGTACTGGGAGATTTGTTATCTTTTCCTTGAGATTGTTGTCGTTGCCTCTCCTCGTCCACTGTCAGCGTAGGTGGATTTTGAGGTTTTGATGAAGGAAGTCGCAGTAGAGGAGCATTGCAGGGGCAGAAGGGGAGGAACAGGGAATAAGCAGAACCACCTACATGTTTTTAAAGATGTATGTTGCTTGTTGTTGCTTCCTTGCTTTTGAGTGGGAGCTCAGTGCAGCAGAGGAACTGTCTGGATTTATATTTGGAACAACACATCATGCAGTTTAAAGATTACAAAGCTCAGACTGTACGTTACTTATTTGAGAGGAAATGGATGATACTGGAGTGCTGACTTCTGACTTCTTTGAGTTCAGTTAAACTCTGCTACTGAAGTCGCAAGAAATGGTTCTGGAAGCAAAGTTCATCCATTTCCTCTGCCTTTAAATCTGCGTGTTTTCCCTTGTCCAGCCTAAGATGGTGGCTTTTTTTTTTTTTTTAATATGGCAAAATCAAGCTTTCTTGGGTAGAATGAGGTGCTGGGTAGAGAAGTACGTTTTACTAGTGGTATCTTAATCTCAGACTAGCTAGCATGCCACTGTATTAATTGTATCCATCACTGAAAAGTTAAAACATTATGGGCCTGATCTGCAAACAGCTGTCAGTGCAAGTGCAGATGCTAGAGCGATGTTCTGTTAATGGAAACAGGGTGGTTACACCTGTGTGTGTGCCAAGATCCTTAACATGTTGTGAGTGTAGTAGCTGACACTTCAAGCCATTGGTCAATCTGGGCCTGCTGCTGACGCTGCAGTGCCAGCTGTTTTGGAAGGGTGTTGGAAAGATGCTTCCATACTGGTTAACTAGCCCCCTGGGGAAAGTTTCTTCCTAACAGCCCCTGACGGGTGGCTAACTGGTGTCCTAAAGCAGGTGGGGGCCACTGCTCCCAGATTTTGCTTTTTGTTGTTTTGTGAAACTGGGTACTGCCACCCACACGTGTTGAAGCACTGGGGTGGTGTGTTTCAGAGTGGGCTGTGCCAGTCAGCTCCTTGTCTTGCTGAAGGCTTTTTGTTTAATGGCTCTGGAGCTTGCCCTTTGGCAAAGTAGCTACTTTCAGAGTCACCTGAATGTGCAGAGTTGGAAGTTAATTTAGCTGTGCTTAGTTCCCTGTTTGAAGGAATGAGTGCTCAGATGGGAGAATTGGCATGTGTCTCATTATGTTAGCAATTTTGAACAGCTACTGTGTTCTGAATTTTATGTGTAGCAATTAGTATACACTACATGAGTTCCTTGAAAGACTACAATTATTTTGCCGTCTGTGCTGGACTCTGTGTCCAAAATGAATTGTAAAAGTGTGCTGGTTTAGAGGTAAACCGGCAGGAGAAATGGACCCACCACAAGAGATGATTATAAGTCAGAGTTACAATTTAATGAAAGATATTACCATACAAACACTGACACAAAGAGAACAACCTGCTTTCAACTCACCAAGACCCAGCAGTAAACCCAGTGTCCCAGGGCACAAGCCCAAAGGGGGTTTGTTAGCCCCGGTGCCGAGATCCACGTGGCTCTCCCAAGTCCAAAGCAAAAAGAAGTGAAGAGTCCGTTGCTGCAGGTGACGGCTGTGGCCCGGCCAGAAGCGATGCTTGTAGTCCGGTCGAGAGCGATGGCTTCCTCCTGACGAGGTCCCGCTGCTCCTCCCGATCCAACGAAGAGAGAGTAAAGCTCTTCTGCGCCCTGTTTGTATATCCTCAGGGAGCACCCAGTCCCTCCCCCAGGGCGGGGACTCACACAATGGGTAATTAACGGTGAGTCATGGGGTATGGTTGGACCATTGATGGCCCATTAGCACCCACGCCCCCTCAGGCTGAGTGTGAAGGGGCTAACGACTTCCTGGACAACTGTTGCAAATGGTCCATTATTCTTGAGGAATGAATAGAGGGTGTAGAATACACAGCCTTGATCCCCCAACACAGTGATAACCTCTTGCTGAACTAGGACAAAAAGCAACTCACAGCTGGCAAAAAGTTCATTTTGTCTAATGTGCATTTTTTCCCCTATGTAGTTTAATTAGGAGGTGTTCATTTGGATTTTAAGTATGCATGGAGTTGAGCAGAATGGAAAAGAACAGTTCTGAACATTACTCCCCCCACCAAGACCAAGTCAAAAGACACAAAAAGACTAGTTTGGGTCTGGAGGTAGCATGCATTATTGAGCAGATGGATCATGAACCTGGAGGTCTAGTGTACCTCATAATCAGCAGCTGGCTTGTTGTGAGATCTTTGGCTTAGTGTTTAGAATAATTTTCAGAGGTAGAGTCGTAGAGTATGTTTTGACTTTGGCAGGTGTTACACTTGGCATCTCTGAAACAACATCATGGCTGCTTGGTTTCTTCTTTGAAGACATGATGTGTGTCTGCTTTTTTTGTGAACATCATTAAGACCCATGAGCATCTTGCAGTGAATGTATATTTCATAAAGAAGTCCTCCCCAGAAATTAGAAAATAAATTGTAAGTGCTTGCTTCTATGCTCTTAACTATATTTTTGTGTTACATGGAGCAGAAAATAATAGGGTAAATAATAATAACAGATAACAAATATTTTGTTGTAATTGCTGACAGAACAGTGTTGATGTTTCTAATCTCTAATCATGATAGTTCCAAAAATGTTGTTCTTGTCATTTCCTGAAACCTTCTGTGTTTATGCCACAGCTTTAGGTAAGTTGCTGGGGAAACCCAAAACCACTTGTTGGGCCAGATCCAGTATCAGCTGGATTGTGACCATGATGTTAATTCACCCCATAACCTCTGGCTTCAAAGCAGTCCTCAAGTCCTCTTTTTGTAGATGGACCAAAAGGGCCATCCAACATCTGCCCCACTTTGGTTTTATTTACTGGCTTGGCTCCCTACCACCGCTCAGTTAATCACAGAATTTTAGGGGTTGGAAGGGACCTCCAGAGATAAGAGTCCAACGCCCCTGCCAAAGCAGGTTCATAGAGCAGGTCACACAAGTAGGCGTCCAGATGGGGGTCTTGAATATCTCCCGAGAAGGAGACTCCACAACCCCTGATGGCAGCCTGTTCCAGTGCTCCATCACCTGCACCATGAAGTTCTTTCACACATAGGTGTGGAACCTCCTGTGGTCCAACTTGTGGCCACTGCCACTTGTCCTGTCCCCACAAGCCACTGAAAAGAGGTTGGCCATCTCCCTTTGTCTCCCACACTTGATACTGATAAACATCGATGAGATCCCCTCTCAGTCTCCACTTCTCAAGGCTGAACAGCCCCAGCTCACTCAGCCTTTCTTCACAGGGGAGATGCTCCAGGCCCTTCATCATCTTTGTGACCTCCGCTGGACTCTCTCCAGGAGATCCCTGTCTTTTTTGTACTGGGGAGCCCAGAACTGGACACAGGACTCCAGGTGAGGCCTGACCAGGAGAGAGTAGAGAGCGAGGATCACCTCCTTCGACATGCTGGCCACACTTCTTTTAATGCACCCCAGGATCCCATTGGCCTTCTTGGCCACCAGGTCACACTTCTGGCTCATGGCCAACCTGTCCTTCACCAGGACCCCCAGGTCCTTCTCCGTAGAGCTCCTCTCAAGTAGGTCATCCCTCAGCTTGTACTGATATAGGGGTTGTTGCCTAGAGCCCATGCCAGACAGAATCAGTCAGGCAGGACTGATGGCTGTGGCTCTCTCCCTCTCTAGTCTTTGTCCTTGTTGAGAGCTTCTAAAGATTTGTTAAAGGTTTCTTCAAGTGGCAGGGATGCTGAAGATTTTTTCTTATTTTTTTTTAAAAAAAGTTTGGCTTTCTGAGAAGAGAATTTGAGATTCAGTGAAATGGTCTTGCTGCTCTGATAATGGCTTCTCTCCATGTTACCTTGTCATTTTCATCCTAATATGAATTGTTGTTTTTATCTAGGCTGCATAATGTGCTCTTTCTGGTTTCTCAAACCAAATAGTCACTGTATTAAAGAAGAAAATGAATTTTAAACCTGTGCTACTCAAAATTCAGCAGCTTAAAAAGCCATATATTTTGCTCTGAGGAAAACAATCCATTTAATGAAACATGGAAAACGTACAGATTTCTTGGCAGCACAGACTGTCCTTAAAACAAATGACATTTTCAAGGCAAATGTCTTGATATATTTTGAGATTTGCAAAGTCATGCTTAAAAGTTTGGGTGAACAGTCTGTTAATGCTCTTCACATTGATTATTGAGGTCTTTCAATGAAGTCTTAGATTTAGGAAATGCAGGGTCTACTGCTTGATGGTATATTTAAGCCTTAGTATGCTCACTCTCCAGCTGGGCTCTTTAGCCCTGACTGTAGTATGTCCTTTAAATATATTTCAAGTTAAGTGAATAATTAAACTTGGAGTATACATTGCAAGATAATCCCTGCCTTTCCTTTGTTGATAATAAAAAAAAATTCTTCTCCGGCCCCACCCCACCTTGTTGATTTTTTTTTTTCCCTCCACAGACCTTTTTTGCATGTCCTGAAAAGAAATGAAATGAAAAACATCAGGATCTCAGTATGCTATTGCTTTTATGGTAACATTTCCAAATGCTTTTGAAGTAACGTGTTTTTCTTCAGGAGGAGAGCGCTTCAGCTTTGAGGCTGAGGGAGGAAAAAGGATAAAAATGGAGGGGGATTGTCTGCATAAATATATATTTAGGTAAATGTGTACTGCAGTGTTAAATGAAGCTGCAATGCTGCATTTTCCCCTAGATTAATTTTGAATTTCACAGACATGATGGACTAGATGAATGACTCAACTTAATCATCAGGTTCCACGAGCATAGTTTTTCTGCCAAGAGTATGATTGTTTCTTCTGTCCTCTGAAATATATGAATGTGATGACTGTATGCAGGGTAGACCTATTGCCTTTTTTGGTTCACAGTTGAGCTATCAGACAGCCATTTAGCATGTGATCAAGTTATTAAAAGACATCTGCTAAATTGGACATCTAAAAGACACAATGTTTTATGCTATCATCAGCATGTTGTGCTTCTGGCTTGCTCCTTAAGGACACAAAAAGACTGGCTGACCATGCTCGCACAAGCCTTTCTGCAAGCGTAGGGAAGGGATTGAAGCTTGACTGGCCCAACTCTTGACCTACTGAAGGCCAAGCAACTTCAGAGGGGGCTGTGTCGCATCAGATGTCTGAAGAGGTGTCATGTCACCTCTTCTGCTCCAGTGGTGGTGTTGCATCAAAGTGTCCTGGTGGGGACAATACAGTGGACCTCTACAGCTGTGTATCACCATTCTTTTTTCCTTCTTACATACAGAGCTATCATAGTAAGTTGCTGCTGTTACCTTTACAGATGCATCTCCAAAACATTTTACACTATACAACTCTGAGGTGGATTGGTAGCAGCTGTTCATTCAATAAATATTATATACACCTAAGCGGTACTAGGCATAATATGTGATGATGACTAGAAGTAAAGAAAAAACTGTTACACATCTGCTATGTGTCAGCCCTGATACAATGAGGAAATGTCCATGCTATTCCAATTCCTTCACTCTTTTAGACCGTGCTTGCATGGACACTTCAGTCTGGCACAGATCTATCCCACTTTTGCTAAGGGTCAGCTCGGGTCCTTTTTGACTCCTGGCAGTTCCCACTGTGATGCAGTTTTTATTCTTGGGGAGAATGTTTTTAGAGGTAGGTCAGTTCCTTGATCCGGCTTTGGCACTAGCACTGGCTTGTGGAGAGGTGTTCAGCAGTAAATGGATGGGAGGTGTTCAGCAGTAAATGGATGAGAGCTGGAATAAGGCAGAATTCATGCCCTGGCAGGGTCAAGTTGAGTCCAGTTAAAGGCACTGAAACCATGGCCCTAGCATCTGTGAGTGTACTTCTGCAAAAGGGTGGGGTCCAA
Organism: Heliornis fulica; assembly: GCA_013399135.1. NCBI lineage: Eukaryota > Metazoa > Chordata > Aves > Gruiformes > Heliornithidae > Heliornis > Heliornis fulica. The sequence goes on along the minus strand of VXBZ01011687.1, from coordinate 309,721 downwards.
GTGTGACTCCTCCTTGGGAACAGTACTCCTGAGAGCTGAGAGGCTGCTGTCAGGCTTTGGGAGGTTTTGAGTGTTAACGGGCTTCAGCACCTCCTGGTCTTCATCAAGTGTCAGTGCATGGCTGTATGTGTGTGAACAGATAGTGTCCTTAGTGCTGGTCTGGGTTTTTTTGGGCCCATCCATTTGGGGTGGCTCTGTAGTTGTCCTGTGATGTGTCTCACTGCTTTTTCTTCTGGTAGTATTACTGTCTTTGGGGGTTTTCTTTCTTCTTTTTTTCTTTGGGGGGCAGGTTTCTCTTTTCTCTGTGTGTATCATGTCCCATTTCTCCCCCTACTCCATTTCACCCGTGTCGATCTACTTTGAAACACAGGGAAATCAGAAGTACTGACTGTGGTTGTGTTTGTTTCACTGTAGCGGTGCATACGGAGCTTATTAGCAGCGGGGAGCGGGCTGATCTCGCTAGATTGGTTGCATTATGATTTGTGTTCACAAGTCTGTCTTTGCAAGTAAAAGGACATTGCACACACATTTCCATTTGTCAGCTCTGCAGGTGAAAATAAACAGGGAGAAGCCAGTTTCTCTTGCTCCATAGCTTTGAAGCTGTCAGGAAGGTGATGCTTGCTTGAATTCGTAGTGGGTCAGTGCCCCCAGGTTGGGTGGGGGAAATGGGTTTCTTGATTTGTCAGACATCCCATTTTTTCCCAAGCAGTTGGTTACCACCGCTTTCTAATTCATATGGTGGCATTATCATCCAGTTAGCTTTGTCCAGTTAAAATTATTATGTTATACTGTACTGAGTGACTGCTTTAGTCTTCCAAATACTATACACCTCTAACTAATTAAAAAGGCTTATTGATAATCTGGTTTTATAGATGTGTGTTCCTTACAGAAAATTGTAATTGGGGATTAATTATCATTTATTATCAAGGAGAAATTTATTAATATCTGGCCAATTATTGATGGCTTTATCCAACTTCTAAATTTATATACATATAGCATGTGGGTTTTTTTAATAGTTCAAACAATTTCAGCTGTTATTTTTTAATTGATTAGGTGAGAACACCAAAGCTGTTATTGGAAATTTCTAGTGAGAAAGTTTGAAAGGGGAGTATTTTACATTTATTTTATTTGTTTTTGCAAGCTTGTGATGCATCTAACTTAATGTTGAGACCGAAAACAACATTGGATTTAAGGTCTCTATAACTATTCCAGATTGTCATGAGGCCTTATGGTGAGTGTCCTCCTTAGCTAAGACAAAAGCTTCTACTGGAAAAAATACCATGTAGCGTTTAGAACATGCATCACATTATTTGTTAAAACATCACCTATTTATTTTTGTGAGTGCCAATAGCTGTTGCATATATTAACACAAAAAAGGACCATTACTTGTATAGTAATGGCAGTACCATATTTAAATATTTTATTCTGTCTGGATATATGCATAGTGAAACATGAATGCTGCTCATCTGGATATGAGGAAATATGATCTGAATTTTTCTTGCCAGCTTACTTTCCCTTTCTATAAATATCATTGTGGGTCAGAAAAGTACTGACTCCATAGAAATTTAATTATATGTAAAGTTGGTCAATCCAACTGTTTGAAGAAACTGCACAATGTTTCCATTAGAACATACACCAGTGCTATTTAGTTTATTTTATTCTTATCCTAAATCACGTTGTCTTAGGAACAGTGATAGTTAAGCATTTATAAAACACCTAATTAACTCCATTCATTACTCGTTTCTTCCACTTGGCCTGGGTCAGTGGCACTGCCAAAGGATTGTGGTCAGTAAATGGCTTATTTGTAAATTCAACTTCTGATTTGCCTGTGAGAGACAATAATTTTTTGAGCTCCTTAAGTATTTTTGTTTCTCCATGTTTGAGCCAATTACAGACTTTTTTTTTAAAAAAAAGAAAATCTGATGAGTATTTCTTTAAACATCTGTGAAATGTTGCAGCTAATGTTGCTTGTCCAAGTTCCCACACAGCTTGGCAAGTCTGTACGCTCCATCTAAGAGGCTGTTTACCAGGAGGTGCAGTGACAGGACTAGTGGTAATGGATCCAAGCTGAAGGAAGACAGGTTTAGATTAGATGTTAGGAAGAAATTCTTCCCTGTGAGGGTGGTGAGACCCTGGTACAGGCTGCCCAGGGAAGCTGTGTCTGCCCCCTCCCTGGCAGTGTCCAAGGCCAGGTTGGATGGGGCTTTGGGCAGCCTGGTCTGGTGGAGGGTGTCCCTGCTCATGGCAGGGGGTTGGAACTATATGGACTTTGAGGTCACTTCCAGCCCAAACTTTTCTGTCTGTATGATAACAAAGAGCTAGAGCACCTCTCCTGTGAAGATAAGACTGAGAGTTGGGCCTGTTTAGTTTGCAGAAAAGAAGAATCTGGGGAAGGCCTATTGTGGCCTTCCAGTACCTGAAAGATGCGTATTAAAAGCTGGGGAAGAACTGTTTATGACAGCATGTAGCAATAGGATGAGGGGAGATGGTTTTACACTAGAAGAGGGGAGATTTAGGTTGGATGTTTGGGAAAAGTTCTTCAGTGTGTAGTTGGTGGATCACTGGAGCAGATTGCCCAGAGAAGTAGTGGAGGCCCCATCCATGGAGATTCTATGGTTCTGTAAGAGGAGAAAAAAATATAATTCAGAAAGGATTGTCCAAGAAGTAGGAATTAACTTTTTATATTTTAAACCAGGAACATAAGGGGATTTGATAAGATTGATTTTACTAAAGCTAAACATCTAATACTGTGTAAGTTAATATCTGTACACTGTTCAGTATTTTAGAGGAGGTTGTCATAGAAACTCTCGTTTTGAGCTATTGCTGAGATCACATCAGTGGATATGGTAACAGGCAATTAATACCTGAAGTCTGAAAGATGGCTTTTCAGATTTTGATCATGGTATGAATCAGAGCACTCCATTGAGTAACAGTGTGATGAGTTACTGTCATCGTTTCATGATGGAACGATGGATTTCATCCATCGGTACCAGAGTACCGCTCTGGTTTGGAATTCGGGGCAATGTGTAAGACAGTCTCCTGTCTTCAGCCAGGTTCAGATTTCTTGAATGTCTGCAGTTTTGCGTACTTTCAACTTCAGCATCGTGAGTTGTTGTAGCATAAGATCGGATGCAAGAACAAACAGCCTCTCCTATGAGACAGTCAGATTCTGCGAGCAAAGTTTAGAGGAGTTGGCAAACTAACAGGAGTGCCTCTACAGAGCAGTTTAGCAGACTGTTGAACTGAAGTGGTAAATGCTGTTGCAGAAAGAGTCAGTTTTCTTCCCCTCTTCCACCTTCCTGCTGTGCCAAATTTTACCACATGTCTGCTCTTGCAGTGAGGAAATTTAGGGAGCTGAACTGTCACAAAGCTAGCACCTGTAAACAGAGGAAATGGGATGGGATTCTCTCCTTGGCCCAGCTCACCACGGGTCAGATGAGTGAAGTGCTAACACGGAAGAGATGAAAGGGTGTCCAGATGAGGACTGACCAGAGGATGGCTTTGCTGTTGTGTTTGAACAGCCTATGAAGGAGAAGCTTTTTTAGGTATTTCTGAAGGCACTACATCTTTTTGCCTCTTTGTCCTATGTGTTTACTGAAGAATGTATCCAGTTAATACCTGAATTTTCCCAGCTAGTGTTCTCTGGTGATAGGCAACATGAAGAATTTAAATGGGGAAAAAATGTATGTTACTAGATCTAGAAGACATATTAAGCCTATAATGAAGAGCAGGGCACACTTTAACCAGAAATGCAAATGTGGCTCCATGGTTTAATTTTGGGCAGCAGTAGCAACATAAGCGGAGAGCAAATCTGTGCAGAAAAGGAAAGAAAATAAGGCAGGTGAAAATAAGGAAATGTGAACAAAGATGGTATTTTTAGGCAGGATGATGACAGCAGGAGAGACAGATGAGAATTGACAGATGAATGAAAGACTGAGAAATTTGATGTAATACAGTATCCTTGTAGTGGTTGTCTTATCTGAAACTTTTTTCCCTTGGGTCATTTGCTAAAGTCTTCCTGGACCCTACTTGTAAGTATTCTGAGAAAAAGGATAATGGATGCTCTATCTCCAATGTAGAGTCCCAACTGGTGCTGGTTTTGGTGTTGCTTTGGTTCTGCCAGGGTTTTGCAGCTGGAGTTGAAGGGAGCGTAGCTGCTGCACTCAGTTTCATATGCTGTTTTCTAAGATCAGGGTTCTTTGTTGCAGTTATTTAGCAAACTGGAATTCTGTCTTAAAAATAATGCTGAAGTGGAATTCATATTTGCAAATGAATGGGATGCATTAATTTATCACATTGTGTATCTGTGTTATTGAATTTCTTGTGGGAGAAGCACTGGGCTGCCTTACAGGTTGTTAAGAAGGTCAGCCTGGCGATTGTCCCAGGGCTGCAGCAGTAGATAGATGCAAAACTTCACACACAGCGGTAGGAGTTTGACAGAGGCGTTTGAAGTCTGCGAATCCTTACGTTGACTTTGCTTACATTAGTCTTTGGAAAAGGAACTTCAGTCTAGTTAATGTCTCACTTTCCTATGAGTACTAAAGAAATTAAAACTTATCTCTGAAACAGTTACCCAATTAAACAACAGAAACTGCTAAACCACAGAGTACAGTAATAAAGTAGATTGCATCATAATATAATCCTGAAGATAAGAGCGTTTACAGCTTTGATCTGCTTTTTTCATTTCCTAAAGTTTCAGTAGACTTGTAGGTGCAGTTCTGTGAGGCAAGAAGTAATCCTTCTCCCAGGATGAGCCAAGGTGGTGTAGAGTGTTAAGGGTTTGGTTTTGCTTTTTTTGTATGCTTCTTCATCAGCCTGAAAATCCTTTGCATTGAGAAGTACTTGATTGGAGTGGACCAGCTTGATTTTATTGTAACTTCATTCCAATTCCGTAAACTTTGGTGCCAAAGATTGTTTTGAAATAGAATTAATATTTACCAGTCTTACTGTGAAACAAAAGTCGAAGAGGAGGCATAATGATAAATTATCATACTTTTTATTATCAAGTCTTTCTGGATTTTGTGGAATGGGCAAACTGAAGGGTTATGCAGGAATAAAAATTACTTGACTGTGGTGCTACCACCTGAGTTGCGATTTCCTTAATGACTCTAAAGTACCTGTTTGTGTAGCAGTTAATAAAAAAAAAACCAAAAAATACCCATGTATCTGGAGATAGTAGAAACCAGTTTGGTATCATGTTTTGGGACTATCTTACTGAGCTAGCATGGTTCAGTTTTCAAGGAGCAGATTAGTTCGCCTAGGGTAGGAGTCAGAGCTTGGCAGGTAGTTGTGTTGTGCTGTCAGCAGTGCTGTTACTTAAGTAGATGTTTATTTTAAATTTTCTTTGTTCCATGTTGAAAGCCTGATTCACACAGTACATGGGCTGAGGATGTGTGGTAACACTGTACCTTTCAGTCCCGTGATAGTATCTGTCTGAGGTGGATGCTCTGTGCTCTCACCCTGCCTGTTCCCCCGTTGTGTGAGTGGGTTGGGAGGTGAACTGGTGAGATGCGAGATGCTCGGTGCAGAGAGGCACGGTCCAGCTGTGCAGTGTTTTGGATTGGAAAAGTAGATTCAGGATTACAGTCCTCCTCACTCTGTCCTTTGAAATTCACAATCGACATATCTGAGAAGATTTGTAGAATCTTCGTAGAAGATTGGCTTGGGCTTAAGTTTATTCTAACACTTTCTTTGCCTAGCGTGCCTCAGAGCACTTGGAAACACACATCCCGTTGTTGCTTGAGAGTAAGTTATTACACATACTGGTGTGGAAGTTTTTGTTGGCCCTGATTTGGCTTAACGTTATACTGCAACAGTGCTGTTCTCTAGGGATTAACATCACTGTGGTCAGTTGAGTCACTGGGAGTGATTTGAAGTGCTTCTGGTTTCTCCATTTGGCAACAATCCTAATCCTAATCCTTTTGAGATTGTTCTTTTGTAGAAGAAAAAAAAATAAGCTTTTCATTTTTCTGGCTTTCTTTGAGTGAGTTGGTGGATTCAATCTTTCTGTTGGAGACGTCGGTGTCAGGGTTCCCATTGACTTCAGTGGAGCGTGCAGTACAAGGCCTCAAAATACGTTTTGCCATCTGTGTGGGAACAGACTGCAGGAGGAAGAAGGCTGGCAAGAAAATGTTTAGCTTCTTTTTTTGGTGGGGGATGGAGCGATAAGACAGTTTGTTCTTTGTTCGCATGTTTCTGAGCTGCTTCTGTTAAACTTGCAGATGCCTATAGGCAGCCCAGTGACTGAGAACCTCACACACATCTAGATTTGGTGCATGAGCAGCTTCTGTCAGAACCTTTCTCCCCCTTGTGTCTTTGAGGTTCAGTAGCCAACTGTACAGCAATATTTGTTAGCTGTAAGTGGAAAAAAATGCTCAAAGGCTTTGGCTCCTACCCTCACCTGTGCTGTGTGTAGCAACTTGTAGCGCCTGGATGAGGTCCTGTGCAACTTGCTCTAGGTGATGCTGCTTTACAGGGCGTGGTTAGACTAGAAATCTCCTGAGGTCCCTTCCAACCCAATGGTCCTTTGAAAAACTTACTTCAAAGCTGAATATGCCACACAAGTGAAAGTATTGTGGACATTTTAAGGTCTCCAAAATATAGTATCTAAATTTCTGAATGTTCCCAATTGTTTGTTTCTCAGCGATTTTTTTAAGGGGTGCAGGAGGCGCATCTTTGTATAAATAAACATCTGTATTTTAAGGGGTTTTCTGGAATTGAAAAGTATTTTAGATTGACATTTAATACAAGTTTAAAATAAAATCCCGAAGAAGTCCATGTGTGTCCAGTCAGGCTGAAGTGTACTTGTTCAGTTTATTTCAGACAGCAATGATGTCATTTATTGTCTTGGAGTCCTCTCTTTGAAAGAGACAGATGTGAAACATGAAAGTCTTTCTTGATAGCAGCTTCAAATTGCAGTTTCCTTGAGAAGATTTGGCTTCAGAAAATACTTAACATCTTTTTTTTATGAGTTTTGATGGCGGACTTCATTTAACGTGAGATACAATTAATATTGGCAATGGAAGTAAGAAATACCCAATTTATCTTTAGTCATGTATTCTGCAGGTTACTGTCCTAAGAGAGCAGTTTGCAGGCAGGACAGCTGTGAGGTAGTTCTGGTTAGTCTGGACCAAATGTTATGAGAAAGACTTAACAACTTGGAGATAAACAGAGATTTATAAAGAACTTTGAGGAAAGATGTGATTTCTTTAAGAAGGAAACTTATCCTATTTTATACTGATACTTAATTATTCTGTGTTTTTGTTTTAAATCTACAGTTTATATAGTGTGTCTGTCATGCAAAAGAATAAGAATTATTAAAATTTAAAAGGAAAATAATTGTAAATTTAGATTTACTCAAGTGATTACTTTAGATATCCTTTTTTAAAGGACCAACCCAAGACATGGAACTGTAAAGCAATGGATGTGTGTTCCTGTGCATTCGCAAACAAGAGACGTTACCGATCTGAACGTTTTCTGCAGATGGGCTCCCTGTAGCTTTGTTCCTTATGTTCAGCTTCAAAAAGAACTAAATTAAAAGTCAGGTTGTTTTTTTTACAACATCAGGTAGTCTGTTTTAACTTGCAGATTTTCCATACTCTTTCTGTATTCTTTTAATTTTTAATTACATTCCATTCATGGTGCTCCTGCATTCGGGATGATGGCGTACAGCCGCTGTTCCAGACCATGACCTTCTATTGCCACTTCCCATTCCTGGTACTACAGCCTGAAGTTGATTTCATGAAAAGGGAAATCACAGCCGCATTTGCCTCTTGGGGCATGCATACAACTGAATCTAGGCTTGTGGATTAATAAATTACCCTTTGGCTAGTTCCGTGGTAAACTCAAGAATGCATAAATTAATTAGATTATTAAAAATGAGTTCCCAGGCCTGTTACTTTGTGACAGTTCTTGCGTGGCCCTGAGGACAACTTTGACATAAAGTAGGTCGTTTCATAAGCAGCGGAGTTTGGAAATATTTGATTAGAGAGCAGTTATGGTTTTTTTTCAAGTAAATTTTCATAGATAATGCTACTGCTTAGTTATGTTTTGTACTGTGATCTACTCAACAAACATGGCTAAGAATGTAGCTATAGTCACACATATTCCCATTTGACAAGGAAGGTGGGAAGTTTCTTAAGGTAAAGCTTGTGAAATTAGTTCAGGTAGGTAATTTGATGATTTTAAAATGTGTATTGTAATCTGTTTATTTCGGTGATTTCTTTCAAAACCTGGAGAAAAGGAAAATCTAACCACATGTGATTTTCACAAAGCTATTATAGGATTTAACTTTTTGCCTTCAGAATGGTACTTGCATTTTGGGGTAGAAATTGTTGGCACAGGATCTGGTTCTTTCCCTGCTGGCCCTTTTTGAAATGTGTCATGCTTGAGATGAACTACATAAAGAAAGTCAGACTTTGTTGTTTGCTGCCAAAACAGTTTCATTTAAACACCTTCCATGTATATTAGTTGTCTTACGCAGATCACTGATGTTCTGTTTATTGGTGCGATCGAGGAAGGATCCACTGCAGGAGAGCACTATGCCTTGCCTTCCTCCCACTGACCCCTGCTTTTGGAGGGGTGGCAGCCTGCAGTCTCCAGTGTCCCACCTTCCTGGATATGGGGAGGCAGCTCTTAGGCAACCATTGAAGAGGGAATGTGATGTATGAAATATTGCATTATACCTCATGGAGGAGTTAATTATTATTATTTTTTAACTACTTCTGGCTGCCTCTTTTTCCCCTCTTGGGAGGACAGCAGTCCTTCATCCTTTGTACAGTATATGTTACTTTGAGCTAAAAATACCGTTAACTTGATCAGGCATTATTCCACCTCACTGCTCTAATGTTTAACCTTATTCCTGTAGAAATTGAAATAAAAGAAACGAACCAAAATGAGAGCACCAGAATGCCCTCCTCCCTCAGTAGAAGTGTTTGTCGCTTCCAGCAGTGCTGTAGAGTAACAGGCAGATGTGGTCTCATCCATGTTTGTACTCGGAGTAAGACTGTGAGCAGGCTTATGGTAGCAATACTGCACTAGAGAAGTGGACTGCTCTCTGTGAATAGAAGCTGTTGCTTACGGAGAAAGAGAAGTGCCTGTTGCGTTTAAAGCTCGCAAGTGCTTAAGGTAGAAGGGGAAGCAGCTTACAAGGCACTGTAAATCCAACCCTGTTTACTCTGAGGTTTTACAGTATGAGCAGCTGGTTATCCTCCATAATTAGACAAGAGAGACTTTAAGAGACCTGATGTGGTAAACAGAGTTTGCCTGGCAGGGCTAAGCTTTTTGGTTTGGTTTCCTTATTGCAGGCAACATATTTGTGTTATAAAATCAAGGACTTGAAAGGCAGTGAGGAGAATGTGGTTGACCATGCAGCTATTTCTGCTCACATAGGCTTCTGCCTTCCCCGTGTGCAGAGGAAAACAGTCAAAGAAAGCCAATGTGCATCTGTTCAGTCAGGTCTGTGTTAATGCATGGAGTCTCGTGTGAATTAGGCTTGAGTAGGCTGCCTCCTCATGATTGGTGTTTTTCCTCATTGATTTAGCTACAAGGCAAGTAGCAGTCTTCCATGAAATTGCAGATAACAAAACATGCTAGGGATTTTTAAGAGTAGGGACTGTGTGAAACCGCAGCAACATCTCAACTTCTCCTCCCTCTCTGCCGTCATGTCCTACTTCCATCAGTGGATAATGCCTGTCAGGTTCATCATCTCCTCACATACACGTGGTTTTGTGTTGGTTTTTGCTTTTCCATAAAATAGGATAATGAAGGAAGCAAGCTTCAGTGTTGAAATCTGTGCTGGCTTTGCATGATTGGAGGAAAAAAGAAGAGGTTTAAAAGACACTTAAGGAAGGAGGACTGGTCACTTGATTCTTAGCACAGAACTTAAGAGTGGCAGAGCAGACAGTTTGGAAACAGGAACTAAAAGGATGCTAGGATGAATGGATTAGAGAGGGAAGAGTCAGGGTGAAAGGACTGGGAATAGTGGGTGAGTTTCATGGCAGGAAACTCTTGAACAGCAGCTGCAGAGCTGATGTTCACTGTGCTTTAAGGTTATAGCAGGTGGTATTTCACAAGAGATTGTGAGGATACTCCTCTATTTTTTTTTCCTGTGGAGTTTTTTAGCTTGATATAAATTCTAAGTTATATGTCTTTGAAGCAGTAAGTAACCCAACAAACCAATGAAACAACCAAAAAAACAACTCCACATAAAAAAAAACCCAACAACTAAACTTTTAGGAATTCCTGCTGCTCACATTCCAATTCTGGGTTGAAATCTTAGTCAACAAAGATTAAAAGTTACCTTATACTTAGATCCTCCATGGTAATGCAGAAATGTAGTTGTAAAAAAAACCCAGTAATAAGCTAGAATATTTTGACACAAGACACATACAGTAATTTAAATCTACATGTAGCTGTCTGCTTTCCGGGTGCAGGCAGCAAGGTTGAGGACAGGGTGTTTCACTCAGGGTTGGCCATGCTCAGGTTGCTGCAGCTGATCCAGGACAGCTCAAGCTCTGCAGCATCACTGCTTCTGAAGTCACAGATTGGCAAGCTTGCGGAGATATGGTACATGGCCACACAGAAACAATTATTGTGTGCTTTTCAGAACTCCTGAAAAATGTGTGCAGCATGTCTGCTTGTTGGTGCTCTTCAGGAGCATATCTGTGCAAAGTACTGGGAAGCAGCTGATCTTTGTTTTCTTTCTGTGGTTTTAACATGTAGGTTGCATTCTGCCCTTTGTCAGGAAAATCCTCGGAAGGATTTTATTTATTTAAAGAGATAGTCTAAGATTAGAAACCATTTTGATCCAACTGGAATTTGTTAATCTGGAACTGAAGGCTTGTGTTCACAGTTGAAGCTTTGCTTAGATGTCCTTCAGATATGCTTGCTGTCAAAGGTCGTTTTCCACAAGCAATTTAAGACCCTGGTCTTCCTGAACACTGGTTATTAAATGTGTGTATTCTTTTGTGTTTGCAGTAACTGGTGACTGTTTCCCTTTTGTGGGGGAAGGTGGGGTGGAGAGTGGGCAAGGAATCTGGATATAATCAAACCATATCCTAGTTTGAATTATCTTCTACTTTCTTTAAGTAAATCAAAGCATTCAGATGATTCAAATTGCTAAAGACACAACTGCTAAAAGCACCCTAACGTTTGTTCTGACTGTTCACAGGAATATTTTCTCACTTTTTTACCTGTATGAATATTCCTTTATAGAGTTTCTATGGTCAGTCTTACATTTAGTTTTTAATATATAGTCCCACTGACTGCCTGAGATAGATTTCAAGCAGAATCTCTTTTGCCTCCTGCATAGGTTCTCTGCCTTTCCAAATTGATGGTGAAGGTGGACACCAAGATCTGATTATATTTTACATTCTTCAGTCAAAGATGCTTTCGTGGGTTGGGTTTTTTTTTTTTTTTTAATGTAACACTACCCTGTATTTTACAAGCAGTGCATGTACAGGTGTGTGTGTGTGTGCATGTGTGTCCTCCAGTTAACAGTCCCTGTGGAGAGACCATACTCTATTAGCAACTCTGATCATAGTTCTTCAAGATTTATATGTGCTTATTTCTATTGTTATTTTAATTGAGTAATAAAAGTGCAGAAGTAAATTAAAATAATATTTGTCAGCTAACCTTGTAAACCTTTCAAAAATTTATTTGAAAATATGATAATAGCAGCAATACTCTGAATGGCCAGAGTTGCTGTAGATGATGAGGGGAATAATGAGTAATACAAAAAGGTGTAATACTGTACTTTTGAATATAAATACCTTTTAGTATCAGATAGGACTGTCTCATATGATTGTGTTTAAGTATTACTTCATGGTTGCACCAGGATGTACACACTTAATTTGCTTTTGCTGACTATGTATGACTGGGTGAAAAAAAGTTATTTATATAATCATATATCAAGGATTGGTTTTGGGGGGTTTCTTTTTATATCTGAGATTTCAGTTGCATTTAATACTGGTATTTGAGCACTGGCAGAAGTTACCCAGAGAGGCTATAGGGTCTCCATCCTTAAGGTTTTAGAAAGCCATCTGTCCTGGGCAACCAGCTTTGGGAGGTGGGACCAAATGACCTTCAGCAGGTCCCTTCCGACCTCATCCAGTTCATGATTCTGTATGAATCAGGGTGACCATAAAAGATGATGATAATACTTTCATAGGATGTGTTTCCAGGTACTGCTGTGGTGGCTGCATTAGGAGTATCCTTGTTAGATCACAGAATCACAGAATATTAGGAGCTGGAAGAGACCTTGAAAGATCACTCAGTCCAACCCCCCCTGCCAGAGCAGGATCATCTAGAGTAGATCACATAGGAACATGTCCAGATTGATCTTGAATGTCTCCAAAGAAGGAGACTCCACAACCACTCTGGGCAGCCTGTTCCAGTGCTCCATCACCCTCACAGTGAAAAATTTCCTCCTTATATTAAGCTGGAACTTCCTATGTGTTCCAGTTTGGAACCATTTTCCCTTGTCCTATTACTAGCCATCACTGAGAAGAGCCTGGATCCATCTCCCGACACTCACCCTTTATATATTTATAAACATTAATGAGGTCACCCCTCAGTCTCCTCTTCTCCAAGCTGAAGAGACCCAGCTTCCTCAGCTGGGTCATAAGGAAGATGTTCCACTCCCTTCATCATCTTGGTGGCCCTGCATTTTCCATTCCTCTACTAGTGGGCTACTTGGAGAATCACTCCTGGTGTCACACTTGTTCAGTCATAACACTTGGCAATTCATTCTGTTTAGTTATTTTTGTGTATTTAAGATGTTCACAAATTTTAAGTTTCTGAAGGTTGTAAACTGCAACCAGTGGTTTATTGACCACACTAAAGGGACTGGAGTAGAGTTCTACCTCTGCACAGGGTACGTGATCTCACCATTGCCGTCTGAATCTAGAACCAATTTATCCAAGCCTCCTGAACTGCCGGCCCAACAGCCAGGCCCAGTATCAAGGAAGGGCCTCACCTCCCCATATACCAGGGAGCCATGCTTCCCTTGTGCCTGCAGCATACGGCAGGGAACTCACGTTGGCCAGTGGTTGTCACGTGCTGCCCCAGACAGCCCTTCCTCAAATGGTCACCCACTCCCACGGGAGCCATCATTGTTGCCTCTGTGTGACAAACCTGGGGACCCATCTGCTTGTGGTGGTTGTGCTGACAGATCTCTCAGCTGGTCCTCCTCCTTAGGCATGTGGGAGGGGTGGCAGCTGTGGCCTGTCTGCTTCATTGTTTCAACCTTTCCTCTGCTTAGCAACTCCCCATCATTTTTCCCCAATTTGAAAATCATCCCAAATCTCCTGTTAGGTAACACGTATTCCATGGTGCTGTCATAACACTGTCACCACTGTATTGTCAGCACCTTTGTATGTATGCAGACCAAAGCTCCCTTTCTTTCACTAAGCACAACTACATCTATTTTTAGTCCTAAATCCATGTGTTATCAGACTTGGTAGTGGTAAATACAAGTGTAAACAAGATTACATTAACTTCTGAGTAGCCTGAATGTAGAAGCTTTTTAGGGGTTTGCTTCTGTCATCAGTATGTAAAGAAAGTTAATAATGAAATTGGCATTAAAATATGTTGCTAACTTCTGATTTTCAGTTAAAAGTTTTAGATTATGTTGATATCTGGTTCTTCCATCATTTCTATGAAAATGTATTAAAGTTATTACTACTCTGTAGCAAGTTACGTTAGTGTTGCAAGTTTGGATGTCCTGTAACTTGCTGGATCTGTTCGCTCTTGAGTCACTAGAAAGAGCAGTGGCTGATTAGGGACAGTATAAATAAATATGAGTCTTCTTTTCTTTGTTTTTTTTTCCCCTCCTTAATTTCTGTGCCACTAAATAGGTCCCCCTTCAATTGAGAGCAAATACCTTATGTAAGTCTAGTGAAGGCAGCTTCGTTCAGTGCGTACACGTTGTTGGCATTAATTTATTGATAATGAAATTCAAAGCCTATTTTCTCTAGTGAAGGGTGGACAGAGCTTTGTGTGGGCTGTCAGAGGAAATTAGGAGTTGAATAACTGATCTAGAAACAGAAGAAGATGTTTCTTTGTATTTCTTTGTGTGTGCTTTTGACAAATACTGTTAACTACTGAAAATTTCATCCACTACTGTACTAGCCAGAAGTGATGGGTTTGGGAAATAAAAAATATAAAAATATTTTGTTTTGCTCTGTCTCATTAGAAATTCACTTCAGGAACGCAACTTTAAGTGTGTCTTTTTTTCTCGTGGGTCAGAATCATATTTTCTATTTTTCTGAAGCTGTGTATGTGTTCTTGTGGATACATAAATGGCTCCGAGGATTTTTCTGAATGTTTTTTCCCCACATTCCAGTCCAACCATTTTGAAAATAGGTTTTTTTTTTTTAAATTGTCTTCATTTAAGACACTTAATCTGTATGTAACAAGTGACACCTACCCCTGAGGAATATTAAAATGTCCCTGATGTATCAGTGTCACTGACACATTCTCATCAAGCGCGTGGTTTGTGATGGCATCTGGTATTATGTAACCGTGGTCTGTAATTATTCAGCTGTGATGTCTGCAGATGTATAAACTTGGAAGAGTGCAGTATGATGATGCTAAAAGCAGCATCCAAAGAAATCATATCTTTCTTTTGCATCTTGTCTGTTAGCTCTGGAGGCAGCTGTGGTGCCTTGCGGTGTAATATTTACACAGCAGTTGTAGTGTGAAACTGCCCACCGCAGTGACCTCATAATCTGTTTTGGCAGTGCTGTGACAAGTAAAGAGTAGGAACATGTGCAGACCTTTTTAGTGGAACTGGAGGGAACAACACCCAAAAGAAAATACACAATGGAGTAGGAAAGGGGAGCTTTCCTTGAATTTGCAACCTTGCTGTTTCAGTCCAGAGTTCAGTATTTAAAGTTCTGTATTTGAAGCACAGATGGGGCAAGGTGATCAGCAAGTTCCTCCAGAGCTGCTTTCTGTGAGTAGTGTAAAAAAGATGGTGTATTTGTGATCTGGACAACAACTGTCAGCCCTGGTCACCTCCTGACAAAAAGAACAGAGTAAAGCTATAGTCTTCTGAGTGCAGTAAACTTTCACTCTGAAGTTTTTGGTTCCTTTTCTACAGGGTGTTTTTGGACTATCTCAAATTACTTATTTTTCCTCAGGTTTGTTCCTACATCTGTTTTTCTTTTCCACTGTTAGGTATGAGTAGACTGTAGCTTTCAGTCCAGCTAAATGCTGGCATATTTGGAAAATGGTAAGGATTGCTTGAGGAAAGGCCAAGGAAAATTAGTCCTGTCTGATATTAGAACTGATAGATTGAGGATTTGAAAAATCAGAAGTGGGAGCCATAGGCTTCTGCTAGCAACTGGTGTGGTGCGATTAGTAGGCTGCACTTTGCAGAACTTCTTTGGTTAGGTCAGCTGAGTGGTGTAGACTAACCATTCATTAGGCGTGCTCCAGAAGCTCATCTTGGCATTCAGTTTTATCCATGAGGAATCCAGCTTCTGTGCTCTGAAACCCCCCCACAGCATGGACCATGGCAGTAAGGTGCTCCTAATGAATCAAAATGTGTCTGTAGGTGCACTAGTAAAAGGTGACTGGGTGGTGGGTCTGCACATAAAAGTCAGTGGTTAAGACCCATGGCAAAAGAGAACAGATAAACCAGTTAGAAGAAGAGGGGTAGGATAAAGAAGCCGAGAGAGGTAAAAAGCCAAATATGTATCTTGATCAAAATTGTGGCTTGTTTTAGTCATTGTTTGCTGTTGGCATGGTAGTGGGTCTGGAAGTGTGTTGTGGTATTAAGAGCAGATAGGGTTTTGATCTCAGCAATTTAAGGAATTCAGAAATAGGTTTATACTGCTGATGTAAACCTAAATATGATGAACTGATTTAACAGACTTAATGCTGTACAGACTGCAGTGGGAAAGAAGTGTTTCAAAATGATGAACATAAAGGCATGCTACGGATTTTGGATGTATGGCGGTAAGGCCCAGCATATGGCGTTTTTCAGGAAAGGTGATAGTGTTGACATGGAGCAGAGGTTATTTCAGTCAACTAACATTCCTGTTTAGCTGATCTTTATCTTAAGTAACTAGCCAATTTATATTATGGCAGTCAGCAGTCACCACCATCCAATTTTAGTGATGCAGCCATACATTTTTAGTGATGAGCAAATACACCAGCTTTTCAGGTAAGTGCAAATACTTTCACCGTGAAGTAAATATAATACACAGCAGAAGAGGGAGAGATAGGAAGATGAATATTGTATTATGAAATCTGTATTACAGACACATGTAACAATATTGCATGACCCAGAGTGCATACTTATGGTAACATTGTAAAAATTTTTTTTTTTTATACTTTTAACACTAGGTCTACCCTGAATTACAAATTACCAATGTTGTCGAAGCTAACCAGCCTGTTACGATCCAGAACTGGTGCAAGCGGGGATGGAAGCAGTGCAACGGTCACCCACATATTGTGGTTCCCTACAGGTGTTTGGGTGAGTGATGGAGTATTGGTGTGTTTTTTCCTGCTCTTTGGCGTTTCAGTTTCTTGATGAAAAAGATAATCTACATAAATAGCTCTTCTTTGTATTGCTGTCTTCTCTGAGGTGGGTTTTGTCCAACTGTGCAGTCCTTTGGAACTGTATTGACTAAAGAGAAAATCTTCCCAATACTACTGGTGCTAGTGATTGCAAACCAGGTTTCTACTTGGTCTCTTGATTTTTGTTAATATCTGTCTTTTCCCCTCTTTACCTCCCATATAGACATGCATGTGTATGCCCAGTATACAGGTTATTGCTTATAAGCTATCCGTCTTTACCCTAAATATAAACTTTTTACATACTGTTTTTGACTGTCTGGTACTTGGTCTGTTACTCTGAAAGACAATGGAAATCTTTTTTTATTGAAAGCAATCAAAACCTAGATTATGAAGTCTCCTTTTGAAGTTTCTTTTGGCAAGTTTATTTTCTGGTGTTTACCTGCAATTCTGTTCTGTGTCCTTGGTGCTTTAAATTGTTTCACCATTTTAAAACGTCGGCTCAGTCCTTCTTAATTTTTGTCAACCTTTACTTCTCTGTTTGTTTTCCAAATGCTGACAGAAAGTGGTCATATTTATTTGTTGTGGTTTTTTGAACAGCCTAGGCACAACGTTCTCTTAAGATTATTCCATGAACTATTTAAATATGTTGCTTTATCACTGCCATTTGAATTGTGATAAATTTGCTGCCTAGCTTTTTGTTTAAATGCTAGAGTTCAGACTTGGAATTTGCTTCTTTACTAAACCAGGGCAGTTGAAATATTGTGTGAAAGCAACTCAGGCCTGATATTCCATGAAATCAGTAACAAAGGAAATCTGGAAAATGTGCTGTTTTTCCAGAATTTTTCTTCATTTATATAGAATAGGTATACACATGGCAAGCTCTGCCGGATGCCCAGGTGGTGAATGTGCCAGCTTGACAAAGACAGCACTGCACAGTAACTAAAAAGCATACTATCGCTATGGTCAAAGGTGCCAAAAGGAGCAGATGTGCAAAATCTATACCAAGATGTATTTAGGGAAATTTTATTACCCTTTAAAGTCTCTTGATGTGATGTTTGTTTGAATGGATACGAAATAGGTGTTTCAGACCTGTGGTATATTGTTGCTGATGCTACTGAAGGTACTTTATTCTGAGCAAAAGTGTTCATGGAGAACCTAGCTTCAGAAGTTTTGCTGGGGTATGTGGACCATGGGCTGGGGTGCACCCTGCCTCTCCTAATACAAATCCCAACTCAGGAAGGGAGCTACTGCTTTTTGTGTGTTTTCCAGACTTCTGCTTAGTTGAGTTGGTCACTTCCACCAAAATATTTTATGTACTGGAAAGGACATACTCTCTTACCCATTTGTTGCTGTGTTTTCTTATGCTTCCCACAGTCAAGATAACATCATCAGCTTGTGGAGTCCATAGACTTGTAGAGACAGATAAACAACTTGTTAGAGGTGGGGCAGAACTGCAGTCTCACTTAGCTTCATCATGATGTATTTAGATTCCATGCAAGTGCACTCAGAGATGTGGCAGAGGAAGGTGAGGCTAGTGGAACTATAAAAACTAATTTTTATTATTTACTGTATTGTCATCATAAGCAAAGCTCTGAATTATCATCAAGGAGCTGTTACGTTCAGGACTTGCTATGCTTATGTAGATTTGGTCAGTGCCCTGGAGAACTTAGAACCTAATTTAAGATAAAAGACAATGTCATCACAAGAGCAAATGAATATAAATTGGCCATGAATAAATTCAATCTAGAAATTATAAGGAAGCTTCTGCAATAGTAAAGAGCTCCAACAGTCTTCTGGTAAAAGGAATAATAAGTCTAGGAAGTCTAAGGAAGCTCATACATTTATCAACAGGGCAGTTCCCTCTAGGAGTGAGGAGATGGATGTGTGGAGTCTTAAGGTGCCTTTCCAAAGCTGTGGTTTTCAATGAAAAGTTATCAAGAGTTTAATGTCTGCTTTATTAAGTGGCAAGGTAGGCTTTGCTTGCTCGTGGCAAAAATTTTAAAGACATTTAAGCACCTCATGCCCATTAATGCTTTGCCCTTAGCTCCTACTTGAAAATTCTATTATTTGGTCTGATTTTCTTTGTCATTGAGACTTATGCAGTTGTGTCTCCCTGCCTTTATGTGTCTGTCATCCTTCTCCTGTGATGCCCTTAATCTTTTGACCCTGACTAGAATAAAACCAATAGAAAAAAGCACCTTAGATACTTCATGTTCCCAGGAGTTTGTTGTCAGATGAGTGGCTGCATAATTCTTCTACTGAAGGAAAAGTGCTGTATTTGGCCATTATCAGTTATTTCTCCATCAGCCAGCTCTCTGCTTGTGTTGTTGGACTTCCTTGCATGTGGTGAAAGTGCATTAGAGAAGGATGAGGCTGGCGGTGTGGGGTCATTTTCCCACATGGGCTGCACCCCCAACCTCACATTGGGGGAAGTTGGGCTTGCCCAGTACCCAGCAGCTTGGTGTTCTTCTATTGATAGCAGCCTGCATTATCCTCTTTTGCTGGCTTGCTGCCTTCATAGTGGTGAAGCTGATCACATGAACAGGTCCTCTGAAAGGAGAGGAAGTCTTGATAAAGGAGAAAACCACAATTGTAGTTTGGTGTTTTTAAGAAAGACTGTTCATTTACTTTTTCTGTTGGATGGCTACCCTTTTACTTTATTACTTATATTTCTCTGAGGTCTAAAAATTGTAGTCAAATAGCTTGACCACTCTTGCTGCCTTGTACGTCAAGAGAGTAGTCTTGGAGGCAGGGAGTTGGCTGAATTCTGTCTGGTGGTGTCTCCTGCTTTGATAACAGATTACTTTTGTAAAAAAAATTATGTGATACCATGTTGTTTGGTTTTTATTTTGGTAACTATCTTGTAGCCTGCACAAACAGTGGATACTGATTTTAGTAATTACCACCATAAGTTGTACTATGTCTTGGAAGACTTTTTCCTGCATATTGTTATAGACTTAAGGAGTCATAGAGCCATAGAATGGTTTTGGCTGGAAGAGACCTTAAAGATCATCAAGCTCCAACCCTCCACCCCCCATAGACCCTGCCATGGGTAGGGACAACTCTCACTTGACCAAGTTGTCCAAAGCCCCATCTAACCTGACCTTGAACACAGGGGGCATCCACTGCTTCTATGTGCAACCTGTTCCAGGTGACTCACTACCCTCATAGTGAAGAACTTCTTCCTAATACCCAATCTAAGCCTAGACCCTTCCAATTTAAAACCATTTCCCCTCATTCTGCCTCCTTTCTTTCCTGCTATTACTTCTGTAATGTTAAAAGATAGTCTTTTAAAGAGTTGGATCTTGACTGACAGCTGTGTGTGTGCCTCCACTATCCTTGGTGTGGTGGCTACTAGCAGGCAATTTCTGAAGTTGGACACTGGCAGCGCCCCTCCTAAATAATTTTCATGCAGGTAGACCCTTGATGTAGACCACTGTTGAATCCATTGACTCTGGTAGAAATTAAGATGCCAAAAGGATGTTTGGCAGCAGCAGATGCTTTCAGGTTTGAGTCTTAGAAGGTCTGCTTTGAGAATCCCTTTTAATACCTTGAGTCAGCTTATAGTTTTTTCCATCCTGACATTTGTTTTCCACAGAGGTGAGAAACACTGAGTGACAGAAATGTGTCTGCTTTCAGACTGGGGCAGCTTCACAATCCGTTTGTGTCCCAGTCTTCCGCTGAAGCTTTGAGATGTGTGGGGAGCATATTGCTACGGCGCTTGGCTGCTCTGTTCATTTTTTGTCTTTGAGACTTGGGTATGAGGATAGTCACTGCAGCCATTTGTATCAGCATACTTTAGTAATGGTGGTAAGATTTATAACACAGCTTCATACTTTCTTTACTTAAGTGGGTGCAACTAAAGCATGAAAGAAATAATTTAAATAAGGCAAAATGAAAGCCTCTTTGAGTGGAGCCATATGTCTTTGCATTTACCATGTCAATATGCTCCCTAAAAATGTTCTAATTGAACTAAAAGAAAAAAAACCCCGAAACATTACTGGTTTAATTTAGTTTTCAGATATAATTTTTGTGCTTGTGTGCAGCAGGGCTTTGCAATATTCTTAAAACTACAAGCTTTGAGAAAATTCTCTCATCTTACAAACCTGATTTTACCAATGTATTCAATGCATGCCTTCAGGGGAACGGGGGATTACTGTACAGTTTCAGTTTGTGAAGAGGGGAAACTTCTTGTGAAAAGAAAATCATTGAGTAAATTTTCATTACTTTTCTGAACACACTGAAGGCATTTGCTGTAAAACTTATCTCTATTTTTATTGTCTTGCTTTTAGAAAATGACATCTTCCAGTGTGTGCTTATTATGGCTCGAAGCTGTTAGCCACCTTCTGATAGAAATAGGAATCTAGGTGGATATTTGGGTCTCTTGAATGATGGTGTCAGACTGCTGTCTTCAAGGGGAAAAAACAATATGGGATTTGAGTGGGGTTTTTTTAGTAATAGAAATATGAAAGAGTTGGCTGCAACCTGGCCTTGTTAATGTTGGAGGGAAATCTGCTGCTACCGGCAGCAGGTGGGCAGGACTTCTGCCTGCGCTGGGGCAGCATGGGCAACAGCAGTTCTGGTATGTTCTCTCTTCACTCCTCACCCGAGGAAAAGCAGCTGGCAAATTTATGCAGTGTGGGCTGTGAAATGAGGTAACTCACTCTGTCTCTGGCTGGTGGTGGGAGCGGGCATCCATGTCCCAGCACTGTGATTCTTTGAATACTTTGGGTAAATGTATAGCTGTAATTTCTTGAATAAATGACGTTTCATTTACTGTTGGTGAAACCTACCCCAGGCTAGCTGCTCATAATGCACTGTAGCCATGGAGAGAGGAGATGCTGAATGACTCAGGTGCTTGTGAATCAGTCTGTGGGCATGGCAGACAAGCAACTGTAAAATGGATTAAAGGGGGAATTTCCAGGGCATTGATTGTCTGTCTGCCCTGCCTGAAGTGCTTGCTGGCTTACTGGTGTGTGATTGTTTTGTTACCCTGTTAACCCTGTATGCCGTTGGGCACAACATTCAGGAAATGTTTGAAGGATCCAGATGTACTGGAGTATCATTAACTGTGTAGCCACTGTCACTCGAAACGTGATTGCTTGCAATTGTTTGTTCATAAACAAGTGCATTAGGTTATGCAACCAAGGGTATTTTGCTGTTTGCTTGTGTAGTGCAGAGCTGGCTTCTGTTTCTGGTTTTAACAAACACATCTTTGAAAATATTTATTAACTTGTCATGCCTTATTACTCTTAACAGCTTGTAAAGCCAATCACTTGTTGATGTCCGAAGAAAAGGGCTACTCAAGCTTTGGTACGCATGCCTAGCCAATTACACCAAAGAAAGCGCTGAGGTTGCGTGTGGAATGAATCAGAGAGAAATGTAATTGAGAGTTTGTTTGGTTCATCTGGTAGCTCTCATGCAATTTTAACTGTTGTTTGTTTTTGGTTTTTTTTTTTTTCACACAGGCATGTGAAATGCTTGTTTACTTCTGCTCCATGGCAGTACTTGCTATTATTTTTCCTCTCAGCTCACTGTCTAGAGCACCTATTTCTGACTACAGCGGCAAAGCTTCTCTTCCAGTTACTTTGGAAGCACTTTTAGCTGGCTTTTCCATGCAGTGCCTAATCAACAGAATGTCAATAGATAATTGGCTTGGAGTTTTCCTGTCCCTGCTATTTTAGCTATCTGCCTCCAGCTTACCTCAGTCTCCACTCAGCCATGTGAGTGATGCAGATGAGCCTCACGCTGCACTCATTTCCTACAATAAAAAAAAATGCACATAGTTTCAGCCTACACAACTACATCACATCTAGTTTTTCTGACAGCACTAGCCTGACAGGAAGGAGATGATCTCCATAAAGATTGACATTCTGAATTGCTTAGTGGGGACACTATGGGTAGAGAAATCCTAGGCACAGTGAAAGGCAACACAACTACGCAATGGGAAAAATATCATCTCTTCTTTGCACCCTCAGACAACATTCCTGCCTAGTGGTGGTATTTTTGGTGTAGTGCTGGTAGGTGGATGAGAAAGCCCTGCCTAGACAGGCTAGGCACATTTTTTTTGTGAAACTGCAAGCACTGTAGGGATAATGAGGTGCCCCAAAACTGGATTCCTTCCACTGCAGCAAAGTCAGGAGCTCCCTAGCCAGGTCCCTGCCCAGGTCCAAAACTGTGCTTGGCAGTTCTTTGGTGGTATGCCGGCAGTCAGAGTTTTCTTCTGCTTCTGTGTCCTTGCAGATGAGCTAATTACAGCAAGCTTTTAGGATATGAATTGGTCAGGTGTGTTCTTAAATGTGCTTCTATGCAGCAGCTTAATTAGAGCGTGCCCTGACAAGCTTCGTTAAATAGAAATGGTTTGCTGCGTATACCTGAACTGTCGGCCTGGATTTTTATGGTCAGCTTCCGTAATAGAGAAAAAAGTGGCTGTTACACATCAGTTGGATTTACTCATCATTTGTAGAAACAATAATAAGTTTATCTTTTAATTATAATTACAAGCAGTTGTGTTGCCTTGTGGCTTATAACTGTGTCTATCCAAGTATTTTCTTTGCAGAGCAGAACTGTATGAACCCTTAAAGTGGCCTCTGGCATCAGAGGATGAAATACCATCAGCTGGAAGAAGTAGGGAGTGGGCAGAGAAATCCTGAATGACATCACCCAGCAGTAGCACAAAAAAACTTCCTCAGGCAGTCACAGGTCTGTTTCTGGAGGATGCCACCTCCTCACTTGAGCCAAACATTGGTTCCGCTGTTGGTTTAGCCAAATCCTAGCTGAAGGCATGGAAACCTTGAAGTGAAGAGATAAAGCAGAATTAGCATTCTGGTGGTGACAGGAATATGCCTTTATTTATGACTAAGTTACTATAAGCCATCTTATTTCTGTATAATAAGCCCAGAAGAAATAAATCTGACCTTTTGTATTTCTGTGCGTTTTCAGGGCGTCCATGTGTTTTACTTGTTTGGTGACTGCAGTATGGTTTTGGTAAAAATAGGATTTGTGGAGCAGCTCACAACACACAGACTTTATGAGATCTTGAACACAGATGTGCAGATCTAATTCTAAAACAGTGAAAGAGTTCCATAAAGGTGAACACTGAAATTGAGGCATTTCTTTGTCTCCTTACAGTGGAAAAGGAAGCAACAACAGGTGGTGTGTGCACTTCAGGAACAGCTCACAGGAAGCCATCACTGATATGTTAAAGTCATCTTCATGGCTGTCTACTAAAACAGCATTGCAAATTGTAGTAAATATGAGGGTGAGGTGGGGTGTGTTGTGGCTTCGTTTGTTTGGGGTTTTTTTTTAAGTGTTTAGGAGCATGAAAACATAAATCAGTTTTCTGCTTGAATGACCAATGCTAGCTGGCCTCCACCACTTCTCTGGGCATCCTGTTCCAGTGATCTACCACCCTCATACTGAAGAACTTTTTCCTAACATCCAGCTTAAATCTCCCCTTTTCTAGTGTAAAACCATCCCCCCTCATCCTATTGCTACATGCTGTCGTGAACAGTTCTTCCCCAGCTTTCTTACAGGCATCTTTCAGGTATTGGAAGGCCACAGTAGGGCTGCTCAGCCTCTCTTCACAGTAGAGGTTCTCCAGCCCTTTGGTCATTTTTGTGGCCCTCCTCTAGACGTGCTCCAACAGGCCCATGTCTTCATGTCTTGAGTGCTCCAGAGCTGGACACAGTACTACCAGTCAGGTGTCACCAGAGCAGAGGGGCAGAATCACCTCTCTCGATCTGCTGGCCACACTTCCTTTGTTGCAGCCCAGGATGTGATTGGCCTTCTGGGCTGCAGATGCGCATTGGTGGCTCATGTCCAGCTTTTCATCCACAATTATTCCCTAGTCCTTCTCCTCGGGGCTGTTTTCAAGCACATAATCCTAACCTGTCTGGATAATGGGGGTTGTTCCGACCCAGGTGCAGGACGCTGCGCTTGGCTTTGTTGAACCTCATGAAGTTCACCTGGACATTGAGCCATTGACCACCACCCTGGATGGGACCATCCAGTCAATTCCTTATCCACTGAATAGTCCAACTATCAAATCCATATCTCGCCAACTTAGAAGACTGTTGTGAGGGACCGTGTCAAAGGCTTGTGTAAGTGGCTTCGTGTAAGTGCTACAGCTACCTCACAGCAACTAAAACCATCAGTGTGTTATCAGCATTGTTCTCACACTAAATCCAAACCAGAGCACTATGCTGGCTATTAAAAAGGAGAACTAATTCTTTTGCTGAAAACCAGGACACCAGGCTGTCTGTGTCAGGGATTAAAAGCAGAATGTTCCTTCCTTCTGCAGTGCTTTGTATAAAATGAGGTAACCACAAAGAAAGTATCAATAAAGTCAAAAATCAGGAAAGGGGGAAGCTAAGGTGGCCTCCTGACTGTAGTTCCGTAGTGGTGTAGTGAAAGAGGTACCAAGGAGGCTGCGGCTGTGGGGCGTCCACCCTGTCTGCTGTGACCCACTGTGCACATCAGCGAGCTGTTCACTGTGGTGTTCTGTCCTCCTGGCTCAGCCTGTCCAACAGCCGTAGTTACTGCTCACCACTCAAGTCCTTCCTGAAGACAAACCTAATTTTCCTTTCAGAATTTTCTCTCACAGTTAACCGAACACTTAGGACTCACAGGGTTAGTATTTAAAGGTCACAAGGTGAGGAGTGTCATGCCTGGTTTGTAGCTGGAAGAAGGCTGGAGTGAAGCTTCAGAATCAAAAATACTTGTTGATACTTGGCCTACAAGTTGTAAAGTGCTTGAAACAGCACTTATATGTATGTGTGCATATGTATGCATGTGCACATAGGGATTCTTTAGGAAGCGTATATGTATATTTGGTTTGCATTCATACACTTGTACAACCTGGGAGTAACACATGAAGCAACAGCAGAAGTTTCATTGTACACATCCAGCTTTTGGAACAAAGGAAACAGGAACTTCTCATCCAAGTATCTTTGTAGTGCTACAGAGCTGATTCATATTGTTTGTTTGTTTGTTTCCACACACAGTACTTGGTTTTGCAGTAGGAGAATTGTGCTAATTGAAGTGTGTTGTTTGCTTAGCCTTTTCGGAAGGAAAGCTGGGAAGAGGGGGTGATTGAAAGTGTGTGTATTACCACATGTCATTAAATTGATTTGCTTATGGAGTGTCTCCTCACAGATTTCCATCACCTAACTGAAAGCAGTGGTGAGGACTCACCTTAAGTACATTCTGGTATCAGAGAAGTATATTGCCATCAGATTTGATGCAGTTGTTAGCTGCAAAGGAAGAGTCAGTGATGGAAGTCTGCGTATTTCTAAAAGGTGCTAGGGAAGATCCTGGAAATACATTTCTGTGAGGTGGTGCTTTTTGGAAGTGTTGGACTTGGCAGTGAGTATGATACTGAAGAAGACGGTCTTTAGTTATATATACATATACATATACATATACATATACATATACATATACATATACATATACATATACATATACATATACATATATATTTAGAGGAGTAGGTAGACAATTGCATAGTATATCTACTTTGATTTTTCTCGAAAGAAATCTAACAAGATCCATTACCAGAAGCTATTAAAGAAATTAATCTACCATGGAATAGAAGAGAAAACTCTTATGTGGGTAAATAAGAAGAAAGATAAAGAAAGGCAGGAATTAATGGCCCATCCTCAAGGTGGAGAAAGGTCACCAGTGGAATCTCAAGGGATCAGTGCTTATGCTTGTGACATTCAAAATATTTTTGATTTGAAAAAGAGGGTAAATTGTGAGGTGACCCATTAGATGACAACAGAAACTGAATTCGTGGTAGAATTAATAAAAGTGAAGTATGAAGAATTTCTGATGAGCCTTGATACTGATTGACTGAAGGCAAAAGCTGATGTAGTAAAGGCAGAGTACATGGGAGAAGCACAAAATAAATGAGTCTTTTCTTAAGAGTATATGATGATACTGTGAGCTTCTTGGGACTGAGACCCTGGGAATTAATAGCTCTGTGAAAATATAGGTTCATTAGTGTCCAAAAAGTAGTGCTAGGAATTACTAGGAAAGGAATGGGGAACGAGATGTAGAACATAACTGCACCACTGCATCAGTTACAGACTTACCTGTATTTGTGTGCAGTTCTGGTCTTCTTCATAAAAAGTATGTGATAGAAAATGAAAAATTTATGGAGTGGTAGTGACTGCTCTAAGTATGAGGTAGCTCGTGTGGAAGAATTGACACGCTAGATTGGAACTTTCCAGCTTAGAAAAGATGATGTCTGGAGGGTCTGACAGCACTCTGTGAAGTCATGAGTAGCTTGGAGAAGATGGGTAAGGAATGGTCATTTACTCTATCTTACATGGTGAGAACTCGGATTATTGAATGAGACTGTTGAAGCAAACTTAAGCTGTTGTGTAATTGCATGTTTTGTTGTACAGTGTGTATATAAGCTGTGTATCCCTCTGCCACAGTCTTGTGGATGCTGATAGCCTGCAAAGGTTCAAAGCCCAAAGGGACAGTTTGCTACAGAATGCCTAGTGAGGTGCGAGGGACCTTAGTTTTATGTCTGTGTGGAGGTGGAGAAGGGAAATTGTCTTGAGGAAATATGGCCACATGCTCTTCCACACCACACTTTGGTTTATGTTGACCACTGGAGCTAAAAGGACCGATAGGCATTCTTGTGCTTAGGTGGGTTCCTTTCCTGTTTGAATGCTTCTCACCAGATTTCTTAGCCCATCTCCTGTGAACTGCTGCTCTCCTGCATTTCTGTGTCTCTGAGAGCTGCTGTCCCTGTCCTGCTCTTCTTACTGAGCCCTCTGTCACTCCATGTTTTTCAACCTCACTCCGTTCTTTGGCTCACCAGACATTGCTCTCCTCCCTTGTCAAATCTCCTTGCCCCCAGGCACTGATGTTTCTTCACCTCTCCTTTCCTTCCGAGTAATCCTCTTCCTAGTTTGGCATCTACCTCTCTCTCTGAGAATGCCCTCTTCTGCTTCATCTCAGCATCTGCTATCGGAGCCAGTCTTACTTGTGTGTGCTTCCCAGCTCTTCATCACCAACGCCATCCATCTCATCTTATTTCACATCTCACTTGAAGCTACCTGAGCCAGGCAGAGAGAGACAGACACCCTGTGACCTTTCCTGGGAGCTGCATGATCAGTTTGTTCTGGCACCAAGGCAAGGTAGCACTTACAGAGGAGAAAAAAAAAACCACTCTTCTGTCACAGCAAAAACATGCCCTGGGTGCTGAACTGTAAGGTGTTTGTGCACATCTGTCAGTGCTTCATCAGATGGAAAGAAAGGTGCAATTGTTTCAGTTTACCTTGTATTTTATTTTTCTACAAATTGCAATAAAATTTCTTCTGTTAAAGTGTTACTAATTATGACTGTTAGAGGGTTGTTTCAGATGTTGCTTCGTGTGTGTTCAAGGAAGATCTGTTGCTGTGTTCATCAGATTACCTAACTGCTGCGAGATACTCTACTTAAAGCTTATCTAAACTAAGATGGCCTTGTGTTATGTAACAACAGTGGTTACTGGTTTTCCCTTTGGTGGTATTGGATAAATGTTTTAAGTGGTCTTTAAGTTCCCTTTTTCCGTGAAAAATGCGGATCTGTGATTCCAGGTTTCCTTGCAGCTGTATTTTATTCTTTTAAGCAAAAAAAAAAAAAACCCTCACAATGACACTCCCCCCCACCCCCCCCCCGCCCCCCCCCCCCACTCCCTACATGGTATGAGCTGAAGACATCTTTGCTCTTTATTTGAAGTCCATTATCTTGTAGGTAGAGTGGTGCCTCTGTTTTTAAGTGCTGACATTGTATGTCTTCCTGTGCATCAGATCCAACATTGCAACTGAATAAACCAGGGATACTCAGAATAATCACATTTCAGGTTTTGAAATCCGAAGAAGGAAAAGCCATGATAATGGGAAGAAACCTCTTGATCACAAGTGAGGCTATTGAAACTGTATTTCCAGAGTCTTCTGAGAAAGCAGGTTATGCTTGTGACGTGCTTTTTAAATACTATCTCCTTGCTGAGGCTCTGCTGTAACCTGTCCACCTGACAGAAGAATGCATGAGTAAGGTAGCGATTTTATTCCACCATCACTTTGTGCAGCAGCAGATGGATGAGTTCTTTGGGAACGCTGGGCACAGTTACTTGGGTTTTGTCACTGAGTGTGACAGTCACTGAATATGAACAGCTATGATCCATTACTGCTTCTGGAGTCCCCTTGGGTCTGGGAACAGCTGAACAACTTCTCATTGAATGAAACAGAAATTAGCAGTGGTTCTAGGGTATCACCAACCTCTGGACAAAAGCTGTTATTGTACACCTTGAGTAGTATGTTTTGCCCATGTTGGGTTTGCGTTCAATGGAGTGGTGTTCCTGTAGTTTAGAGGTGGCTTTGCATTTAAGGGCTGTCACTTTGAATTTTAAGTTCTAAAGTGTTTTCTAGATTTGGTATATTTTTATGTGACAGTGGTTTCACTAAGAGATCAGAATTACTTTTAATGAAAAATGTGTGTGTGTGTGTTTTTAAATAGCACAGTAACATGGCTCTTCATTTGTTAACCGAAACAACAAAATCTTAAAAATAAGTTATCTGTTGTTGTCAGAGTGCTGGTATGAATTAATCTCTGTATTTGCCTTTTAGGCAGGCAACTCTCTGCATTTAATGATTTAAGCAGTTTTCTGTGAAAGGTGTTTTGTCCTTCATTGAGACTTCAGGTATTTATTTATTAATACATCCTTACGCTCATCCTTAGTGAGTAACCTGGCTTTTGGGGAAAGAAAGCTTGTGTCAGAGAGCTCATCTGTAACCTTGCAAGTGTTTTCAGAATGACTTTGAGTAAGTGTAGGAATGTGGTTCATTTTCAGTAAAGTATTTCTCATTTAGGGCACAGTGCCCTTCAGGCAAAGAGGACGGATAAAGCTACTGCTTGGGATATGACACTGCAGCGCCTCAGCATTTTTGTGCCCTCAGAGGATAAATTGTCCATAAGTGGCAATGGGATGCATGGCAGCATTACAGGGCTGTGCTGGAAGTCACTCAGGTCTAGCACACGTTCCTTCATCCTGCCAGCCTTGTCTTCCTATTAGCATAGGGGTACCACAAGTTTCTGTAGTTCCAGAAGGCTAAAGGAAAAACAGCTGCAGTACCCAGCATTCACTCAAACGCAAGCATCTGATGAGATTGTCTGAGTGGGCTTTTTTAATACTATGGTTGCATTTTTGTATTATTATTTATTTATTATTTATTCCCCATGGGAAGACTTGCATTGGTTTTGCTTGAAAGGGTGTTTGTTCTGCTTGTACATCTCTGCTTGTGCCTTCGTTGGGTTAGAAGTGAAGAAATGTGCCAGCGTAGGGGAGTTACCAAGTTATTTTAGTGCGATTGTGTCTGGCCAGGTTGGCTTTAAACTTCCTGGGCTTGATCTGTTGTGCATAGATCATACCAGCATACCACGTAGTAATACCCACAGGCTAATAGCTTTAAGACTTCACCAGCTTGAAGAAATGCAGATTTACTGATTACAGTACAGCCTTTTTCCTTGTGAGTGGTTTCATCTGTGTTAGTGAATGTATGAGTAGTTCTGCATTTTGCTTTCGTGGTGGGTTTAAACTTTATTTAGACATTTTGAACTTTCTCAGTCACCTCCATGTTGAGAAATAATAATCAGTGTTTTTAGTGTGTTCAGAGTCACATGGAAGCTTCTTTTGATGATAAGGGAGATTAATGGGGAGTTTGTTCCAGTTAAATATGTGAAACTGCAGCTAATGCAAAGTACTTCAGTTTTAGTAAAGTGTATTAGGATGCTTAAGAAAAAAATAATCATAGCCTTTCTTCTTAACCACCTGAATTTTTATTGTTGTTTTTCTACCCAGGAGTTTTTTTCAGTATACCTAAAAATGCAGATGTGATAGGTAAGACTTGCATGTTAGTTCTTTACTCAAGCAGAAGTGCTTAACCCGGCCGTTAAAAATGCTTCCTAATTTTCAGTTGAAAATACTGAAAGATAGCAAAATTCCATACTAGGGCTAATAAACAAGGATCATGATTATTGGAAGTTATTTACTTTCTGCATTAATATGTTTGATCTTTTAACTCCCAGTGGCTTTGTCAGTGAGTTCTTGATGTGTAAAATATTTAAATTACTCCATTTTTTTCCCTATTAGATCATTGCAACTAGGTCAACAGAAAATTGAATCATAACAACTTGATATCAAAGTTAATTTTGGTAACACAAATTAATTTTGTCTCTGTAGTAATACCGGCTTCTGCTTCTTTTTCCGGAAGGTACTTGGGTGAATGCTTAAGCACTGTCTGCTTCAGAGGAAGTCTGATCACCCATGCTTTGAAGGAGACTGCTATTTATTGTAGTTATTCCCTTAGCTGTTCTTCATTAAGATGGTCTCACATGTGTTTTCATACCTTTTTACTACAGTTCAACCTAGGACACAATTTCTGAATACTTGTTATTTTGTAAAGTTGTTCTTGTCCCTGAGTGACTGGTCTTAATCTGTTACAAGATACTGATTATTTATGGTCAGCTCCCTGTGGCTATAGGGATGGACCAGTCCACCCAGCAGAGGTTACAAACCCTTTGGGAAAAGTGCCGCTCTAACAGTTTTATGATACTTTACATAGGAACATCCCATCTTATGACTGAAAATCCCCTATTTCACCTTGCAGTGCAAATGGAAATTATAAACAGCATGCATGTGAGCCTACAGCTGTAGCTGCTTCCTTTCACCTGTTTTATGGGATTTGTTTATTCAGTCTGTACTAAATACGTGATAGGCAATCTTCTTCTCTTCTTCCCCTTACATACCTTAGANTTTTTTTTTTTTAATGTGTAGTTTCCTTTTCGGAGAACAATCTTCCAACATATTTCCTTCTCACAGTGAAATCCCTTATCGGTTCTGTAATTGGCCTCAAATTTGTCTCTCTGTGTGCCAGGCTATTTATCTTGTATCCATTTCATAACCTGGCTAAACTTGAATTACCTAAGTGTTCCTTAGTCTGGGAAGAAATTGTAGTCTCTGGGCAGGGTTTCCATCTGATGATGCCTGCGCTGCCATAGGGAGACCATAGCCATCTGTGAACACTTTGCTGGAGCGCAGCTGGAGGAAGAATTCGGAGGGTGGTGGGTTTGTCTTTCTGTTGTCTGTCCACCAGCCTTCTTCTTGCAGCTCATCCCAATTCAGCAGAGATTGGTTGGAAAGGAGTTTTGGATGAAATGTGAGCTGAACTGACTAAATAAATAATCCCAACAGTGCCTTTCTGTCATGAGTGTCTAAACCCCAGGTCTTGCCTGCTCACAGCTGTGGAATGCTGGCAGGAGGTGACGCAGGGAGTTGCAGCTCTCAGGGAGGGAGAACATGGAGCCTCCTTTTTTTTAGAGAAACATTGACTTGGGTTGGCCTAAGCCAATCTGAAATAATGTTTACAGCATTTGCTGCTTTTTTGAAAATGCAGGCTCCCATGCTCATCAGTGGCCTGTGAAGTGTTTGGCTGCCCAGTGTAAATTCTGCTAATTGTCTTGGGTTTTATACTCTTAAATATGGGGTTGACTCCGAAAATAGAAAATATAGCATGTGTACATCACAAGTTATCAGTGTGTTGTTGTAAGAGCACTGAAGTGATAAATCTTTCCTGTTTCTTCGCCTGTTTCAGATTTTGGAAAGAAAAATAGAAGAAAAAGTCAAACTTAAGTCTAGTAACTGTGTGAACTGCTCCTCATGCCCTTTTGCTCTGTTCTGTAAATTATATACATTTTGATACATTTCTTTATTCTCAGTGTGGGAAACAAAAATTTTTAGATTAAAACTTGTTAAATCATAATCTAACATTTTTTTTTTCTGTAGTTTACACAGATCCTTTTCAGTACTTTGTTTTCTTTTACTAAGTAACAATGATTCCCCAGGCTAATTTGGCATATCATAAAGGAGGAATACCAAAGTGTCATATACCTTTCCTTTTTTGTTAAACTCTGGTAGGCAGCTGTAAAGTTTTTATTTCAATTTTCAGTTATGTAACTGCCTTCATAATTTACAAAATGTCTCCTATGTCAAGGTGTTTCAAGTGCATCTTTTAGATTCTAATAAAAATGAAAGATGGCATTTCAAGTTAAACTGTAATGCCATTTTTGTTACGTATGAGCAGTTGGCTGTTTACAATTATATCTGGTCTGTTACAACAAGAATCCATTTACAGCAGGTTTTTTTTGTACAATATCACTGGTAAAGCTCCTAAGAAAAATGTACTCTGAAATAGCATGTGCTCTGCTGAGACCAGTTAATTTAGGTAAGAACATTGGAGAAATGGGAGGAGGCCTTTCAAACCTCTTAGGTGTTTTGAGGTGCCACCTCTTTCCCTTTGTCCTGCCTTCTCTTTTAATAATGCAATTTACAAGGTGTCTCTGAAGTTGATCATTGTCTAAAAGTCCTGTTTGTTGTCAGCTGCATTTCCATGGGAGAAGATGGGAACAGTGTCTTCACTGTGATTTGGCTGTGTGCCAACCCAGGAGATGTGTTCTAACTCATGCTCAAGCATTGAACGTGGTTATCAGTAGATGATACCTTCTTGAGACACAGAAGTATAGAAGTACCCCCTCCTACCTTCCTCCTGCCCTCCCTCTTTTCTTTCAAGATTTCTGTTTTATCACATGATGACTAGAGCTGGGGATGAAATGAGGTAAACTACCATCTTTTTGGAAAACTTCTTTTTGAAGAAACCCACTGATGTTGCCTCCTCTCTTTTGGCAGAACTGATTATTTTTTGAAGTACTGCTTCAAGCAAAGTGCTTGTTTTGCTGAATTGGGGTGTCAGCTCACTTATTCCCTTTTACCTGACGTGGCAGGTTCAGATTTCTCACTGAGCATGGATGTGCTGCAAGAAGTGCTCGAGCACCTTCCCAGCTCCAGCAGACCCCTCTGAGGGGGCCTGCCTTGAAATGATGACTTATGAGGCAGCCACGGTCTGAAGTCTTGATTTGTAGACAATAGAGTTCAGGCAGTACATGTAAGAAAAAGCATATTTAACCAAGACAGTTTGTACAACATACTTACCTGAATGCTTGTATCTGTTTAGGGAATTTTTTTCGTATCAGCAATTTGAGTTCAAAAGCAAGCACACAAGGAGGCACTTGTCCTGTTTGGTCAGTCCTGACTTGAGTATGTTCATTGACGAGGTGTTTCCTCTGCTGGACTTTACAAGGAGTGTTGAGAGATGATATCGGCTTCCTGGGCACTTAGAGCAGAGGCATTTGCACAGGAAGAGGCAGTACCACCAGAAAACCATGTACTGGAGCACTTTTACGTGCATATTCTCCATTTTTAGGTACCAGTAACAGCTAGTGAGCTATCAGGAATGCTGCCTTACTGATATTGGAAGAACTGCACAGAGGAACATCAATTTACATTTGCTGTTTGAAAATTTTTGTTCCTGGCAGATTCCCAGCCTGCCCTTTAAAGTTGTCTCCTTCCTGATGTCATGTGTAGCTCCATCCTAATAGAATTTGGATTCTCCTGAGCACTGCTTATCAAACACTTGGGCCAGCTTGCCATTCTCTCTGTATGGGAACTCGTAAGATGTTTTTCAGTTTTCATATTTATATAATGAAGATTGTCAAACATGTAGGTAAAAACATATAATGTGCTGACTTTGATTTCTTTAATTTTCTTGTGTTTTCTTATGCACTTGGGGCAGATGCTTTGCTCTCAAATTTTTTTCACTGATGGTTCAGCTAGACATCTTTTACTAGCAGCAAAAATCTGCAAATGATTTAATTTTCAAAAACTGGCTTTTATAGACCTTTGAGAGGCATTGCAGAATGTTCCATTTCAGTGGTTGGTCTTGATTTATTCAATCTAATTTGGTAATCCTTGGTGTAGGCATACAATATTATATATTTACTGATCTTGTTGAGTTTAATTTCTTCCTTGCTGTTGCTCATCTTATTCTTAAGATCCATTTACTTTCCTTTTTGGTGGGGGGTGTGTGTTTTTTTTCTTTTTCTTTTTTTAATTCTGTTGATGTGGTAAGAGTTATTTGATGTAGAATATCCTCATTCTGATACTGTGGAATAGAATTAGGCATCTAGGCTCTAGGCTATGTTTCTGACAATAAATTCTGTGCAAATAGGAAATATTATCATACTGTCCTCAGTATTTTCATCTGACGTACTGTTTATACTAATCCTTAAGGACTGGACCCAGTTATCAATAGAACATGATCTTGCATGTTAATCCTGACTTGGTTTCTGCCCATAATCACTCATGTGTATGAGGAAGAGATAACTAAAACAAGTTGAAATTTACCACTTGATAACACACGACCATCTTCTCCCGGCTCTTGGTATCCACTCCATGTTCGCTCAGTTTACTCTCCTACAATGACAACTAGAGTCATAAAGTAGATAGTTTTTTTGTAAATAACTATACTGGCTTCTGGG
This sequence comes from Heliornis fulica, assembly GCA_013399135.1. Taxonomy (NCBI): domain Eukaryota; kingdom Metazoa; phylum Chordata; class Aves; order Gruiformes; family Heliornithidae; genus Heliornis; species Heliornis fulica. The sequence continues at coordinate 274,765 of VXBZ01011687.1, read as the reverse complement.
TTATTGGGTGCTCTCATGGGAGGGTGGGTGACAATAGAGAGCTTCAACCTTTCAGTTAATCAGATAATAAGAGCAGTTCAGTCCCATCATTATTAGTAGTAATTACTTTCACATCCTGCCCTTCAAGTGGTGCCTGAAGAGTTGGATCTCAGTGAGGAGGATCCTCTCTGCTTTCCCCTGTCAGTGTGTTTAGTGTTAGAAATCAGAAACCGCATTTGCATTGTGGTGGTTTTTTATTTTTAAAAACCTATTTTATAATGTCTGGAGCCAGTCCAAAAATTTTGTATACCTGGTAAGGCAGATTATTTGTCTAATGTGCTGTCTGCCTCATTAGACTTCAGTCTGATACTGGCAATGTACCTCTCATTTTATCTGTCCATAAACTTGACTTGGCTGTCACCCTTGTTTGGGATAGATAACAGGAAAACAAGCTATTCAGATAATCTTCTGTGTTCACACAGAGTATGTGAAGGTGCTTGTGAACTACACAAGACTCTGCTTTCTTGGTGATACTCTAGTTTGCAACAGATTCAGAAAGCCAAACAGTATGCCACATGAAGTGTGCCAGAATAGTGATGGTTTGAAGATCAGTGTTGACTGAAATGAAGCCAAGGATACTTGCAGCTTTTTGTTTGCTAGTGTATGGGGAGGTAGGTAAGATTTAAGGTATGGATAGCATTGTGGAGTCACTCCTGTTACTAGAGATCTCTGGAGTTCTGCAGGTCAATCTGCTGCTTGAAGCAAGGTTGATACTCAACGTTGACTAGCTGCTCAGAGCTTTGTCTGGTCTGATCTTGAAAACCTTCAAGAAAAAGAGAGTCTCTGACCTCTCCTGGTAGCTTTTTCCCTATGAGGGAAGGTCCTATCCTTGTGATTTATTGTTGTTATTTATTTTTCTTTTATCTAGTAAGGGCCTCTCCTGTTGTGAACTGTAGCTACTGTCTCTTGCTGCAGTGTAACACTGTGAAGCACCTCACTCTGCTGTCTTGATGTCTCCACAGTTTTGAGCAGGCAGGTATTATTCCTGTGAAGTCATTCCTTCTCCAGGGTGAACAAGCCCTTTTCCCTCAGTCTCTCTTCATAGGCCAAGTTCTCCAGCCCCCTCAACCATCACAGTGGTCCTCTGCTGAATTCATTCCAGTTCATTGCTATGGTAGAAAGAATTGCTGCCAGAGATTGCTCTCTCTTCTGGCAAAGAATAGCAATCACTATGAAATCAACGACTGGATTAAATTACTTCCCAAGTAAGAAGAATCCAAATTTTTATAAAGAAGCATGAATCATGGAGGTGTTGAGGAAGGGAGGGAAATCACAAGACAGAAATATTATAAAGTAAACATTTCCATGTTTAAATTGCGGTGTGTTCCCCATTGGAATCCTAGCATTTGAAATGGCTTCTGATGTCCAAAGCTTTACAGTGTCAGTAGCATTTTTGTTTTCACCTATGGCTTACAGTCATTACTTCCTCCAGACATCAGTGACTGATGAGGCCGTCTCTCCCCTTCTTTCTCATGACAGATGCTGAGAATGGCCCGTGAGAAGCATCATGTAATAAGGCAAAGCACAGTCCCAGTCATGCTGAAATGTTTCCAAGCATTTTCCATCCCATTTTTCTGCCATCTTTTTGTTTGATCGGTATCTTTAACAAGTCGCTAGTATTAATACATAGAGTATTAAAGAATGAATCCACTTCTTACTGTATGCTGTTTCCATCCAAGTACATCTTGCATAACGAGGTGCGTTGTTACTGCAGGCAGAAGAGGCACAAAGTTTTAAACTGCTTACAGATAACTCACAGATCTTGCTGCAGAACACATCTGCTGCAAGAGAGGGAGCGGAAACAGTAACAACTGATGTGCATCTCAGTAGCAGCAGAATTTGATGTTAATAGGTGAAGTGTTCAAATTCCTGCATTTGGTAGCATTTATGAAGCATAATGTGTTTTGAAATTAAGCCATATTACAGCTTGTAAAAACCTGAAGGCAGCTGGAGGAAAAATATGGTTCCGAAGATAATGATTCCTTAGGATTTAGAATGTATCTGCTTTTGAGAAATATCATTGTTATATTTGGTATTTATATTTAAATATAAGGAAGAGCATTAAAATAGATTCTGCAGTATCAGTCATCTTTACTTCTCAAATCATGGCATGTAATTTCACTAATAAGTTCTGAAAAGGTTCTTAAAAATGTTTTTATTTTGTAGAAGCTGCTAGCCTTTTCTTGAAAACAATTTTATTAAAGTCTTACTGAGTGCAAAGAAGTGTGAATGTTGACTTGAATAAGCCTGGGAATTGTTAGTGACTTGCCTACTTCAGATAAACTATTTAATGTGCAGATTGAAAACAGTTAAAACCTACCAAGAGGGATTTCTCTCTATTTATTGTCTATGTAGTGCTGACTGGTGTTTGTTTATGAGGAAACTCCGTTTGGGTGCAGGAGAGCCCTGAAGAGGTCTAGCACTCAACACTTGAAACGAAAAAGCTTCAGTAAATTAAGAAGTACTTTGTCTGATGAAAGGTATCTGTTGATCCTGTATCATAAAACGAGGAGAACCAGAAGACACTTCCTCTAGTCTTCATTACCATTCTTTCCATTGTGCAATTGTCAAGTACACACCCTGGCAGTCCTGTCTCCAGCTCTCCTAATGAATTCAGGGCACGGGCAAGGCAGGCAGTTTCCCTGGCAGTGGTAGGAGTTGGAGGACTAGTTGATAGGAAATGTGACCAAGTGATAACTAGTCCAGCTTTGCTGGTTTCTGTCTCCTTCCATGGGAGCCAAGGGTGCTTGACAAGGATCTGCAAGTGACCAGTGCTGACTGTCCATAAGCAACTTCTCCCTCAACAGGCATTTCAGTATTTGTTTTGTGCTTGACTCATGCCATGCTCTCCTGTTTGAGTGACCCATCTGGCAGTGATGTGAAAGGAGCTCCTCAGTTATGAAAGAAAGAGATGGAAAATTGGGAGGGGACTGAAGTACACAAGTACAAGGAATAAAGGGAATCGCAAAAGAAGTCAGAAGACTGCAGGGCAGGAGGCAGTTAATATTTTAAAATGCCTGTGGGGAAAAAAAGTCATATTAAAGAAGAGCCTAAAAGAATTTATTTCAGCAAAACAGTTCTCCGCACCTGAGGCTTTTTCTTCATATCGCTGATTTTTTTCGGGGATTGGTGATCCCTGCACCAATGATTCTGCTATAAAGAGTGTTTTGGCTGTGTATCAGCGACCTTTTTCTCTCCTGAACAAAACAGGTCCTTTCTTGCGGTGATTGTTCTTTACCAGGAACACATACAGCACCCCTATGTGTGATGAGGCCAGGATAGTGTTCCTCTTCCTTCCTCTTGAGGGTTAGTGAGTCCAGACAGGGTTGTTCTTTGACCTCTGGTAAAGACGTCTTGGAAGAGTGCCCCTTAAAAAACCCCAACCTCTGTTTCAGCCAGTTTCTCAAATACCTGTGGTTTCTGTGCTGGTGTACTTCATGTTTTATCTGGTTTACTCAGCAGCTAATAACATTGAGGCCCTGAGACATGCTCAAGGATGGCTTCTATGAGGTAAGCACTGCAGAAAGACGTGGTGAACAAAAGGCCTTCCCAGATACTTGGAAGTGGTTTCTGCTGTACCATTTGGGTAATAGGAGATTCTCAACATGTGAAGTGGCGTTCAGTTTTCTTCCCATTGGTTCCCCTTTTCCTGCGCCCCTACACTCTCCTCGTAGCATTTCACTCTAAGTACTTGACAGGGATGTGGGCACTTCTGCGTGGAAGAAAAATAATTCAGCTGTTTTGAAGAAGAAAACAACCCAAAACACCACTTTAGGTTTTCTGGTTTTGTTTGTCATGAAAACTTGAGAGTGGTGCAGAAGGTTAAGATACTCTCATGTTTTGTTCCTTGCACTTCCTTTCCAGACTGAGTGGTCAGTGCTTTGAGGAGCAGCATTTCTGTGTCCTTTACTGAAGCTTGCTGTAGTAAAAAGATGCCCAGGGACAAGATGCTTTTCAAACAGACTGGCAGCAGGCTTATGACAGTACAGTTACTGTGTGAACATACGGGGTTTTTTGCATAGCAAAAGTTCTGTTACCTTTGAAGGTATTGATGTCCTCTTGCCCCCTGATTTTTCTGCTAACTTGGTTGTGGCTCAGAATACTTAAAATAATTTTCACAAAAAAGGATTCTGCTGGGGAGTCTTGACAAAAATCTTCACAAAATAGTTGTATTAAGCTTTTCACATTTCAAATCTATTCCTTAGAGATTTCTAGTGCAGGGGTTGGAGATTTTTTAAAGTATTTTTCCTTTCTCTCTTTTACCAATTCTTTTCTGTAGATCAAGCAATTTTCAATAAATTCTTGGGTTATTTTGTCCTCCTGTTAGAGGAACCCAGTAACTCCCTGCATCACACTGTGTGCAGAAAGCAGTCTTTCTAACTTGCCTTGGCTTCCAGCACCTTTCAGCTTTTCATTCCCTGTGCTTTTTATAGCACTGCGGAAGATCTGCTTTAGCTAGACATATTGCTGCCAGTTTAGGATGGGACCGGTAATTAAAAAAAAAACAAAACATCAAAAACCCCTCCAAATAACCCTGTGCAAGCACCCACAGGTGGCATCCCTCACTTTGTAATCTTTTTTCCTTTGCAGACAGCTAAGCTACAGTCCCCAAGGTGTTCAGCCGCCCTCCGGACCAGTTAACCCTGTGCTATTACAGAATTATCAAACAGGACAGCTGCAGTGATGGAGTGAAAAGTAAAATGGGCCTGAAAGGTCTGCTGGGGCTGCAGGGAACAGAGGGGAGGAAAGCAGTAGGCAATTAAGCACAGCGTGGAAGGAGGTGAAAGATTTTTTGGTTTGGCAGAATCACGTAGGAGCTCTGCCACTGAGGCAAGACAGTCAGGCTAACCACATCGACATCTCTAGACTTTATTATTCCTGCTGCTTCCTCACTATTCCCAAGAAATGAGGCAGGATGATACAGTTAGGAAGAAGGGGGCTGTGTCTGTGACAAACACTCTCACTTGTGGCAGAAGCTTTGCACATGTAATCAGTATGATGAGGAATTTGAAGGGAGAGTAACTCGGCACTGAAATTTATCATCTTCCTGAGCTGGACTTTGCAAACTGCTTTTGGGCCTGTTTCTCAGCAAATCATGTTTGGGAGGCAGCATTTTGATTTGTGGTGCACAGCAAGAAAGTTTGCTAGTCTTGAGTGGTTATAGGCTACAGAAACCAAACTGAAGAGAAACCCCTTCTGTAATTGCTTTTTTGAGATGACTTTTGCGTGATGGTCATGCTGCTGAATTCTGGGGGAGTATTCTTTGACTTTCGGGTAGATGAGGCAGGAGGAGGAATCCCAACTCATGACATAGCCTGTGATGCCAGCAGTGATGGACATTAGCACAGTTTTGCTATATTGCATTAGTGAGCAAGAGAGGGACAGAAAGGGAATCTTTCTCTACTCTCAGCAAGATGCTTCCTTGAAGAGAGGGGAGAAACAAGTGGAAAAAAGGAGAGAAGTAAATGAACTTAATGCTTCAATGAACCGTTGAGGTGCTGCAGACTTTTAATGAATGTTTATAAGCTTTCTCTATGAAGATGCCAGAGCATGTGATAATGTGTAGTTGAATCTTGCAGGTAAACAGATGTATCCATTATTGGCATAATGCACCAGATCTTGCCTTCTGTCTGGACAGTAAGACATTTTTATCAGAAAATGCAGTCAGGCAAAAAAGTAGCAAAGTGAGTAGAAATTCCATTTATGTCTGTCTCGGAGAGCTACAGATGCTGAAGGTTTGAGAATAACTCTTAATGTATGTTACCATAAGAGAATGAAGACATAATAAACACCATCAATTACTTCCAGGTTTATGTTTTGGTATATAGTTCATTATTTTCATCCTGACAAATGTACTTTGGATTGTACCTAAAGGATTTAGCTCTTTTACTCCAGAATTTTATGTGAGGTATTTGGACTTTCCAAAAATCACAGTAGAACACGTGATATAACAAGACCGTAACTCCTTGTTAGTGGAGCATGTGTTGTTATTTTGAAGTCATGGAGTTCATTACAGTGGGTTTTCTTCCAGCTTCATCTTTGTCACAAGCGTAGTTGCATGTTGTGTGGCACCACGGTGGTTGTGAACAGTGCCTGAATTGTCATGATTCCTCAAAACTGTTGTAAGAGCATCAAGGCACTAAGGTGTAGTGCAGCTAGAATTACCAGTCAGTTTTAAATCTCACAGAAGACCTTTGCTCATCCCATATTGTTGCCTTTTGTAGTCTAGTAAATTTATAAATGTGAATAGTGAAGGTGTACACTTGGGAGTTTGTGGTTCTGTTATACAGAAATAAACAAATATTTAAACAAATTAAACAAATTCAAACAAATATTCTGTTTTAGGGAGTGTATTCTCTTTTGCTTTTTCAAGATTGATTGAAAGCAGATATACAAAAGCATCCAAGGACTGTTGGAAGCAGAACAAATACTAAAACAATAGGCACTTGCTCTGATGCTGTGAAAGCATCTTTTGAAGAACCACTGGCCTTACCTTAGATGCTTAAAGCATACTGGATGGGTTTGTTTGGAAACAATTAAAAAAAACCAACATACATTATGAGGAATAACTTCTTAGATCTTGATGAGGGTGAAAGGTGTCAATTCAGAGAAGTGTTAATGGGGTCAAGTGTTGGTTTTGGCCAAGCCTTTGGAAGACAGAAGAGCTGCAGCTGTTCCCATCTCATGCCCCAGAGGTGGCTGTGCAGGTTGTGCTGTCACTTCTGCTCCTGCCCTGCAAATTTAGGTCTGTATGGCTCACCATCTGCCATGCCATGTGCCTCTTGCTGAAATTCATGCCATGGATTGCAGATAAAGTAGTGGAGTGGAGACAGTTTTCTTACAGAGATGGTTTTGGGGGCAGTTTCTGTTACTCATCAGAAAAATACAGATAGCCAAGCTGCTGGGACACAGATGTTGTGGTTTGTCAGCACCACCTTGCTTTTCTTCTGGTTGATGGATAGGTTTTAGGCAGAGGCTTTTAACTTTGCCATTTGGGATGAGGTCGAGGGAGGTAGTTTTGAGCTTTTAAGGCTTGTGGGGTTTTGGTGTGGCACTGGGCTCCACCTCCATGCCAGAGTACCTGTATGCAAGCTTCTTTGATGCCTGCCCTTTTCTGGTGACTGTCCAGTGGGTTCCAGCATCATTCAACACTGATGTCAGTGCATGCAGTTGACTGAGGAAGTTACTAGAGTGGTATTTGATACACGGTTGGGTGCTGATACTAATGCTGGTAGTCCTTTATGGGTAACAGCATAGGCAGAAATTATCGGGTTTTGTGGTCTTTTACATCTTTCCTAAACACTGGTTTTTTTTAACTTCCATTTAAAATTAAATTTGAAATTAGATAAATCCTTTGTTTACTATAGGCTGTTGCAGTCCTTTAAGCTGAAGGCCTTTATCAGTGCAACTTAATACATCTCATGCAAGAGTTCACAAGAAAACCACGCCATGAGGAATCTGTCCCCAGGGGCTGGGCACGGCAGCAAACCCTCCTTCAAATCAGGTTTGGCAGGCACAGCTTCCTCATCTTTAGATACTGAGTCTAAAATAGTGAAGTATGCTACGACTAGCTCAGTCATAATTGTCTTGCTGAGTCATTTTATTGAAGAATGAAGTGCATTTTTGAAGTATCTGGGTGGTGTGCATCTTCTCAGCTTGTCTGCACTTTGGAAGAAAAACAAAAGCATTTTCAGCAAAGTGTGTTGTCTTTGCACTTGAGGCCAGTGTGTTTGGCTTGCACTCGGATGCAGATTGCAGCTAACCTTTAATTACCAACTTTATAAGTAAGAGAAAGCATCACACATAAAGATGTATGTAAACACCACCTTTAATAAAAGTACCTGAAGTTATACGGCTGCTTAAATAGTTGGAGTAATGTCTGTGTAACATAATATGTAATTAATAGATGTGCCTGGGGAGGCACAGGAGCTAGCAGAGGTGGTGGGGAGCTGCGCTGTTGTGCCCAGGGACCAGCCTGGTGACAGCACGACGGGCAAAGGCGCAAGGTTGATCTGCTCTTTGCTGTGCCGTGCCAAGCGTGTGATGGTGCAGGATAATCTATGCGAAGCAGGACCCTTGTTCTCATCAGTGACACGGAAAATGAAGCCTTGAGTCCTAGAGACTCAGCATGTGTGCTGCCTCCTCATGCAAAATTTAGCACGGGCTTTATTTGAAAGTACTTCTCTGAACATAATTTGAACGTGCTTATTTTTTGGTTGGGATCTCAACCATCTGCAGCCGTCTGCTAGCAGGTGTTCGGTTTTGTCATGGATTTTGTTTTATTACCTTTATTATCTTATCTTTGCATTCTTTCTGTGCAGTGTTGGATGGATTCTCACATCCCATCTGGTTTATGCAATGGATGGAAAATCTGGTGATGAGAACCATGTCTCACACAGCATATAGTACTTTTATTTTGTGTTACTGTGCCCTGATATATCTTCCCTTAAACAGATAAGGCAGACATCTTTGTGGCCACTTGCTGAGCCTTTGTCTTCTAGACAAGATTCTTCTAGAGAAGACTTTTAAAGAGTGTGTGATCAGTTACCTTCACCCTAATCCTATTTTTTTTTTTTATCAGAGGCTGATTCTTAGTTCTCTTATTTGTCCTCGGTGTGTTAAAAAAATGAAATTTCTGAACCAGAACTTGTGGTTTTACAGCACAACATTTGATGTTGTTCCAAGAGTATTTTTCAGATAATGTGATGTGCCTGACCAAATTAAAATTATTTAGTTGTAAATTAGTGGCATCATACCCCCTGGCAAAACTGTCTTTGAAAAATGTGAACCACTACTACCCCATGGTGATACATGAGGATGGGGCAATATGAAGAAGTCTGCTACAAGCTGTGATGGAGAATGGATCATCAGNGTGGGTCTGGAGAAGATGAGAAGAGATTTATAAAATGAAATTAAACTGTGACTTGCTCTGTTGACACAATCTGCATTCCAGTGGCGTGCAGTTAAAAGACATAGGTTTGAGTCAGCAACAAGAAACTTACTTTTCAAAAGAGCAAGGATTGTCAGCCTTCAGCTAAATGAATCATAGGCACAGGCTGGTGGTGGTTGTTTTGGTTGCAAGATCTCTGCCGAGAAATCCTCTTTGGGGCTGTTTTTTCTAGATGGGTTAGAAAACCACAAGGTCTGGTTTTGCCCAGCCCTTCCCTGCAAGGGTGGGTGAGCAGCTACTGGGAAACAAGTAGCTGTTACACTTGTGTGTTGGATCACTTGAAGGGAGTTGATTTATGAGCTCACCAAAAGACATGCTGTGCAGTCGTGATTTATTATAAGAGTACTTCAGCAGAGCACAGATGTACGGCTGTAATCTTAAATACAAGAGAGGCTGAGGGAGGCAGAAGAGTACAGGAAAGTGATAAATGACAGAGATGTTGCTGGTGGTGGTTTTAATACTGGCCCTTTATGGTGTGGGTTTGGTAGAGTTTGCAGGCCCTTCTGTCCATGATGCAGTTGTGGTTTAGCTGGGTGGACAGCAGGGGAGCAAAGGACAAAGGGACACCGTGGCGCCAGGGAGGACTTAAAGGTAGCCGTCTCCCCAGGTAGCTGCTACCTGGGGAGACGGCTACCTTTAAGTCAGGGTGTTGAGGGCAGCCTGGTGCGAGGCAAGTGGAGATGTTGCTGTATAGGAAGAAAAACAATGACATTGGAGTTGGATTGTGTGTTGTGATCCCAGCACCTGATGCTGGAAATTACAACCAGTGCTGCGCTGGGGGGCTCTGTCAGTCAAGAATGTGTTCCTGTACAGCAGTCTCAGTCACGGCCTGTAATGACAAGCAGAAGTAGTATTACAATTTTTCCTTATTTTTAGAGTCGACACACATTGGCCGATCTTTTAGGAGGCACAGAATTGCTCTCCCTTTACACAAGCTTGTATCCCCTGTGTAGCATGAGGGTTATGTTTTCAAAAATACCAAAAAAACCCCACAATGTCTTCTGATTCATCAGCATTGAAAGTTGAGTCTGTTCTGGAGCGATACAGGTAGAAACTTGCCCACAGGTCAGAAGTGTTTGAAGTGCACTTTTCTGATGGATTTGTGTTTCTCTTAGACTAGGCCAGGCAAAGTAAACAATGCAGTTGCTCAGTGAACTCGGTCAAGTTCATTAAACTGCCACTTAAACATTAATTTATAACAACAACAAAAATAAAACAGAAGTTTAAAGCTTTGCACTTAAACTTCAATAATAATTATAATGAAATGAATGGAAAAAAATGTTTCCAGGGCATGAGCTCTGTGTATGTGTAAATAATGGGCTGAATAAAATTTTATTTGTAATAAAAAATTTAATCGAAGGCAGTAGGAATCACACACAAAGTTGTGAGTGATTGCTATTGCCTTGGTTTTTAGAACTCAAGATAATTTATTATAATACTATATAATGGAGTTTATATTAAACAATCACCCTTCTCCCTAGCTCATTCTTTTCTTCTGAAGAGCGAAGGGGAGCTTGTTCCAGTGGATTGCTTATTTCTGGGAAATTCAGCCATTTGTTGCAAAACAGAGCCTCACTTGAAATGAGAGTTTGAGTTACCTTGAGGGTGCCATTACCTTACTTTAAAGGAATCTGATTTTATAAAGGAGATGCACATTTTGTGCAAACTAGCAAAAGGCAAAATTAGCCTAAGGCAAATTAGCACTATATTTTCAGTTATGTCCAAATATCTAGTATCTTTTTTTAGTGTACTGATACAAGTTGGTTGATAGAATCTGGCACTCCAAAAATTTACTTAAAAAAAAAAAAATTAAAATAATGATACTGTTAATAACAATGCAGCCCAGGCTTCATTGCCCAGAACATTGGACATGACAGATTTCCATTTTACGCAGTTAAATTGAAGCATTAGCAATTACCAGTTACTTCTGTACTGGGTGAATTTGTGTGTGGCAGGATGGCATCCTACAAAGACAAGTACAGCTGAAAACAAGGTCTAGATTTATTTTGAATTTCAGTGCTAGATTTGGGTGTGATACCACTGGGAGCAGAGGCTTTGTTAACAGCATTTTGTATTTGGTGTTTTAGGTCATTAATTTTGCAAGTTTATTTTGGACACCTGTAGAAGACATTTCTGTTAATAATTTGCATGCATTAGAGTATATTGCTGAAGGATGAAGGTAACAAAATGCTTTCTTAGTAAACTAACTGCTGGCTCTTTAAAGGCTTCAGATCAAAAGCAACGAAATGTAGCAAGGAAATTCATGTGAAATGCACGTGTCAGTAATTAGCTGACACGTATAGGTATATACGTGGTATACACATCTATTCAATGAACTCTGCTTTCCTCCCAGATGCACTGGGTGTTGATTATTTTTAAAACTGACTTTTTAATTGTATGCCTCAATGGCAACTTCACCAGCTCCCTGAGACAACCCTCTACTGAACAGTAAGCTTACAGTTCTCTTTTTTAATTGACCTGTTATTACCTCTGTGCAGCCACTGGGTCACCTTGGTTCACTCCTGTAACACACACAAGCTGTAGGTTTTTGGAGGTTACAGACCAGCGTGCTTCAGGGAGTTGGTCATTTATGTCAGCTGAGCCATGTGCTTTCACAGTCCAGTGTCTGTTCAGTGGGACGAGTTCTCAAAAGTACTCTGTAATTTTCCCTTTTAAAAAGATTTCTTGGAGGGTTTTTTTAATTGCAGTTACAGAATTGTATGGAATTATCAGGATTTTAGTCTAATATATCATGTTACTTATCAGCTGATTTTATTCTTATTTGTCAGTTCTGAAACCATGAGCAGTGTTTATTTCATTAGTGTGTAAGTTTCTGTTTTAACTGCCGAAGACAGCACAATCTCTTTGGTCAGTTATGTCCTTGGTAAAGAGCCTTTTTCTTTCCACTTCAATCTGACCAGATATTCAGGTGGTGCATGAATCATCTTGTTCCCTGGCTGATGAGCTCCACTTGCTCATCAACCTTCTAAGCTAACCTCAGTCCGCCTGGCTGATGGAGTGAGGTTGCATCTACTAACTAAGGGGACTGTGTTGGTGTTAGTGCTGTCATTCAGTAGAAGTAGAATCACAGACCAATTTGGGTTGGAAGGGACCTCAAAGCCCACCTAGTCCCAAGCCCCTGCCATGGGCAGGGACACCCTCCACTAGAACAGGTTGCCCAAAGCCCCATCCAGCCTGGCGTTGGACACTGCCAGGGAGGGGACAGCCACAGCTTCCCTGGGCAGCCTGTGTCAGGGCCTCACCGCCCTCACAGGGAAGAATTTCTTCTTAACATCTAATCTAAACCTGATCTCTTTCAGCTTGAATCCATTACCCCTTGTCCTGTCACTACCTTCAGGTACTGGAAGGCCAGTACCTGAAGGTAGGGACCTGAAGGCTCCAGTCCCTGGAGCCTTCTCTTCTACAGGCCGAACAACCCCAGCTCTCAGTCTGCCTTCATAGGAGAGGTGCTCCTGCCCTTTGATAAACTTTGTGGCCTCCTCTGTACTCACTCCAGCAGCTCCATGTCCTTCCTGTGTTGGGGGCCCCAGAGCTAGATGCAGTCAATACTCCAGGTGGAGTCTTACCAGAGCAGAGTAGAGCAGCACCTCCCTCTATCTACTGCTGACAGTTCTTTTGACACAACGCAGGATACAGTTGGCTTTTTGAGCTGCAAGTGCACATTATTGGCTCATATTGAACTTTTCATCAACCAGTGAACCCATGTCCTTCTCCTCAGGGCTGCTTTCAATCCAAAGACTCTCAAATTATTTGAAACAATGTATTGACGTCAAATCTGTTTTGTGTGGAAAAACTAAGTATTTAAAAGCACTTCAAACCTTCTCCCTATTCCTGAGTTACTCAGATACAAAATGTAACTGTCCTTTCCCAATCTTGCACTCCCTTCTAGGAGCTGGATCCACCAACTCCTGACTTCATGTTGTACCACACAGGTCTTTGATGCATCCTGCAAGTTTCACACTGGGTATATAGAAATTAGCATATTACACTGAAGTTGTCATAATCTAATGCATCATGAGATCAAAACCAGGAGCTGCTTTCAAAAGGAAAATTTGAAGAAGATGATAATGGAAGAATCACTTAGAAACTGTTCCACTCGCTGCAGACAGACCCACAAATTCACAAAAGCTTCCCTATGTCTAGTTATCTATTTAAAAGCATGAGGTATTGCAAGCAAAATTAATATTTTTGTATTCATTTTTTTTCCCCATACAGTGGGTGAGTTTGTGAGCGATGCCCTTCTGGTACCAGACAAATGCAAGTTCCTTCACCAGGAAAGGATGGATATCTGTGAAACTCACCTGCACTGGCATACTGTTGCCAAAGAGGTACGTCTTACTATTGCCTACCTTCCTTCTTTAGAACTGTATTGCTCTTCCAAGCAGGAGTTTAAATACAGAAGTGTATTTATGAGCATTTGAGTGAATGGGGTTTTGTTCTGCTTTCTAAGCTAGGAAATAAGAGTTGCTTTGCTAAGCACAGCAGAGTCCACTATTCGATACTTAATGGTGTCTTTTGCTTGGACAAATGAGGGTCAATGTCCACCATTTTCTTGCCCACATCCATTCACACACCTACAATGTTTTCTGCCTCCTCCACCTTCCTCTGTTACTGCTGCTCTGGAGCTAATGATTGATCCACTAACGCCCAGGATTTGCCTTTATTGTTGTCCTCAGTGTGGATATTGGTATGCCAGGTGCTTCACAGAGATCAAACAGACCTCAAAGACTGCTCTATGTGAAATACAGCATAAAAGGATAGGAGATCATAAAAGGGTAGATAAGACCTAGGACTAGACAAAGGCATTCTGCAGTCAATCAAATGCAGAGTTTTTTACAATTTACTGGTGTGTTTCTGAAAACAGAAATAAACCTAATGTTGTACCTGCTAATGGATTTGGGGCGTTTTTGCCTTTCTGTAGAGGGGCTGTAGGAAAAAAAAAACTGAGATGAGCTTCAAGATTTCTGGCTGCTGTTTTGTTTGGAACCTCTTAGTTTGTATGCTATCCCACCTTCTGGAGATGAAAATTGAAATGTGCTTAGCAGCTTTGCAGATTTTCAGTTTTCTTGAATTTACTGTTGCCCCTGAATTGAAGTGTTTAAAAAGTCAAACTTCATGCAGGCAAATTCTAGTGCCATTTTTTTTTTTTGCATTTGCAAACTTGGAATGGCATAATCTATAAGAACATGAACCACTGAACTGTTTTCCTTTTTTTCACCCATCCTGCGTCACTATATCTTTCTGGCCTACATCACTTTAAGGTGTAATTACACAAGACCAACTGTTTTCCAAACAAGGCTGGAATATACTATACTGGCAGAAGTGTCAGACAGATACAATGTGTTTCCCATAGATCAGATATTTTAAATGTTAATCTGTCTCTCAATGAACTCTTCAATAGCAATAATATATCAGGTTTAATGTCAAATTATTGTTCTGCCTTCAAATTTTCTGTTCATGAGGCAGAACCTGTGAGGATTTTAGACAAGAGGATACAGACTCATCAAGTATATGGAAGGAGAATTCCTTCTGTATTAGCAAAGGCTAAAGGTCAGGGGAAGGGGAGCTTGTTGCTTGTGGTGGTCATGTGGACACAGGTGGGGAGCTGCCTACAATGCATGTGTGACCACTAAATTGTATTTCAAAATTCAGTTTCTGCAGTGCAGTTCACCAGCTTCATCCTCCTAAGTCAGTGCACAGCCCTTCAATGTTTCTCAAGGTCTGGACAGCTTTTCCAACTTCTTTCACAACTATATTGTTTCTGGTTTTTATTTTTCCATTTTCTATAGTCCTGTAGTGAGAAGAGTATGAACCTGCATGACTATGGCATGCTGCTGCCCTGTGGAATTGATAAGTTTCGTGGAGTAGAGTTTGTTTGCTGCCCGTTAGCAGAGGAAAGTGACAATCTTGATTCAGCTGATGCCGAAGATGATGATTCAGATGTCTGGTGGGGAGGTGCGGATGCAGACTATGCAGATGGAAGGTAAGAGTTACTTTCTACTCTTCAACTTACTGAAGATGCCAAAAATCTGTCTAAAAGATCTGAATGTAAAAGAGTCACTGCTCCATGTATGTGAACTTGCAGCTACAGTGGTTGAACACATCAGTGTTCTGCTCATTTATTTTTTTACTTTATACAGAAAAGCTTTTTGTTAATAGACTTATTGAGCTTTCGATACCTTCATCTTTTCTACAATGAGAAATATTGCTGTATTATAACAAAAATTCTTAAATACTTGTTTTTTGACAACTATATGATAGTGCACTCTCAAGGTGTTTCATGTGCCGTCTGGAGTACTGCAGTAGATACTCAACCGTTGAAGGTTGAAATGTCTTCATTCATAATGGGCGTTAGTTGTGTGCCATTACTACTGTAAGAATATTGTTCTCCTGACAACTACTTTCTAAATGTGATCTTAAAACCCATTTTCATAGCTAGCCTTTAACAGATTCATTAATGTAGTACTGTTAAGTTGGGATGTGGAGGTTTGCTTTGAAACACAGCAGTGGATGGGAGTCAAACCATGATTGTGTTCACCCTTTGACCTTTGTCCCCTGTGCTTGTGGGCTGATTCTGAGACAGATAGGAGCTGTGAGGGTGGTGAGACTGAGCAGTCTGGTGCCTTTTGATATCACTTTCTTGAGCATGTTGGACAGCATCTTTGAGAGCAGAGGACAATATTACGTCCTTGCATCAACACCTCTCTTAGATGGTTTTCTTCATGAAACTGAGGTCAGTGTTTGTGCTCTCTGGACTTGGATCACTTCATAGTGTGCGAATACAGAGTTTCTACTTCTTAGATGATGATACTGCAACTTTTATAAATAATACTTAAAATCCAAAGCTTGGGGCAGATGACAAGTGCAAGGAGAATACTGAAAACAAGTGAGGATAAAGTGACGTATGTGGAAAGTTAGTAGCTTGAGTTGTGTGAAGTTTTTTTTTTTTTTACTAAACCAGATAGAAGCAATGGATAGGTTCAGGATCAGCGTATAGTTGAAGGACAGAGATTGAATTGCTCTGCAAAGAGATGACATTAAGAGGGTGACAAATTAGAAACCATGTTATGGTGGGCGTCTAAGTCATTCCTGACAAAGCCTTAGTAAGTGTTGCAGGGAAAGTTCTTTGTGAATAATGGAATAAGTTTAATTAAAATAAATATTTCTCCATTTTAATTACCAGTTTTCTCTCATAAATGGGAGTGACTGGTCAGGGCTGTTTGATGTAAGAAACCTGTATCAAGCAACATTGTTATCTTCCACCTTGACAACATAAGGCTTTTTCCTGACTTGCAGTTCAAACTGCTGTCGGCATTTCACAGTTTACAGCCCTTTCAGTGGGGTTTGTAAACTAGCTTTTGGGCTGTTGCTGTCTCACTTCCGTATGTTTCATTTATATTTTGATCATAATATATTCTCTTAGAATAAGAAATGAGGACAGACCTTGTTCTAATTGAGACAAATTTGTGCTTTTTCACCATATATGTATCTATACACACATGGTAGGTATATAGGATAGATCTGTATATCTATTGCCTTCTCATTTGTATATCTTACATTTGTTATATACCCCATTATATAAAATATATAGATGTGAAAACTTGAATATATCTGATCAACGATTCCTAAAATATTTTAAGTAAAAAAGCTCATGGTGTGTATATAGAGTAGTTGTGTTTATAAGACACACATCCCACTTATTTCTGTCTTTTTCGTGTTTGTTGCTGAACATTTAATTTACTATTCTAGTCCATTTTGTTTCTGATGAAGCAGTTTAGTATTTGAAGAGAGGAGTTCAGAAGTTTTGTATCCTCTAAGAACAGAAGCTGTAGATGCTTTTGAATCCATTTCTGAAGTTTCAAGCAAATACTGATACTTTTTTCCTCTCCCCTCCAATAGAAGTGCATACAAAAGGAAAATGAAAGGATACTTTTTTGGGGAGCACTTGTACATCAATTGCAGATGAAGAGCCAAGCAATTTGTAGTTCTTTTAGACTGACTCACTCATATTTCTCGCTGCCTTTTCAGCTTCCCAACTGCATTTAAACTGTGTTCACTGGAGTCAGAAATACTCTTGGATTTAGTCATATATATCTATATAAAGAAAAAGTAGGTGGTTAAAATTATGTGTGTGCATTCATACATGTATAAGCATATGTTTGTGTGTACATAAATATACATATATATTCCTCTGTCCTAAGCTGATTGTGCAGGAGGAAGGAGGAGAAAGGAAGTGAAAATTAGGGGAACACTTTCCTAATGCTAAATTCCCAATATTCTCTTCTATTAAAGCATCTCCTTTTGAAGTGCTTACTTAAGTCTGTGTGTTTGCACCTTACATGGTTCACCACACACTTGACAACATGTGCTTTGTCTCGAAGCCTTGCAAAGAGTTAAAACCCGTTAGAGTGTAAGTACATCCCGGCTCAGGACTGCATGAAGGGAAGGGAATGGTAATCAGGTAATGCTGACCTCGCTGCTCAGCAGCCCTGGTGCAGAGCCGTCTGTCAGAGGTCTGGGTGCTTCGGGGAACCCCTCTCTGGAAGGGGAGGGGGTGTGCAGTTAGCAAGGCAGCTGGACAAAGCATTGGTCAAAGTATTTTTCACACTCAGGAATTGCAATAGCTTGTATTTGGGTCAGACCAACTGAGCACAAGTTGTTGGTGCCTTCCAGCTGATGGCTTCTAACGCAAACAGGGAGCACGCCAATTCATGACGTGCATGCTGTGTGTATCAAGGGGGGCACTTAGTCACTCTGGAAAATTCTCCCATTTGCTTTGCCAGTTGTTTTTGTGACTACAGACGCTAGTTCTTTGTCCATGCAAAGACAAGAAGTTAGAAGATAGCAGCCAGTCCTTTAGGATTTTGTGCCATTACTCTGCTGTGGGTTTGTGGTGGGGATTACATAGCATTCTTGTGTATTTTACCAATTTCTACCCAGAAGTCGCAATTTCTGGCTAAAATTACTTGCCAGTACTGCATGAGTACATCAATAATTGTTCTTTCTTTTAATATTTTTGTTTCATTAAGATCTGGGTTTGATTCTGTTGTGTAAGGCTTTTTAGATGCTTTTGCCATGCACATCTCAGTATTGGGTATCTTTGGTATTGAGCCACCAAGTGGTCCACACAACCCACTCGTCACACCTAAGCAGATACCAGACTGCTGTAAATGACATGAGCTGCAGGATTTCGTATTCCTTGTTTCTCACATCTGTCTGTGGAGACTCCAGGTTGATAGCTCAGCGTTTATCTCTCACCCTGCCTGTGCTTGGTACTCTCCTAGGGAGTGGAACCTCCAGGCTGGCTGCTTCATGCTCCCCTCTCTGTAAAACAGCACCAGAAAATGTTGGCACAAACCCCATCGGGGGTGGTTCATGGTGACTGCCACCTGCCTTGGCCCATGGACCTCGGAAAAGCTGCAGCTGCTTTAAGATGCTCCAAGTCAAAGTGAGGTGTTGGAGTTAGATATGACAACCTGAAAAGCAAGCAACTATAGCCACCTTTCTGAAAACTCCTGTCATGGCAGAGCAGAATCCAACAAGCATAGATGATGTTTTGAAGTAGTTTTATGTCTCAAACTATTCAGCTCTAAATTTTAAAACATTTGCATTTACAATTCTGAACATTTAAGGAAACCACATTGCAGTTATTTTGTAAATGCCCTTATCCAGACTGCCTCGTGTTTCACTGCCAGCAGTTGCCTCTGGAGCACTGCATATTCTTTTTTGTTTTATTGTGGGAAGAAAGCTCAGCCACGTGTTGTCTTTGCAACATGAGAGGGCATGAGGAGGCAGCTGGGGCTGCGATGCCATCACAGACAGATGTTCCTATGACCCAGCACCTGACCACCTTCTGGCTCTGGGCGTAAAAGGATGTGGCTTGTTGGCAGTACTTGGGGAAAGGAGGAGAGGTGTGTTTAGGTGGCAGGTGTGATTATACCCTTCTTCTTCATGAAGCCAGGAAGCAGGATCCACCCATGCTTTTGAAATTGTGTTGTGTCATGCTCGTCCTGAAATATCATGTAACTGACTAAGAGGTCACGAGCATTTTTCAGCAGTAGCATTCCTTGCTGTTATCCACACCTTTAATTAAAATTTACTTTAAAGACTGCTTGAGGGACAGCCAGATGAAGGTGCTGGCTTTCAGTATAGCTGCAGAGCTCTCCCTGCATAACTACTACTCAGTCGAGTGACCTGCAAGCTCTGGCTGCCCTTGAGACTTGGCACAGCCTTGTAACTCTCCTGCCTGCACCTGGGCATTTGCTGTAAGCTTTGGTATCCTTGATGTTGAAGGCTCAGCATCTTTAGGGATTATGGCCAACCTGGAAACTTCCAGGTTTTCTCCATCTACGTCTCTGTGTGCCTCTTCTCATCTTCCTGTCACTGTCAGTGAGACCTCCCATGCTTTTCTTCCCACCAAGGAAACAGGCTACTGTCATTTTCTCTCTTTCACATCTGGGAAACTGAGGCATGATAAGCCTAATTGTTATGTAGAAAGCTTTTCTTTAAGTCTCATGCCTCAGGAGCACAAGATAGTGCCCTAACTTCAGCCAAATCTCATTTTTCCAGACAATCAGAATCTCTTTTCAAGGTCCAGAGTAGGAGATATAATTTCTCGTTGTGTTTTTCCTCAGCAGGTTAGGCCAAATTGATTTTGTTTTGTTGGTGTATAAAATGTATGTTCAGGCTGATGTAATGATTGGGTAACGCTGTAAATATTGCCTTGTAGGGAGTAGTGTGTTTTATAAAGGTTTGGTTTACAGTTTCTCATAAACTTCTGCCAAGCAGAGTTTTATGGGTTTTTTTTCATACATGCTATTATATTAGAACAGTTAATATGGTAGGTTTTTTTACTACAGTAAATAATCAAAAAGAGTGTAGTCTGCTTTTTCCCAATAATTAGGCATCTGTGAAGTGGAACTAAAATAAATTTGTGCTATATAGCATGTTAAATCCTGTTCTTTAATTTTTCAACCCTGTACAGATAGAGCTGAAACATGAGTGCTCATGTCCCAGATGCTGAGAAAAAAGTAGTTAAAGCGCTATATCCTTTTTGACTTCTTAAAGAGCTGGTTTTTTGTGTCAATGGTTATCTGGAAAAAAAAACTTTTTTTTTTCTTTATAATTCCCTCCTCCAAATCTAATCCAATAAATCCTGAACTGCTTTAAAACTTGTCATTTTTTTCTGATGGTTAAAGCAGCTCTGAATTGTTTCCGTTGTTACTCTGAATCGTTTCCAGGTGACACCCTCTGCCTTTAGTTATCAGTGTTGTTCTGGCATTTGGGGAAGAGAAGTCACAGAAGCCCAACAGAATTGCTTTGCTGGGCAATTTTTTAGACATCATCACTTGGCATGGAGCAAGAATACATTTGATTTCTTTTGCTTTTTAGCTTTTTATGGTTTTATGACTTAAGTGGTATAAAGCTGTCAACACACATTTTACCTAGTGTGTTGTACCTTCAAAATATCTGTGAGTTAACATAAAATTAGTGTACTGATTTCAGCTCAGAGTTAATTTTGTTTCTAATAGCTGAGTATGGGATTTAGGGTGAGAATAATGTTGATAGCACACTGATGTTCTGGTTGTTGCTAGGCAAGGTTTACACCAAGACAAGGACTTTTCAGCTTCTCACACCATCACATACCTCCTCACAGTGAGGAGCCTGAGAGTGCCCAAGAAGCTGGGAAGTCACCTGGGACAGCTGACCCAAACTGACGAAAGGGATATCCCAGACCATACAACATGCTCGTTATATAGCTGGGAGGGGGTGGAACTGGCCAGGGGCTGGACCACAGCTTGGGACTGATTGAACATGGGTGGTACGCAGATGGTGAGCAATTGTGCTGTGTGCATTACTTACTTTATATATTCCACTATTATCATCATCATTTTCAACACTGTTGTTCCTTTTGTGTCTGATTAATGTACCTCAACCCACAAGTTCTACCTTTTCCTTTTCTGTTCTCCCCCATCTCATGAGTTGTGTAAGCAAACACCACGTGGTTGGTTTCTCTGCCTGCCAGGTTAAACCATAACAATTAATTATAATTGAAAGTCTCCAGAGTGCTGTTGTTAAATCAGGCTGTCAACAAGGTGTATTTAAATTTACCATGGTCATATAATGCCCTGACCTGATAACAATGACATACTTGAGTCCTCATGGTACGTACGGCACCCTACTGCCTTGACACGGAGGTAGGCAGACAGGCAACTGGGTGTCTGCCTGTGGCACATGTCTGTGAAAAAAAACACCTAAGTCTAAACAGTGACACATGAACAAGTATTCTTAGTAGTGTGCAGAAGTCAGTGCAAAGATTTGATGGGATTTAATAGTTTCTGTGCTTGGGAAATTCTCTTTCTTTAGCGAAGCGCATCTCTGGTTAGCTGCTGTTTACTTCCCTTTGTCTGGGTCTGTGTGTGTCAGAGCAGTGGGAGTTGTAATGCGGGCAAGAGTCGGGAAGATGTCAGTGTTCTAATTGCAAATGCAGGTGAAAGCAGGCAAGTGCTACAAATGGCGTGGCTGTTCTTTAGTGTTCTCTGTGCTCAATGTTTATCAGCAAGGACCAAGACATGAAATCCTCTTGCCCCGTTTCTCCCCATTAGATCTCCCTGTGTCCTCTCACCCTTCTTCCCCTTTCTCATCTCTTCCTTTGCCCACAGATAATGTATAGAGTAATACAGCAGCCTTTAGGGCATTGCTTGACCTGGGGATATTTCTGGCCATTCCATATTGACTGATCCAGGGAAATTAGGAAAAAGGAATAAAAAATGCTCTAATTTTATCTGTTGCTCTGATGGATTTGTTTGGTGTTTGAACTACAGCTGGAGGAAACAGACATGGCTTGTACATGGAAAAAAAACCTGGCAAAGCGAAGACGATGAAGGAGGTGGTATTGCTGTGCATTGTTTCCTCACATTTCAAAGAGAGTTTTCTCTATTTCATGCCCAGAGAGCCTTAGTGGAAATGCTTTCATCCCAAGTGTTGCCTCAGCAGCTGGGCAGCCTTCGGTTAAGTATTCCTGCTGGGGGACTGGCTCCTGGTAGCTGAGGCGAAGGCCCACTGTGGCCCTGCAGACACTGGAGTGCCAGGGTCCCCATGCCAGGGGATGTGCTGCACACCAGAAGAGTCCAGCCCTGAACAGTGCTTGGATATGGAGTGCTGTTAATGAAGAAATCTTGGGAGTCAGAACTTTGATATTCATGCTACTTCCTAAATCCTTCAGTTTCTACCTGTTTCTTCATGCTTGTGTCTAGTATGTAGTGACATTGTAGGTGACCTTTCTTCCCTCCTCCTCCTCCTCTGCCATTGCTCTTACTGTTAATGTTGTCTTGCAAAATAGAGTCAGAAATCTGAGACTCAGAATCTAGCCCTGAACCGAAAAGATTTGTCTGAAGAATGTAGAAATGGGGTATCAGGAGTCCTTTTGAAGTTTTTGCTATTCTACAGCTAAAAGTGTTACTAATCAATAAAAGGGAAGGTGTGAAGGCTGAGTTCTTCATTGGGAACCTGCTCCCTGGAGGAAAATGAAAATAACATTTTGTCTCAGTTGAGTACTCATCTGTTTTCAAGCTATCTTGTCACTCATGTTAAAACAAACAACAGCTTCTCTTTGATGGAAGCTTTTTAATTAAATTGGAAAGTCATTGTCTAAAATTTCAGTGAGAAATGCTCCAATGGGAATCTCCTAAATGATTTTTTAAAAATCCAAAACATTTTTAAAAAAAATGTAACAAAATCCATCCCAGCTTCCCAAGCACTTGAACTAATAGTAAAGCCAAACCATATGTGACACTGGACAGAGTCTGCACTGCAGGCTCTGACTTCGAAGCAGGAAATTACTTGTGTTTGGATGGATAAAAAGATTTCACTTTTTCCATGATGTGCATACTGAGGTGTTGGCTGTTCATACCCCTGAAATTTAAGGGAAACTGAACCTTATGCCCGCAGTGGTATGCTTGTTGCAGTGGGTTGGGGTCCACTCGGTGGGGAGCTCATTCGTCCGTGACGTGGGAGCAGGGAGCGGAGCAGCCAGGGGCAGTGTTCTCATCAGCTGTCCTAATACAAATTGTTCCTAATTGGGAGTCAGTGCCCTAAAATAAGCACTAGGAATTACAAACCTTGTTAGTTTTTCATGCCTTTCCCCCCCATCTTTTGAAGTTTACCATCAGTGTAGGTTAACACCAATTACAGAAATGGGTGAATCTTGCACTACACAAGTTGTCTATCGCTAAATTGGCATTTTAAAGAAACTGAATTCATTTGGGTAGATGGTGTGGAAGGTGGTCTGATTATTTGCAATATCATATTTCAGTTACTTCATCAGAAGTTTGTATCTTCTTGATTTTTGTAGTAAACCTGCTAGAAACTGAAATAGAAAAATTGCTTTGTACCTCTTCTAAGAAGCTGTGGTTTTATAAGTATTTCACTGGTAAAACCTAATTGCTTTCCTGTACAAATTAAACTAAGGCATCACCAAATTTTAGGGATAATGTTACTGCTTATGTTAACTTCAAAAGTATTTTGCCCTCTTCACATATTTTGTATGCTATTAGCATATTCCGTGCCCCATTGTTATGTTCATTGGGTGTGTCTCTTGTGTTAGCTGAACCTTAATATTCAGGAAGTTCATGATATATTTTTGAATAGCTTTTTCTTTTTTTCCCTTTTAAACATGGTTGATAGTTAAAACAAAATTCAGAAAGCATAGAAACACATGAGCATTATTGACTCTAGAAAGGCTTGTGAGTCTTGGATTTCTTCTCAGGACAAGTAAAGTTAGAATGGAATTGATGAAACAGTGCATCGGTTTGAGAGGTAATTACAGCGATGGTGAGCTGGCAAATCCAATTGCCATTTGAGTATAAAGCATTAACTGAAGTGATGGATAAGGCTGTGGGATGAAAGAATTAGTCTAAGAATTAATTAGTCTCCTCAAATGAAGGGAGGAATAAAAGATAGCCAGGCTTTTGTGACCCCTGATGAAAGCGGTTTGCTAGCTGCGCAGGCTACCTGTGTGACTTAAGTGTTAACACTGAGCTCGTTTCAGAATGTTAATGGCATCAAACTTGAACATAGAGTAAAATGTTGACTTGCAGAGAAGGGTTACATTTTTTTGACCTCACAAAACAGTCTTTGGTGGATATCTTCTTCTTAAGTTTTTATAAGGAATTATAATTTTATAAGCAAAAAGTTTGTCACTTGTAATGAAAAATGGGAGAGGAAGGTTCCCCATGTATGTTCACTTAGTAATCAAGAAACCTGATATATCTGCAAGAAGTTCATGTGACATCATGATACATGCCACTCGATTTCAAGCACTGTACTATTTATTTATAATGCATGATAAAAATGGGAAGTGAGGAATTTTCAGCTGGGTTTTCAACACATGCCGTCTCACCAGCCTGACCATGCCAGTGAATCCATAGCTGGGTGTCCATCTATAAAGTTATTCAGCAGTTTCTGCTATATTTTTCCTCTCAGTGATATTTGTGGTCTGTACTAGAAATTGGGGTAGCTTGTGGAAATTTAAGAATTGCACCTTTTGTGAGCCTCTGCTGCTAACACCATAGTGTAGTAAAGCATTTTCTGTAGTAAGCACAGTTTTCCTTTGCCTTCTAACAAAGGCTACACACTTAAGATACATGGATGAAACAGCAAAACCAGACAGATTGGTTTGTTGGGGTTTCTTTTCCTGACAGAAGAGGTTTCTAAGCTTGAATGCAAAAATTTTGGCTTTGTTTACATGATGACAAGCAGTTTCTTCACGTGGGATCTCTGTTTATCGCAGCTGATGAAAAAAATAACACTCAAATTGTAACCTGAGTGATGGAAAAAAAAAAAAGAGTTAAAACAGTAAAACAGTGACCAGGGGAACAGGATCTATGCTTGTTTCTGCCACTAAAGTAATTTTCTTGACTTGGCACGCTGTGGCCACCAGAACAAGTTTGGTACAAAAGGTACCACTTTTTCTTATGGCTGCATGAATGGAGCTATAATCTGCTCTGCAGAAGTCCTGGCCTCTTGCAGCTGCTGCTGGTGGCAGCTGTATTTAAAACGTTTAAGGCGGCACATTCTCTGAAAAATCTTATTTAGTGTCTTAAATTGAGCATCCAGCATTATTACATGCTTTGGTATTATATTTTTTGTTTGTTTGCTTTCCAGATTGTAAAGAAAAGTTATTCTTCCAGTTTTACTGCAATGTTGTTGTGTGAGGTTATCAAGTTGACAAATTCCACAAAATTTGGTTTGGTACAGAATTCACAGCCTGCCTCACTGTAGGATAGCAGGTTGGACACAGGGACACTGAGCAGCCCATTCTGGGCAGAAGTTTTGTGGAAACAAATGCATTGTCACAGATCCAGATTTTTCTGCTGATTCTTAAGCTGGCTGAAATAGGTCTGCAGAGACGACCTTCACTCTGCCCTCTTCCTTCACATTCAGTCTTAATGCCTTTCTGATATCAGGATTTTGAATTGTCTCACAGAGCCTGATTTTGTGTGTTTGCAGATGTCATTCCTTTTTAAGGTTTTAAGTTTCTCTCCAGCAAAAATAATCAAAATGAGAAAGAATATGGGTTAAATACATCATTACTTTGTCCTTCTCTGAAAATTACATACTTGATGAGTCCCCTACCTTCCAAAGAAAACTGTCAGAACAGTACCAGACCAGCAAAGGCTTTGTTTCAGAGAGAAAACTAGGTCAGTTTTGAAAAGATGTTGTTGTGTATCAGTCAACGGGTACCTTCTGTGAACACATGAGATGAAATGTTATATGCTACCTCCCACACCTGACTTTTTAAGCTTTGGAGAGACATTTCCAGCAGTATAAAGTACCTTCTTGCACAATTTTGGGGAAAAAGAAATTTACCAGTCAGATGCAGTAGGGCAAGGAATGCCTATTTGAGTTTCATAAATGTTGCATTTAAAAATTAGATTAAAAGATTTACCAGAGAAATGTCTCTTGTTTTCTATCAAAATTAATGAAGCCACTGAATTGTTCTTTGTGTAAAAGGTTAAAAAGAGTACAATCAAAAGAGTCTGAAGCACATAATTCAGTTGTTTGATGGAGTCTAAGAGCTCAAAAGCTGCCTACATGACACTTCTTAAAATAGCTTCTTTTTTTTCTATTAGGAAATGTGAAAATAAACATAATTGAAACCTCTTCAATAAAGGAAAACAGAAAATAGTTAGAAGTGTCAAAAGGAATGTCTGAAAAATGCTAAGCAATATGAATTGTTTATCCTGACTCGTTGTGCAATAGAACTCAGTGTGCCCACCTGAGTTCTTAGAAGTTCAGTTGTTTCTTTATAGGTGTTTGTATGTGTCCAAATACCACAGTTTTTCTTCTTGTAAGACACCAGATTTACTAATTTGGTGTAATCCAGCACTAATGAAAATAATCCAGAGAGTTTTTAAGCAGTTGGTGCTTTTGTGGTTACTTACAGACAGGCCAGAAACAGTGATGCTGAGGTACTTCGTGGGTCAGATTTTCAGTTCTGTGAGTTACTGTAATTTTCCAGACTCGATGCCAATAAGCCGTTTCAAAGATCAGTTGCACAGACTGGACTTCTGGCATAACCTTTTTCTTTCCTGGCTGTGTGCCTAACCTCACTGCTGCAGTGCAGTTTAATTCTTGCCCTGCTGTCCATTCCATTCCCACCTCTCCTATCCTTCAGGAGACTATACCTGGACTTTCAAGGTGAATGCTGAAATCTTCATTTAACGCTGGGTTTTTACTCCTTTCCTCTCTTCTACCCCATGCATGATTAAGTTTGCTGCCTGGATTCACAGTTTCACACATACTCTGTTTAGTGCTGAAGTCAGCAAGTGCACCAAAGCCAAAGTTAAATAACACAAGATACAGGGAGCTCATGTGGCAGAGCGCTCAGTTGGCTTGTTAGCCTTAAGTAGTTCCTGCGTTAACTCATGTTTAATTAGTTACCCCATTCAGAGGAGTGTGGCAGTGGGACCAAACCCATTTCCTGGGAAAGCTCATCTTTCGGTCAGAATTTTTTCCTAGCATGCAAGGTTGAGAAGAGCAGTATGGGTAGAAAATACCCAGGCTTCTGACATGCAGGTTTATTGAGGGAGAGTTTGTTTCCATTCCTGTTAGCTTTCTCATTTGCTTTTAGCCCAGATCCCGGTAATTAGGTCGTCTCAAGGCACACATATTCTTGTTTAGATTCCAAGCATGTGTCCTACTCTTGTAGTTTGTTTTGTGTTTCTGTTTTGTGTTTACTTTTAAGGCATGTAGAGGTTCCTAGTTGTATCTGTCCATTTCCACTCCCATGGTTGAAGGATTTTGTGCTCTGGGGGTTTCCTGTATGTGGCAATAAATATGTACCTGTGCTCATTGTTAATCATCTACTGGAAGCAACTAGCCCCAGGCTGAATACTTGACAATCCAGTCCCAATGTATGTTTCCTGGAGTTCATTCAGGGGAGCTGTAGAGGCTATAGAGGGCTGTGGGGGGTTTGAGCTTTTTGGGAACCTGAAGCACAAGATGCTTTAAACTGGGATGATGGCACCTGTGGTAGGGAAGATTAGGGATGCATAAATTGGTACCAGCTCAGCCCATTAGGCTGAAAGAGCACAAGCTGCAGATTAAATGCAGCAATTGCTTCACCTGTATTAATTCCTGCAAGTTTATAGAGCCAATACACAAGTCCTTGCTCTCTAGGCAGACCATGGCTTGTTGTAGATACTAATCTCTTCTTAAAATGTAACTTGTGCTGCAGCCACATGAGTTCTGGAACACTGTTAGAAAGAAAAAAACATCTTTCCTGTCATCTGTGTTATGCCTCTGTCTCCGTTGCAGGCTTCTGAACATGGAAAGGAAAAACCCCTTCACTAACATTTCCTTACTTTGTGAACAGAAAAAGGTAGCATAGTTTGCTTTCCTTTACTTTCCTGTACCTTCAGTTTTATCTTCACAAGGACAATGCAGTCAGAAGAGTGAATAAATAATACATCAGTGCCAGCTCTTACTGCAGTGAGGAAAGGAAGGTATGAGATATACATTACAGATCCATGGTTTAAACATTGCTTGTAATGATGTGCTTAGGTGCACACTAGCAGCAGCTGCACAGTGTTATGTGTGTTAAAACGAGAAATGCGGCCATTGGACTGGTCACTGTGTTTCTGTTGCAGTCAGGGGAGCTGATTACCTCCTGAACACTGACTGTAACCCCAGGGTGTCTGCAGCATCCGAAGTAGAGCTGAAACCTACCCAACTTCAAACACCCCATTTCACCACAGACACAAGCATAAATAATTTGTATTAATGACCCCATGTGTTACTTGGATGCTCAAGGGAGTTATCATTTCCACGATGAGGGGAATGGATGCTAATATCCCTTATGTGAGGAGGTCGGAGGGTTCAAAGCCATGATGATCTCTGTGTTCATCATGAAAGGAGAGTGCCAGCCCTCCTTGTCAAAAGTCTTCACTGCCAGGAGATTGAGTTAAACCAATTTGGGGGGTAGTTCGGAGGTGCAGTGTGCAGCTAATTCCATGGCTGCATTCAAGCCTAACAATTTACCTCCATTGTTTGCTACTGAACTGTTAAATTCAGGTGATGAAAATACAGCTTTACAAATGTGTGAATTTATCACTGTATTGAGTAATTTTTTTGAGCCACTTTTGAAAAATCCTGTCACAGGCACCACCAAACAAAGGCGAAATGTCAACAATTTCTTGTAAACGAGACACTGCAGTCTATGTGCTAATAAAAACCTGGTTGGGATGGTATCAAGGGAATATACAGAAAAAGCTGTCAAGGTGTCGTGGTTCCATGAGAAACAAGACTGAGTCATTCGTGTTTACCAAAGAAGGTAAAGTGCAATAATAATAATAATAATAATAATACCAGGAAGTAAGCACACCTGGCAGTATTATTAAATAAAGCTCCAAGACTTATGAGAACAATACTGGTATCCACATTTGTTAGGTTGTAAATCTTTGTTTGAAAATGGTGGGTTTAAACTGATCACTGTGATAAAAGGAGTGCAGAAGTTGCACACATTGCCTAGGAAGCAGCACAATGCTGTTGCGAAGTGAGAACTGTGAATGGTACCAGAGCACTGAGTATGGCAGGGAGAAGCAGCTCTACACACTGCAAGGCTGAAGGGTTCTTCCCCCAGCTTTGAAAAGTTGATGCTTTATTCCCAGTGTTGAAGTATATGTTCATTCCCTTCTCACTTGTTCTGTATCATCCCTTTCACGTGCATGTTCTTGGAAGAAGAGCCAGGATGATTCACGGTGGTTAAATCCAAAGAAACAAACCCAAGCATAATTTTTCATGTTTCTTGCAAGATATAGTACCTTTTCTAATACTAAAAATGCATGAAGTCATGACAGTGCACCCACTGTCTTTGCACCAGAAGCACATCACGAATTAGCATTGTTTATATTACATCTGTTTATTTAATATAAACACAGGTTTAACTTCAGTTTTAAACCTGAAGCTCCAAAACCCTTAATTACTGAACAAATGCAGTGGGATCCCCACCCTCCCCGTGGCCCCTGGCTCCCAAGGAATGCCACTTAGGGGCTATGTGGTACTGTTGGTTTTCATAACCTTTCATAACTGTGGTCTCTGGGGTGTGATCAGCCTCTTCCTGTGTGATTTGGTCTAGGTGATCCTTCTCTCGCAGCGGGGTTGGACTAGATAATCTTTTGAGGTCCCTTCCAACTAACAGTGTTCTGTGATTCTGTTTGCACTCTTGAGTGTTTTCACTGTGATTGACTCTTAGAAGTGCATAACTGAGATTGGATGTCTAATGTGAAGCTGGTGCTGTTGTTGCTTTTAGGGCTCTGACCCTGTCTGTTGGGTCTGTGATACTGTGTGGTATGGCTGAGTATGATTAAATCATCAGAGTAACTCCAGCCTACTTACTTTCTGGTATTTGGCTTCATTCAAGGAGAAACTTGCTAAGAAAGAGTAAAGCACTTCATCTCCCTATTGTCTTCTCTTTGGAAGGAAGTACTAAGAGAGAAAGATACTAAGCCATCTTTGTGTAAAAAAAAATAAATGAAAGTAGGCATCTGGGGAAAGAATTACTTTTACAGAAAGTCTGGAGTGCTTCTTTAGAACCTTAGTGTAGCTTCACACTCGTGTACAATGAGAGTTTTTAAAACTTGTTAAACAAGGAAATTACCTTCTAAAGCCCAGTTTCAAGCCTCTTAATTCTCTTAAGTATATAGCAAGGCTCTCACTTCCACATAGGTATCTAAATCTAAGGCATAACTACTTAAGTTTTCATCGTTCCTTTCTTTTTTGAAATTTGCAATAAAATATAATCTTGTGAAATACTACCCTTGTGATTGAATCTTACAGAATATATTGCTAGCAGAAATATGATTTTTCTAGAAGTGATAAAAACAGTAGAAGAAATAATCCTGTACATTTTTGTGCTGCTTAGAATATTTTCAGGAGCCTGATCTATGAACTGTTGTAGCCTTCTATCACTTCTGGCTTTTTTACCTTCTCAGATGTCTAGTCCATCAGGAAGCAGCAAGTCATAAAGGGGATGAAGGTGGAGGCTACCCTTAAGCATTTTTTCCTAGTAAGTTACTTGAGGAGAAACCAGGGCCCACTGTAATGGTGGGCATAGCCAACCAACACACAGAGAGAATTGTGTTCTCTCATCTTGCACTTTTCACTACCACACCCCCTTAAAAAAAAACAAACTTAAAATTGCCCTCAATGCAGAGAATTTCCCAGCAAAATGCTGTGGATATACATAGCTAAGTAGGTATAAACAGATGGATGTTGGATGCATGCACACAAATTACTTTTGAAGTGGCTTTCCATGTGACTTTCCTTTGTTTCATTAAGTTGTATTTTTGTACTTTTTTTAACTTGTATGAGCTTGCCAATATCCGAGAGCATTCATTCATCTTAAAGGAAGAGGAAAAATAATTGCACTTGTTTTTTTTAAAGATGCTGCGTTTGTAGCTTAGGTGAGAGACAGACAGACAGCAGCTTTCTTTAATGTTGAAAGGCATATGGTGTCTGATGCTCTTGATCAAAATCTGCATATCTTATGCTTGGCTTGCATAGTTTAAATGTCTGTAACTAGCCAGTGCTAGAAGCCCCTTAATCTGAACATCAGAAATGAATACTGGACTTAAACTTTCACCTCCGTTTTGCAGTAGAAAGGTGGTAGTGTATGTAAAACCCTTATTTGTGCTCATAAAAAGGTAGTAAGAAAAAACAAAACCAGAAGAAATCTATTGCTCAGAGTTACTGAACACTACGAAAAATTCTGGACATACTGAAATTAAAATGGCAGGGGAAAACCTCACAGTGGAGATGGTGATATTTCTAAGCCTGATCTTTGAAATCCAGAAATTAAGAGGAGAACCCTGTGGTTTTGTGCTTTTTTCAGTCTCTGTCATCTAAATGGAAACAGGTCATCCCTTATTCAGATTCATTTGCAAAGTAGCTGTTACTACATCCATTCTTATAACTTATCTGTTATATAACATATATATAACTTATAACTTATTCGTTATTGCTTTAATTCTCTCTTGTGTTTCTAGAGGCCAAACATTTCAGGGAGAAATCAACAGGATAAGTTCCCTTTGTATGTATCTTTCTGTCAGGCTTCTGGCATACAAGATTTTTATCAATAATATTTTTAACTTCTTCTTAATACCCTATTAAGAAAGGTTGTACTGTCCTCCTTTTTGCTCTGAATTCACTTTAAAAATTGCAGGCAATCTATTACAAAATGCAATATTACAGTCTTGGCCTCTGAAATGAGGTGAAGGAGATAAGTTGTTAACTTCACATATGCTGTTCAAGCATATGCAGTGCTGTGAAAAAGATGCAAAATCAGTTGTGTGTGAAGGTGACAAAAAGTCACTGCATGTTTGAATATTTAAAGATCATTAACTCAATAATAGTGAATCTCAAGTAGAAGATCAGATTAACAAACCTGAGGTCTTGCCACAGCTGAGCACCGAGCCTTTCAAAAGCAACACTAGCTGTAGGTCAGCATACATTTTTGGTCTGTGGCCTGTGTATCATTCAAAATTAAGGGTGATCTCAGAAAAATCATGACACATTAAGCCACCAGATGCATTTGATAGTCAGGTGCAGTGTTGTCTCCTATTGTCCAGAACTGATAAAATTGTGGGCATTTTAGGCAGCTTTGTGAATTGAAAGCACTATGATGGATAGCATAGTAGCTGTCCAGTAGTTTAGCCCAGTAGTTTGGTGTTTCTTTGTGAGCACAGGGGTGCTTGTGTTGATATCCTCATACACATCAGTGCCACTGGTCTTTTATTGAGGCCTCACACATCAGCAGTACAGCAGTGCTGTAGAATCACAGACGGGTTTGGGTTCGAAGGGACCTCAAAGCCCGTCCAGCTTCAACCCCCTGTCATGGGCAGGGACACCCTCCACTAGCCCAAGTTGCCCAAAGCCCATCCAGCCTGGCCTTGAACACTGCCAGGGAGGGGGCAGCCACAGCTTCTCTGGGCAGCCTGTGCCAGGGCCTCACCACCCTCACACGGGGAAGGATTTCTTCCTAATGTATAATCTAAATCTGCCCTCCTCCATCTTGAATCCATTACCCCTTGTCCTATCACTCCATGCCCTTGTAACCAGTCCCTCTTCATCTTTCCTGTAGGCCCCTTCAGGTACTGGAAGGCCACAGGTACTGGAGGCTCTCTGGAGTCTCCTCCAGGCTGAACAAGCCCAAATCTCTCAGCCTGTCTTCACAGGACAGGTGCTCCAGCCCCCTGATCATCTTTCTGTTGGTCATACAGAGCATCTGAGTTGAGTGTGCTGTGCTGAATGGCTGCATGCCTTGGCCAAGGCAGCAGCCTCATCAGTAAGACCTCGTGACCTTCACCTCTCCATCAGTGCTGCTGTCACACAGAAGACCAGAACTTGTGTCTTCTCCTTGTGTGGGTCTTATATCCCGAAAGACAATATCATGGCTGGCTGGCTGCTTTATGATGCCAGGAGATGAAATCTCGAAGACAAAAACTAGCAGCAGTTAGCTGAAGCAAGAGTTGCAGCATCGTATGTGCTGACTGTCTGTCCTGTCCTTTGTGAAGACAGACAGCTCTGTGCACTATTCCTGTAGAAGTGGCTTCTCTTCATGCAGCACTAACAAGAGAACAAAAAACTTAGAGGTCAGTGTAGATAATTCCAGGTCAGTTCAACACTTGGTAGTCCTCTGTGAACGCCACATAAAGTAGTCCACTGTTTAGGTAAGGTGTCCCCTGGGTGAAAAAGTCCCAAAGAACTCTCTTGTTTCCATGTCCATGTGAAGTTACTGGGTTTTGAGCTAACTTGAGTTTCCCTCAAAATAAAAATTGATTTGTTGTCTGCAGCGTGGAGAAAGCATGTTTGGAGTGTTACTCAGCTGTCAAAATATACTATTGCTGATGGGAATTCTTCTTCCATGCCTGGAGGAGCTCCAGTTTGGCATCTCACTGGTTTTCTCAGTGCATTGCTAATGTTGCCTTTTTCGTTTTGTTTTGTTTTGTTTTGTTTTGTTTTGTTTTGTTTTAGCATTTCTGATTTCTTACTCTTTGGGACGTTCCAGAGTCCGTGATTCTTTCTTTTTCATTTCAGAGGGTGGGAGGAAAATGGATGAACTGGTAACTTCTTGTCCTTACAGTTTCCTGAATAAAAAGTTCTTTCTTGTTATCTTGAAATCATTTTGTTGCTGACACGTTATTATAATTTCTTCATTTAGTGATGATAAGGCAGTAGAAGAACAACCAGAGGAAGATGAGGAGCTAACTGTTGTGGAAGATGAAGATGCTGATGCTGATGATGATGATGGTGATGAAATTGAAGAAGAGACAGAGGAGGAGTATGAGGAGGCAACTGAAAGAACTACCAGTATTGCAACCACTACCACTACAACTACAGAGTCTGTGGAAGAGGTTGTCAGAGGTAAATTCATGGGAATTTAGCTTGGGGCTGGAAAACTCTGCATGTCTGCCCTTTACAGAAAAAAAAAATTAAAAAATGTTCCAAACAGCAAAATACCTGAAGTTGCAGCATTGTTGTACTTTGGCTTCTGTAATGTGTAGGTTGAATCCCCTCCCTTTTCCCTCTCTGGTTACAAGTATTCTTTGGAGATGTCTGTGAGGTGTGGTTATCATGTGTGATGTGGATGGAAGCAGAAAGGTTTATTTTATTTTAAAGTAA
The DNA here is from genome assembly GCA_013399135.1 of Heliornis fulica. NCBI lineage: Eukaryota > Metazoa > Chordata > Aves > Gruiformes > Heliornithidae > Heliornis > Heliornis fulica. The sequence goes on along the minus strand of VXBZ01011687.1, from coordinate 240,573 downwards.
CATGTAAAATTTAACTGCCATATGTAGCAGCTAACACAGGAAAGTATGTGTGTGAGTTACCATGTGAAGGTGCTTCAGGAGTATTCAAGGTGTCAGTTCCAAACGGGATGTAGCACTTGCTGCTTGTGTGTCTTACATTAACAGCAGCAATTTGTCATTCTGTGTGATTTCTGCTAGACACTTGTTTCCAGTGTTTCTCCATAAACTAGTAATTCGGTAAAATTAGGTGAATTTGTAAATAGCTGTACAGAAAAAATGAACCCAAGTAATGGGTTGTATTGAGGGCTGAGGGAGGAGGAAATAGAAATGCATTGCCCAAAACAGAAAACATGGTGTGGTTTTTATGATACATTGTAGTTATTAATACAGCTGTACTTTAAATGTCAAATTTTACCTAGTTCATTGACAACATAGCAACATAAATTTTAAATGCCGCATTTCTTCTACAATGCATATTGAAAGAAATTACCCTAATGGTTCTATTTTAATAAATGCAATTCCATATGATGCTACCATCTGTAAGATAGATGCTGATTTTTCTGCAGTTCTTACATCTTTACCAGTAAGTGCTTCAGATGATTGCAGAAAATGAGAAGAAAAGCTACAGCTGAAGTGAAAGGAGTTGAGATGTGCAGGAGGCAGAGGCAAAATTATAGTGTAGGTCATGATATGAGGCAGGAAACATCGGTCCTGGTTCTTTTCCTCTCACCTCCTCTCCTGACCCATGCCCCTGACGATGCTTGGTACTGAACTGCTAGCAGAGCTCCTCAGTTTGCATTGAAGCATCCTTCCCTCTTGAACCATGGGGCTGCTGTTTGACAGAGCGGGTGCAGAGCAAAGACCTGCTGGCTGTGATTCATCGCACAGCAGAGGACATGCCCAGTGCCATGGGGTAGCTTTGGAAAAAGCAGAGTTACTTCATTTTGGTTTGTGTTTGTTCCACAAGCAGATAAGCCTGCTAATCAAAAGTGGTAATGCTTCGGTAAAATCATTTGCAAATGTTTCTTTATAAGGCTGGCAATGCAGTCTTGTGCAATTTCTGTCTTACATAACTGAGCAAAACACTCAACGCAGTTATTGGAGAGCCAATTCAATGAGGAGGGGGAAGGAGGAGATTATGTTTAAATCTTTAAACCAATTAAATATATTTCCATATGTGAGCTTTCACCACCTGGGGATAAAACGCCCTGTTCTTGCTGGTAAATGAATACTGAGAGAAGGGGAAAAAAAAAAGGGTACACTTGACTTTAATGGGATTTAGGATGAGTGGAAATGAGGACAAATTAGGTAGAACATGTTTCTTTACTGAGGTTGACATTTCAAAGAGGTTAAGGTGTTTAGCCTTCAGGAAAGTAGTGTGTGATAATACGAATGTGAAATACAAAAGAGATGAGGCAAGCTATTGAAGCCACCTTTTAAAAATACTGTAGAAATGTATACGCTTGCTACCTGATAATGAAACGCTATTGTCCTGTTTTTCCCAAGTCTAAAATGTCCCACCTTGGGTGACTGAGTGAAATACATGTTGCTGGAGGTGAGGCGATGGCAATTTGTTATCAGTACAAGTTTAAAATGCAGTTTACTGGATCCGTTTGGGCTTTCTGACCTCGGTCCCTCCCAGGACATGAAGGGTGCAGAGACTCTCCCTGAGTGCATGTGGCTGGTGTCTGACAGAGCTGCGCTATGCAAAGCACTCACGTACTTGTAAATGTAGAATAACTTACAGCCTTGGCCTTGCTTCTACTTCTCTTGCTGCTCTTAACAGAAAGCTTTCTGCAGGGCTCCCATCTTCCTGATGCAGGCAGCAGACCGAGCATAGGAATTTCTGTGGTGAGCAGCTGCAGTATTCTTGCCATTACAAGCAGAGAAGTTTGTCACTGTCAGTGCAAATGAAAGAAGCAGAGATACCTTGTTAGACGATGTATTGAGAAGTGATCCATACTACAGAGGAGACACCTTGAAAGCCTTTCCAGATGGGGTTAAGCGTCAGAGCTTCGGTCTCATGGGCACAAGCTCTGATCAGGCTACTTTTCTCAAGTGTTACTCAGTGCAGTTCATAAAACGTATCCTGGGATGCTCTTCACAGACTCTTTACAGCCACTTTTATGTCTGCTTTATGAAGTTGCAACTAATACTGTGTCATTAACATCAAAGAGCATAGAGAGTGGATTTGTCCAATTTGAGAGGAGTTGCTTTTCATATGTGAAATCAACAAAGAGCAACTGTTCTAAACCCATAAATTAGGATCTAATTGTGGGCTGGTACCGAGCCCTTTCTCCCCCAAATCAATGGAATGGTTGCCGTCAACCATAAATAATTGGAAAGCATAAATGTAATGTTATACTTTAAAGACACTTGAGCTATTGCAGAATCAATTTGTCAGGCAATTTTATTTCTATTCATACTTTAAACGAATCGTGATCAAAATAGCAGTAGCAGAACTACTTGCAAATGTATTTCTGGAGAAAAAGAGGTTAGTCTTGCCTAGAGAATGGGAGAGGTCATTGACAGGAGTACAGTCTTTCCATTCAGTTCCTTTAGCAGCTATGTTTTTATAAGCTATAGTGTTTATTCAGAAATGTGAATCAGTTTTTCCTAGGACAGTACTGGCCAGCATTCGCTTTCCTTCCTTCCAGTGAAGGATCGTCTTTCCTCTCAGTTCATATGGAGTGGGACGGCTGCCCAGATGTTATTTGTGACACAGACCCAGTTTAAACTCTCAGATATGCTTCTGCTGGAGTTCAGATGTTAAATCACACCCGAACGTGGGTCTGAGGTTGCAGGGATCCAAAGAGTGAAATTAATGTCGGGTTGATGTTTTTCACCTTTGGTTACTGAATTCATACTGATGTCCTGCAGGAAGCTGTGGCTCTAAACTTTTATCTCTGTGTGGAGCAAAAGAGGTGACTGTCTGCTGGCCAGGATTTAATCAGGGGAGTGGTTTGATTTCGGCTGTCATCTTTGCAGCATCGCGGGTGTTGCAGAGCTGCTCCAGATGACTATTCCAGTGCATGATGGAAGCAAGCGGGAGCGCTGCTCCCCCATCACGTGCAATTGTTTGTGATTTCATTTCTGCTCCACTTCAGCACAGCAGGTGACAAGGAAAATCAGTCTCTCTTGGCGTACAACAAAGAATAAGCAATTTCAGTTTAGTACTTCCTGTCAACATGGTAGTCAATCAGGTCTCGTTTAAAGGAGAGCAGCGGGGTCAGCACAGCAGCCTGACAGAAAACACTTGGCAGCTTCTTCACATACTTCATAGCAGATGCAGCGGATTCAGCAGCGTAAGCTTGACCTGCATCATCTACCGTGTGATGCTGCCCTTTAGCAATCCGTTTGGGGTTCTCTCCTTCAGCTGGATTTCTTTAAACAGTTAGGAAAGAATTTAAGCAGTGCTGCTTGATGTGACATTTTAACTATGTTTACAGTCTGGAGAAGCAATTGTGAGACCATATGCTAGTAAGAGAGAAGTAGCCTGATGTTTGTACGCTACTTCTTAGCTTTATTAATCTAGCGTGGTGGATTTTTTGCCAAAGAGTTTTATGTCTAAAAAAGACTTTAAATCCACATAGTGACAGTTACCATCTATTCTAAGGCAAGGGAGGTTAACTCCTGAGTGCTAGACCCATAAACTCTAAATTTGGGGATGATACCAGTAGCATGTATTAGACTAATTGGGCTTTTTCACCCTCAGTAGCTTTGCCCTGCTTTCTAATTTGAAAAGTTTTTATATTTCTTTTGAAGTAGTGGCTCTTCTTTATTTGCTTCAAGACTACACAGTGTACTTTAGTTGGAAAATAATAATGCGTAGCTGTAATCTCTCTTAAGGAAGCATTGGTACACTGCTATTTGAATAGTACATACGGTGATAATTCTACTGGGTTGTTTGTTACAAGATCTTCATCAAGAATGATAATCTTTAGCGTATGAGCAAGAGCTGATAAAACTAACCTAATGGATTTGCATTAAAATAACATAGCTTTTAACTAGGCATTATAATTTCAAGTATAGATATTCCATCATAATATAATACTTTAAGATATATTGCAATTAAAATAAACCATTTTGATGACCTAGTAAACTTGTTGACAGAAACACAGTATATTACTACCATTTGAGGTTAAGGGCAAAAATACTGAAATGCTAAATACAGTAATAATAAGAATGTTGTTTCACATAAGATTGGAGGGTGTTGAGTGGTTAAGTTTGAAATATGTCATGCCAGAACAAGCACCCCAACAGTCTGTTTCCATAGAAGAAAAATGTGGTTTTGCCGTATTGAAACAATAATCAATTGAATAATTTGACTTGCTATGTGAAAAGCCTGGAATGCACTTTAGGGGTAATTCCTGTATTTACTGTCTTGCCATGTTAACATTGTCATGATGTTATGTGGTAACTGTACTTATTAAATATACATAAATTCATGGAATTTTATTGACTTACATCAAAAGTCAGGCTGGGTTTTTGGTTTTTTTTCTGGCCATTGGTAGTTGCTATGTGGCACTTTGGTTCAAAATGTAGTTGAATTGTGCACAAGTAAATAGAAAATGTATTTTTGCATGTTTGTCCCACTTTAGAACTGTAAGGCTTTGTATTTTAGCTAAGTATACAATTGCATTTTTTTTTGTATTCCAAATATTCCCCTCCAGTAGTTTAAGAATGAACATTAAAGATAGAAATTCAATCTTAATTGCACAGGATGGAAATTACAATTTTATGGTATTTAACAGTTTTAAAAGAGCTGTTCTTCAGTATTGTATTTAGAACTCTTAATTTTGTTTTTTCTTTTCTCTTTCTCTGTAGAAAATATTTTAGCAATTGTGTAGCTTGTGCACCAACTTTTTTCCTAGAGTATGCGCCAGCTTCACAGCTGTCTCCTAATTCTAAAAATCTCTTCTGAAACCAGTTTTTGTCTTTGAATACTCATACTAAAAATTGTCTTCCTCTTCTGACCTTATAGTCAGAATGAGGAAGTTTTGTTTCAATGAAATGATCTTTAAATATTCACTTTTGATTAATTCATTGAGCAGAACAGTACTGTGCCTTTTTGGAACATGAACCATGTTGTAACTAAAAGACACAGGTGCATTTACTCTTCAACTTGTCTAGTTTTTCTCAGCTAGTCAAAAAAATGAGTACTGATAGAGATATATACATGTATTCGTATCATCAAGCAATAGCAGTCATTTCCTGAAGATGCAGAAACCAGAATTGCTCCAACTGCCATAATAGTGTAATTCCGAGCATAAGGAAGAGGAGCGTATACCTTATGATACATGTTTGAGAGGTTTATTCTTCTGGCTTCTCTTGCATTAATGCATTGTTATGTTCTTAAGGGAAATGTAAATGGTAAACTTAAGATTGTGTTCCCATATACTTAAGCAGCTAAAACTTGGTTTGGTCCTTCGTGATGATGATACCATTTGAACTGACAGTGACACAGACAAAGCAAACGCATGCCACTGTTTGCTACTGGTAGTGAATTGGTGAGTACCGCTAGTATGATTTATTTGCATATACCTGACAATATCAGCTTCAGAATTAAAGGGCTGGTACTATAGACAAGAGTCATAAATTTTTTCCCCCCCCCAATACCACAGTAGGACAAGGGGGAGCAGGCTCAAGTTGTGCCCGTGGAGATTCAGATTTGCCATTAGGGAAAATTTCTTCACTGAAAGAGTGGTGAAGCATTAGAACAGGTTGTTCAGAGAGGTGGTGGAATCACCTTCCTTGGAGCTGTTCAAAAAATGGGTAAATGTGGTGCTTCAGAAGATGGTTTAGAGGTAACAGTGGTATAGTGCAGACGGTTGGACGTTATGATCTTGAAGGTCTTTTCCAACCATGATGCTTCCGTGATTCTAAATTAAAGAACTTGTAATGTTTGTAAGGCGATGTGATGGTATCTAGCATTAGATATTAGCATTATTATATTATGTAGCATTAAGGTAAAGAAGTTTCTCAGAGGTATAAACTAAACATAGGATCCAAGTTCCAAGACAGGTTGGAGATGATAGTCTGACTCCTCCTGCTTACCCTTTTTTTTTTTTTTTTCTCTCCTGCCTAAAGTCTTCAAATTTAATTATTGTCTTAAAGTTTGGAACTGACTACTCAAGCGTTTAAATGAGCTTAGGTCTTAATGATCACATAGATAAATTCAAATCCTGAAGAAAATTACCTTGATGTTTACAGTGATAGAGGTATGTAAGTGTAGCTTTACTTTCTCCCCCCAGTAGAAGTTTAAACTTTATTTCAGATTTCTCCATTGTAAATGATGCTGTTGAGAGAGTGTTTGTCGCATGCATGGGGGGGGGGGGAAAGCATGGGGTTGAGATTTTGAAATGACCAATTATAATTTCACTTTGATTTAAAATCAGTTTTCTTCAAGGAACAGGAAAAAAAACCACAAAAACCACAATTTATATGGTAATGAAAAAATGTAAAATGGTATTCAGAACCATATTTTCTATTTCCTTGTGTAAAAACTGATCATCGAAAGTATCTAAAATGTTTGTACATAAATTCTAATTAGCTCTACTAACAGCATTTTGGTAAATGAGTGTTTATGGAAGTACTTTGTAGAAAGCCATTATAAATCACTGTCCACATACTTGAAAACTGTATTTCCTAGGATGTGGCAGCATGTGCTTTTCAAAGGAAAAATAACACAGTCAATACTGATGTTTAGTGTAACTGATTTGTTTTCAGTATATCAGTTTAACTATGAATTTAAAAGCAAATCGAGAAACTCTGCCACAGCATTGTTCTTCAGGGAATGATCTACCTGCTCAATTTAGAAACAGCTTCTTTTGAATGAAGAGGCTAAAATAACGGTAAGAAACTTAGAATGAGTAAAGTCAAATGATTATCTAAAAAATTCATGACTATCTCAAAAATAATTTGACAAATCTAAGATTTCAGAGAAGGGAGGGTCTTGGCGTATGTAATCTTCGTATTAAAGCACAGTTTATCATATAGTCATAGAATGATTTGATCTGGAAGGGACCATAAAGGTAATCTAGTTCCAACCCACCTGCCAAGGGCAGGGACAGCCTTCACTCAACCAGTTGCCCAAAGCCCCACCCAGCCTGGCCTTGGACACTGCCAGGGAGGGGGCAGCTACAGCTTCTCTGGGCAGCCTGTGCCAGGGCCTCACAAGTCATTAGAGGAGAGGAATTTTACTATTGAAGAAGGATGGTGTGAAAACTGCAACTGTCTGAAAACAGAGTTAGAATTTAGATTGCATATGAACCTGGGTTGTGTCAAAGGCTTGTCCTCTTTAATTTTATCCAGTGGTCTGGAGCCAAAGGCAAAAATGCATCTTTTCAGGGAGAAGGGTGAGTGGGTTCCTTAAACAAAGCAAATCTTGCCAGTAATACTGTACTTGATACAAATCACTTGTGATATCAAGTAAAATTGAATTATACAGTGGCAAAAAGTAATTCTTCTAATCAGTTTACAGCAACAAGAATAATATATGAGGCAAAGACAGCTTTTAATTTTTTTGATGAATCATTTAGCAGTGTGTGTTGCCTGCCTGCTGCTAATATCTGTGAAAATACCATAGCTTTTGATACCATACCATCAAAGGCATTAATTGCTACACTTGGTAGTGGTGGAATGGGAAACTGTACTCGGATTAATAGCTCAAGAAAAACTGTTGAATTTCCTGTTGTTTCACTTCATTTCCCCACCTTCTCAATTGTAATAGTAGAGCTGAGGTTTGAGTCTTGTGGCTTTTCTATATGAAGACAAGTGTTGAGGATATGGGAGACATGAGAGGAGCAGCTGGCCCAACAGTAGGAGCAGTGGGACCATTTCCCAGGCACTGAAGCTGGATTAAAAAGATATATTTGCCCCAAAGCAGGGCTGAAGGAACGGTACTCTGAGCCTCCACAGAGAACAGGCAGTGGTGGATGGTGGTGTCGTCACTGGGAAAGGGATGACAGCAGCGAGATGTTTCCTAAGCTTGGACCATCAACAGACTCAAAACAGACCAGCTGTAAAACAGTAACCTGGAGCATTTTTCCCCCTCTCTTGTTTATCTTCATTTAGGTCATAGTCTGTTTGCACAACAGACTGTTTATCTCTGTGATGAAATAGTGACCATTTAGGTCTCTGAAGGAGTGGTACAGTCAGCTGTGCAGGCTGGAGGGAAGGATGTCCCTCCACAGCGCTGCGATGTCACCCCCAGCCTAGTGGGAAATGATGGGTCGGGCAGGACGCAGGTCTTTGGCCACAACTGTGGGCAGCAGTGCCTCAGGCTTGCCCTTTTTAATGCTCTGCCCCGTGGTTTCCTGAGTGCTAGTCCCAGCGTATCTTCATGTGTTATGAATGACCTGAGTTTCCCAAGAGCCAGCACCTTGCCATCACTGGCATTAGTTACTTGATGGACAATTACCATCGCTTTCTCACGTTATTTGCACATGAAAAAAAAAGAAAATTTAAAAAAAAACTGCTGCTATTTTCATAAAAGAAGAGCCTAAAGGGAATCTGAGATTAAGTCCCGATAACACTTTGCGGTGCAAAATAAAATAAAACATTCTTTAGAGCAAAACTGGTATTTTTGAGGAAGCCTGTAAGGCGCTTGCTGTGTGTGGATGAAGGTCAGCCTGTCGTCAGCGTTAACTGAGAAAGACGGAGTTGTTGAGACCTTTGTGGTTTTTGAAATGACATTTCCCGTCAGCAAAAATTCTCTTGATTATACCTGTCTCTTTAATGTCAAGAGTCACTATACATTTTAAAGTGACATGTGGCAGCTCTTCTGAGGCTCTGTAAAGTTAGCTTTGTATGAAGCTTTGACTGTATAATTGGACGAGGGTAGATTTTTCTTAAAAATAAATGAGGAGAATCACTTGTATACTAAATGTGGTATATAATTAATCATATGGTAGTATATAATTAATTGTAATTAGTGTGTTTTACAATTAAATACAATTTGTTGTTCTTAAAGTAAAAAACGTAATATTCCTTTCCCGCTAGTTGCTTGTAACAGAGCTGTGACATCTGTAGCACATCCTTGATGACTGCGTAGGTGGATCTGTTTCTTACAGGCCAAAGAGATGCTCCCTAAAATTGATTCTTGACATTATTTATAGCTACTGTATGTGAACATGTTAAACACATGTAAAATTGTATTACATATTTAAGGAAATGTAGATAGACACTGACCTCCAATGACAGCTGAATATAAAATCTAATTTATAGAAAGATGCACTCCTGGAGATAGGGAAGGGTTGGGTCAGGTCAGACTGAAAGGAGGGATTCTCCGTAGCCAGCATCTGAGAGGTGGTGTGAGTGAGGGGGATTTGCAGTGCTAATGCACTGGTATTTCTTCATACCTTTCAGCCCTTAGGGATCTTCCTTCCACAAAATTCAGGTATATGCAGAGAATTTAGAAGCCTCTAGTAGAACATACCAGTTTGTCTGCTGATCCACTGTGTGGGATGAGAGCAAGTGAGGGGCGTGTTGGTGTTTAACATTATGTAGAATTGAAATTACTTATACAGCATGTTGGAAGATAAAACTGGTTTTGTCTGTTTGGAACATTATTGGTAAAGGGCTATACGTTTACATGTGTAATTGACTGAACTCCAAATTGTGGGCAGAATTTACTTTGTTTTCCTTTATTTCGTGTGATTGGGTTCTTCCCTCAGGTTTTTGTGTGATGCAGGATGTAGTCAGAGATTGTGGCAGCTCATAATGATCACAAACACTAACCGTTTTTGTTTTTTCCCTGTATATGTTCACTGGGGATTAGGATTCCTCCCATGGATGGGATAAAGCTATGGCAGTAGATATGGCAGTAACTTTGTGTATGTGAGCCATCGAACTATGAGTTATATGCCATGTGCTGGGTGGCTTGCAAGAGGGAGTTTCTTCAGCAGTGACTATATAAATAAGTGTCTGAAGAGAATTTGTTTTCTTCTATAACTCAGAAATTTAATTTTTTTCTCTGTTTTGGTGACTTTTGATTTGTTGGTTTTGGGGTTTTTTTGGTGGGCTTTTTTTTTGTTTGGTTGGTTTGGGTTTTTATTTTTTATAACCTAGGAAACCACCTCAGTTGTGGGGGAGAATGGATGTATAGCTAAAAAATAGCAAGAAAAAAAAAAAAAAGTGGCACCTTCTGCTTTCAGCTGTTCCTCTCCCAGATGTGGGCTGCTTGGGCAGGAATCCACCTGGGGACATCAGCTGCCTCCTGGGCAGGATCTGGGGCGGTGGGTGGGTGGCTGTATCCCTCTGGCCTGGAAGCAGACAAAACTTCACGTTTACACCATTGCCACTATTTTGGAGCTCGTTTCAGAGCAACATCCCTCTCTGTGTGCAGATAGAGTAATTAGGACTGTAAAAGTATAGGCAGACTAAGGAGACGTAGTAGCAGGAATCTGACTTCAAACTTCACCTTCATTGTCTCTGGGATGGTTTTCCCGGGACAGAGTTCCCATTGCCCAAAACACCTCCTTGGTACATCTCATTCCTCGCTCATGTGCGGGTGGACATTGAGGGCCAGCTAATTAATAAACCTAGACAATGCCATGTACATGCTAAATGTGGTTCCTCCGGGTCTCCTGTGACTAGAGGTGTGCTCTGAGCAAGCTGAGACTGGTCCATGCCGCGCGATGATCTCCCGCTGGTACTTTGACGTGGCCGAAGGAAAGTGTGCGCCCTTCTTTTATGGCGGCTGCGGCGGGAACCGGAACAACTTTGACTCGGAGGAGTACTGCATGGCAGTCTGTGGCAGCGTCAGTAAGTGCCCCTCCACGCCTCCCTTGCTCCTGCCTCTTGGGAGCAGGCCTGGGCTCACACTAACCCCCACCGCGATCTGTCCAACACCTTTGCTCACCAGTAGATCCTCATCAGTCTCTCGCTAACCCAGCATGGTAGTGGGTGACTTTCTTGGTGCTGTAGACGGGGGTCTGCAAGTAGGTAGCTGAAAGCCTAACACTTCCTTAGAGGATGCCTTCGTGCTCACCTTCTCTTAATTTTCTCTGGAAGCCTACTGACATTTTGTGTGTCTCTGTGTGTACACGTACATGCATGTGCAGGGAAAAACACAAACTTCAGGGATGCCTCAAGTAAGTTTAAGAATATCTCACAGTTTGTACAATGTATTTTCATGTATTATTTCTGACCTTTTTTAATCAAAGCAATATAAGCACGTTATAATACTGTAATACTTATTTCCAGCCTCAGAAGATCTGATTTCTTTTCATTTCTTTTTCCTTTGATTAAATACTTCATTTGTGTTTGCAATGAAAAGGGGAGAAATGACATTTGATTTTTTAGGTTTCTCTGAGGGCTGCGATGCACGTGGATGTGAATCACCTCCCACTTACTTTGTAACACAGCATTATTTTAATAATCAATTCCTGTGAAGAGTGTTCTCACCATGATTTTGGTTTGAGAAGGACGGCTTTCCCTGCCACAGGGTATCAAGCCAGGTGCTGGATTTATCAGCTGTATTATGCTCAGGGTCCTCTGGTATCCCCCTTTGTCCTCTGCTTTGCCTGCAAGTACTCTCAGGAGAGCATTGGCTGCCATTTACATCCCAAACATAAAAGAGTGAGTGTGTATCTCGCTGCCCTGCCTGCTTACAGGGCACAGAGAAGCAGAACAGGAGAGCACATTAGCAGCACTCCTAGTAACTGCACCTCAGAATATTTGCAATAAGTAGCAGGCTTAAAAACGCACACAGGCATCAAGGCGTGTTGCACGTGTCATGGAGCAGAGGAAGGTGACAGTTACTGGTGCAAGAGCAGTCGTGGAGGCACGAGTCCTGCTCTGGTGTTCCAGCTGTTCACATTTTGAACCATGAAGTTCCTGTGTTAGGTAAGATGTTTCTAGAGATACAAAACATGGTTTGTCTCTCTGTGCCTTATGACAGGCAAGAAAAAATGGGACTCTGTAACAAGTCACATTAGGACAGTTGAAGAAAAAAAGATAATTTTAAAGAAGAAATATTTATCCACTGAAAAATGCAGGGTGTGCCATATTGACAAACAGTTGATACTGTAGACATGGAAGAGGGAAAGAAAATGAAAGTTGAAGATAGCTGTCTCATGCAGATTAGAGGCATAGAAAAAAAAAACAGTGCAGTGAGAGAAATATTTCACAATACCTAGAAAAGCCACTTGAGCTTTTCTCATTTTAGTTTCAGGAAGCTGAGATGAGGCAGTGTTTAGTCTTTACTGCTATGGCCAGCGGAGAATTTGTAAAGGATTACTACCCGTTTCAGTCACACGTGGGTGAGTATCATGCTTAAGTGGTGACTGGATCGCAGACAAGATGATGGCCATCAAAACAAAACAAATAGTGGAAAAACTGTGCAGTGGGACTGGGCAGACTCAAATAACTCCTAACATCATGCATCTTGCATGCAGAGCAGTAGTTACTCACCCAGTACTTCATATCCAAGAGTTTCATTGCTGGGTTTATAGAGCAGCAAAATTATTACACAGAGGGACTGAAAGAGCAGTGATTTCACAAAACAGGCATCATGAGAACTATTCTTACTTGGAGGTAAAACTTGGAGGGGTTAAGACTGATGTGTCACGTTCATAATGCAGCATTGTTACCTTTAATATACATGCTGTAGGTGAAATCAGCACCAGCTGCTTGTAGCAGCAAGCCGGCAGAGCTCACTCTATCACGCTTTCCAACAGCCTGGTGAGCATTTTGCAGGAAATCCACTCTAAGGGGTGACCTCAGTCATGTCCTTAGAAAGGATATTATATTAAATTATGAACAAAAAATTGAAATTAGATTTTCTTCTTCAAACGTGTCTCTTGGTGGCAGAAGCTCACTGTGCTCATGATGTTTGGGAGGATTAATGATCTTTGTCTCTAAGAATGGCATTTCTTATGCAGCATGTGAAATCAGAATAACTTCTAAGTTTGCTATATAGCATATTTTTAAGATATTCATATGACCCCAGGTGATTCTTGTCCATCTTATGGAAGTTGGTTTTTTTGAGTTTTTTCAGTTCAATAAAAAAATGCCAAGAGAGAGGTGGGGGTTGGTCTCTTCTCTTGGGTAACAAGCAGTAGGATGAGAAGAAACAGTTTCACATTGCACCAAGGGAGATTTAGGTTGAGTGTTGGGAAGAATTTCTTTACTGAAAGGGTTGTCAGGTATTGGCACAGGCTGCCTAGGGCAGTGGTGGAATCACCATCCCTGGAGGTATTTAGAAGTGTAGATGTTGTGCTTGAGGACATGGTCTAGAGGTGGACTAGGAATGGTTGCGCAGTGGTTGGTCTAGAGAATCTTGAATGTCTCTTCCAACCCAAGTGATTCTATGATTTGTGTGCTATGATTCAAAAGTATCTTGGTTTACTTTGAGATTCCCAATACTGGGTTACTTTGTCTTTAAGGAAAATGGAGTTGAGTACTTAAACTGTGTGGTTTCATTTGCACAAACAGTGGTGAGGGAAACCAGATTGGGCCTTGTTTTTTTAAGCAGATCTCACAGAGAACTTTTCCCTCATTTTTGTCAGCAGATTCTGAAACAGCATCCTCATCTCTGGAGTACATTTTCCAAGTTCCTTTAGTTACCTTTGTTCCTGTATTTTCATGTTATGTCATTGTTCTGTACACTGATCTATACACTTCTTATTTCTGTTCTAAAATACTTCGTTTTCCTCTGGATTTGTCTGTTGTTTCAGTATTGCCATTCTGCTTCTCCTTATTCTTCATCGTTTTGCTGAATAGAAATGGTAATGAAAATTATTAGAGGTGCTGAATACCATATGCTTCAGCACCTAAGTGAGATCTTGTCTTTGGAACCAATCCAGTGTTGCTGAAAGAGGCTTTTTTACGTGGTCGTAGCAAGCTTTGGATCAGGCAAATGTTACCTCTGCTCCAGTTCTGTGAAAGAAAAGGGGAAAAAACAGTGAGGAAGAGTTCCTATCCAGGGTACCCCGCTTCTCTCCTGCTTGAACTTGATTTTCCCCTCCCCCTATGACCTTTAATGTAAACTTTCTATTTGGTCTAAAATCTATGTGGACCACATGTGTGCTCCACATAGATTTCTAATAAGGCTGTTCAATACTGTCTACATTTGCCATTCAGTAGAAGGACTCAAACTTCTGTGTGACTGGTCATAATGGTTCCTTTGAAGGCATCAGGATCTATCATGCAGTTAATTCAGATTTAATGACCTCAGAAGGGGTATGCATCAACAGGAATATGTAGAAGATGATAAGCTGCTGTTATCGAAGGAAAGATATGTCTTATTTTCAGGCTAAAAAGTAATCTATTGTAGGGTTTTTTCCACTTCTTAATTGTTTCTTGTTCAACATCCTTAAAAGTGATAGGAAATGTATATATTTTTATAAGTACTATTTTGAAATTACATTCATGTTCAAGTCTTAACTCTGGGACAAAAGAAGTTTCAAAGCTGGGAAAATTCATTTTTTAAAATGTGCTTAGTTAGTCATCCATTGTGTAAGAGACAGCTCTCCCAGCAGCTCCTGCCACCACGGCATGGTGCATTTGGAGTGAAATGCAGTTCCTGCCACTCCTTTCATTTCTTCTGCCTCTAAAGTGGGAGTGAACTGTACTCTGGTGGCGCAGTCAGATTTTGGAAACTTTGACATACTGTTAAAATTACCTTTTATAGATCGGTGTTTTATCACTGTACTGAATTGCAACAGCTAGAATCAGAGGGAGCCAACAAGGTTTAGTGTTAGTTGCCTCCTCCCTTCACTGAACGCTGACACCTAGTAATAAGTTGAAATGTCAATGTGCATTGTTTTACTTTTGATCATTTTAAAGCATGATGACTGATTTTTGGTGAATTTAGGTAGAATACTATAGGCTAAATTTTGTAATCTTGCAAATTTGCTAAACTTCCTGGTGATTTTTAAGCGACAGACAATTTACTTCCAAATTCAAATGGAAGATATGAAGAGAAACAGGCACTCTTGAAGCTACAATTCTCTAATACACATGGAATTTTACACCTTCTTAAATACAGATTAAAGTATTTTACACAAGGCTAAGGCTAGTATGGGAGGTCCACTCTTGCTGCTTTTCGTGTAGACGAGCTTCGGCTTGCCTGCAGGGAAGTATCGGCTTGTTCCTGATAATTGATGAGACTGGTCTTACTGTCTTTCCAGTTCATGCTCTTAAATGTTGGAAAAATTCATGACCTTTAGCATTTTGCAGTGTCCAATTTAATTTCCTTTCAGAGGCACAACAGTCTGTACTTTTTAATAGCAAAGGCTTATAGGATGATATTCCTGTTGTCAGGAATTTCCTTTATCATTTGTTACTCGTTTGGGATCTTGACATCTCCCTGGTTAGCAAGAAGTGAAATGTCTTTGTGTCCAACTTACAGAGTGTGTCTGAGGCATTGCAGCGTGACACTGTGTTCCTGTTGGCAGACTGGTAAAAGAACCCAAATTTTTAGGTAACATATTTAAATCCTTTGCCACATGTACTGGGTGATCACTGGTTTCATATGTGCAAGTACAGAGACCTCTCGTGCTTGAGGTCAGGTATAGAAGCCTCGAAGACAGTGTCTTCAACATGTTCATGTGGACTGGGTGGTGCTGCCCTTGTGCTGCTTGCGAGGTCTGTGGGGCTGCTGGCAGGTCTCTGGCTGTAACAGCAGCAGAGCTCACAGGTTGTTTCATCCCTGGGATGCGTTTTTTCCTCTTTCTTTCCCTTCTTTTTTTTTTTGACAATACATTTAGTGTTGAAAAATATTCATTTCAGTAACCAGCTGCAGTGCTCATTTGTCACGGCACTACAGGAAATTTAATTTAAAATACAGAAGTCTAGTGCTAACATTTCAAATCCTAAAAATCTGCCTTTGTAAGCAGTGATATTGCAAGGAAGCATTTCACACAATAAGTATGAAGTCTTTTATTCAAATGAATAAAAAACCCCAAGTTATTACAAACTCACTGAGGACAACCTGTTGCTTCATCACAAAGGCTCTTTATATTCAGTTGTCTTGCTGCTTCCCAAATCAGCAGTAAAGGGGACATTACCTCTCAAGACTTTACTTAAATGTGTACCTGCTTGGTTTTATTTTCTCTGGCATAAAAACTCAGCCAAGTCTCATGTCTTCATGAAGTCGAGGCCAATTTCAAGTAGTGTAGGTGAAATCTTAAGACAAACCTGTTTTTGCAGTTCTTCATTCACTGTGAGTGCTTAACACTTTTCAGTGCTTAGCAGCTGTAATGGGATGAATTATTATATAAAACTATTTAAACTGTTAATTTTGACTACCACCTTTAGTGGATGAAAGTGAGTAATTTTTGTTTACTCAGTTTCATCATCTGTATGAGTTCACACTTAAATTTCACCCTTGAACCACACATGGAGACAGTGTTGGACAGGGCCTTTTTAAAAAGCAGTTGGGTGAAGTTTAGGATTCAAAAGGGAAATGATGAAAATATTTTCATATACAAGAGTTAGACTATGAGTACATTCAAGTGCTAGGAATTTTATTGATGTGATGTATTGTTTTACACAGTGGTTTTATTGTAACTTGTTCTGTTGTATCTAACCACAGATT
>VXBZ01011687.1:135736-213911 GCA_013399135.1 Heliornis fulica | reverse complement strand
AGATGTAAGACCCTACACTTTCCCTTGTTCAATCTCATTCAATTTCTCCCTGCCCAGCTCTCCAGCCTCTCTAAATCTTGTTGAATGGCAGCACAACCTTCTTGTGTGTCAGCCACCCCTCCCAGCTTGATGTCATCAGCAAACTTGCCAACTGTGCACTTTATTCCCTCATCCAGGTCATCAATGAATACATTGAACAATACTGGTCCCAGTACTGACCCCTGAGGGACTCCACTAGTTACAGGCCTCCAGCCAGACTCTGCCCTATTAATGACAGCTCTCTGGCTTCTTCCCTTCAACCAGTTCTCAATCCACCTCGCTACTCTACCCTCCAGGCCACACTTCCTCAGTTTGCCCACCAGGATGCTGTGGGAGACGGTGTCAAATGCCTTACTGAGGTCAAGGAAAACTACATCCACTGCCCTACCATCATCCATCCACCTGGTTATATCCTTATAAAAGGCTATTATATCAGTCAGACATGACCTCCCCTTGGTAAAACCATGCTGACTACTCCTAACAGCTCTCTTGTCTTTGATGTGCCTGGTGACCACACCAAGGATAAGTCGTTCCATCACCTTTCCCGGGATGGAAGTGAGGCTGACCAGTCTGTAGTCACCCAGGTCCTCCTTCTTGCCCTTTTTCAAGGCTGGAGTGACATTTGCTTTTCTCCGGTCCTCAGGAACATCTCCCATTTCCCAAGATTTCTGAAAGATGATGGACAGTCGCGTCGCAATGAGTCCTTCATTTCCCAGGGCTTCAGCCAGTTGCTCTGCCTCTTGCATATTTGTAAATACACCATTTACTGCCTTTTTTTACTCCATCTAAGAATTCAGCTGGCTGGGATGTACATTTGTGGTTGGGTTGCAGCTGCAGTCATGGAGTTACTTGTGCTGGTAAAAAGGAAAAAAAAAGTCTAAATTCTCTCCTTCTTGTAGAAAAATATTTGGTTTGCAAGATTATTCTTATTTCTGAGCAAAGACCACTGTGTTATTCATCCTTCCTTTGCAGCAGCTGATGGAAAATATTGTTTCTGTATAGCTTCATTCTCCATGTGTATGCATGTGTGGCCATGCCCTGGGGTAACATAAGCTCATGTGTACCATTATGTGCACTTAATGGTGTTGACCCTCCAGGTAACATGAAATGCTACCTGGAATTCAGAGAAAAGAGGAAAAATTAGTGCTTTTGAACTGAACCAAACTAAACTGAATCAACCGGTTTTTGCCTTTAACCAAAAAGATTTGTTTAGCCTTAAACTGTGCACTGTGCTTAACACAAAGGTATGGGCTATCTACGCGCTCAGAAGTAGGGTTTAGAACAGCAGTGCCAGTAAAAATTGGCACAGTTCTGCTCTAATAACAACAAAGAAAACCATGAGGTGTTTAAAGGAAAGCATATTCTTTTAGGATGGAACAACCACAGAAATTAATGTGATACAATACAGATACACTGGATATATCTGCTTAGCTATTTTACCATAGCTTTTCATTGTCACTTTCTTCCAGAGTTGCATTTTCAGTGTTTCTGTGTTTTACAGACACATTAACCTTTAGCTGTATGCTAAATGGTCTGAGTGGGCCTGAAATTAAGCTTTCTGAGTTAGTCCCTCTCTGTTGGTGTTGTGGAGCAGGGCATCTTACCTGAAACAGCAATATGACTGGTGTGCAATCCACGTGCCATGAATGTGGCACTTAATAGATGGGAACATATGTGCTTCTCGTCTGGCTCCTGCTTGGGAAGCGTCATAGCACAAGCTGTCTCTTTCTTAAATAGCACTAACTTGGGACTGTTTTCTCTATTTGAAGTGTTATTGCACTGATCGTTTTCTTTCCTCTGGAAGATTAAATATCTTCATTAAAATTAGCCGTTGTTGGGGCGGTGGCATCAGCGTGGGCATTGCTAAGCATGGGTGTGTGCAGTGCCTGGCTTGGAACTGGCCTGAAGCCCTGGGTTGAGCTGGGAGGGAGGTGAGCATGGTGAGCAGTGTCTTGCAAGGCACTGTGTGCTGTGCTCTGTTTAGGAAGGGCAGCCTGGGGATCAGAAAGATGGACATTGTGCATGCAGCCTGCACAGAAGAGAAGGGAGATCCTGCCCTGGCTGAGCACACAGAGGGTTGGTGTGTGATGCAGTGATGCCACATCGTTCCCACCACTTTCTTGAAACAGCCCTGTTTAACAAATGCTGTAGAGTGGGTGTCTTGAAAGGGATGGACAGTCAGTATGCCAAGCAGGTTTCCTGGGAACAGCCCTCGGATTCTGACCACGGTTTCAGAATTGTCTCAAATTCCCACATTCAGTGTCAAGGTTA
The DNA here is from genome assembly GCA_013399135.1 of Heliornis fulica. Lineage (NCBI taxonomy): Eukaryota > Metazoa > Chordata > Aves > Gruiformes > Heliornithidae > Heliornis > Heliornis fulica. The sequence goes on along the minus strand of VXBZ01011687.1, from coordinate 211,601 downwards.
AGCTGAGTAGTTAAGGGCAGTATTCAGGTGAACTGTGTATTTTCTGTTTGCCACCAAGCTGATGGCTTGTGGAAAAGAGCTAATTGAATGCATGGGCACCCAGAAAACGTCATGCAGAGAGACTGTACAATGCTGGTGCTTGAGGCCAGCGAAACTAACTGACTGGGAAAGGCACTGAACCATAGAATCAGGCAACTTCTGGGCAAATGTGCCGCACGTTTTACCACACGCATTTGGGGCAGCCTCATAAATGAAGGCTGTGGTCCAAGGGGTTTGACTGAAGAGCAGCGCTGGTGCTGCCACATGCTCTGCCCTCGTTAGCACATTCCCAGCCATCCCTTCTGTCAGCACTAATGAGTGTACAGCTGCGGGGTGAGGCAGGTCAGCTCCCTCATCTCGCTGCAATGTCACTCTTCCACAAAAAGTTAAATAACCAACTCTGGTCAGTTCTGCAAGTGAAATCAGACCTGGGAAACAGCAGTTCGATAGGTACACCAGGAAAGAAAGGTCTTTGATCTTTAAATTGCTTAAGCTGCTTACAGAATCATATATTAAAGTGTGTCACATCATTTTTATTCTCAGTACATACTTATCAATTAAGAGCTTCAAATTATTTTTCTTTTTCTTTCAGTTAAAAACTTCTTTCAGTAAGCTTTTTCTGCCTATGTTTTCCTCTTATAAAAAAAAGCTAACAAGTGAGAGTCACTAGCAAAGTTCTCCAGCTTCACCAAAAATACATTTAACTCAAAGTCTACTTATTTCAGAGATGAAAAATGGGGGCTTATAAAACAGCAGAAAATCCCATTTTCAATTAAAAACTGAGGAAATTATAAGTAGTTCTAGGAAAATGATCAAGTCATTCTTTAATCTTCATACATGTCATAATCTGAAATAAATTGGGGTGGGGTTTTTTTTTTCATTAAATGTGTTTATAAAGCAGCTAGTTTTAAAACAGATTTGATGCACACTTCATTTTGCAACAACCAATTAAGTATTTAAAAATTCACATGCAGTCAGGTTCATATATAAAATGTAATCAACTGAGGAATGGAGAAGTTTATAATAAAAAATTAAATTCAAATGAAATATTTTAATCAAAACATATCATCGGGGCAGGGGCAGGTATTCTGTGTATCCTCTTTGTGAGACTTCCTTTCTTTACCATGAAATTCTGACAACATGTGTTTCTTTTCCTGTTGCATAGAGATCTACGCCCAGGCAGAGACCCAGCTTCTGTTGGTGGTTGTGTTGGTTCATAGCTCAGAGCTCCTGAAAGACTTGTACTAGGGCAGCCTCTGCTCTTCACTACACTGACCTGATGAACCTCTGTTTCAGACTGTTTTAATCCCTTCTGCTCTTCAGTGTCATTAGTCTGCAGACCATGAAAGGTTTTCTGCCTACACTTATCGCAAGACACCTGGAGCAACAAGGATTATAACCTTTCCTAGACACTACTGTAAAGAGAATTACTTGAGCATATAGTTATAAGCTTTTCCTGAGAATTATTAATGCAGCTCCAGATAACAGTGAAGCTATGTTCCCATGCAGGAAGGGTAGTTTTTCAGCAATGCATGTGTAATCCCTAAATGTTTGATATTCCTTGACATATAACAGGGAGAGATTATGATAACTGGTTTTTAGTATGCCCTGTTTTTTGTTTCCTACTTTGGTACAACTCCCCTTTTCCTCTTTCTTTTTCCAATTTGTTAACTCCTGTACAGCTCCATCACTTAAAAAGCTGCCACTGAATATTCTGGTGGAACCAGATACTGAACCATACTCAAGGGAGCAGTATATTTATATATATATCTCTCTTCAAACATCTTGTGACATCCTCGTGTCTTAAATTTACTCTTCCTCTGGCTGTTTACAATATTTTAAGACTCATAGCATGTATAGTACTTATGATAAGAACTTAATGATATTTTGTATCCTAGAATAGTCTTGCTTCTTGGAAGTTCATTTCCAGAGCAAGCTTGTGAAAATAAGTGCATCCCCGAGCACTCTGAACAGGGCTGGTGTTATATTCTGTGGTTTGTGGGGGTTTGGATCATTGCAGGCCACTAATTCCAACATCACAGAGACATCTTGAGCTGATTTTTAGTGCCAGCGATCAAATCACAGGTTGGTTTGGGTTAGAAGGGACCTCAAAGCCCACCTAGTCCCAAGCCCCCGCCATGTGCAGGGGCACCCTCCACTAGAACAGGTTGCCCAAAGCCCCATCCAACCTGGCCTTGAACACGACCAGGGAGGGGGCAGCCACAGCTTCTCTGGGCAGCCTGTGCCAGGCCCTCACCACCCTCACAGGGAAGAATTTCTTCCTTATGTCAAATATAAATCTACCCTCTTTGAGTTTAAAAACTTTACCCCTTGTATAAGACAAGGGTACTCAATGCCCTTACAAACAGTCCCTCTTCATCTTTCCTCATAAGCCCCTTTAGCCTTCTCTTCTCCAGGCTGAACAAGCACAACACTCTCAGTCTGTCTTCACAGGAGAGATGCTCCAGTCCTCTGATCATTTTGTGGCTCCCTCTGAAATGGTTTGCTGCTTAAATCTCAACTAGAAGTTGTCATTTTCCCTTTATAAAGCTACTAAACCTTGAAAAGCCATAAATCTGTGTGGCTTTAATAGGTTTGTGCTTCCAGTGAAGGAGAAACTTTGTTCAGAGTGAAAAAATGTATTAAGCAGGTGTCAGACATGATTTTAAAGCGTAAAAGGAGAGGAAGGAGAGAAAAACATACAATTGCTAAGCTAGGCCAATGCTCATGTTTGATTACATCATTGTAGTTTATGACTGGAATTAATGCCAGCATTTCTGTGTCTTCTCTAGCATTCACATCCTGGCACCAGTGATGCTTCAGACCTCTAGAAAGGTGTTGCCCATATGCTCAAATGAAGTTGTCTCAGCCACCGCAATCACAAGGCCTGAGCGTACAATTAAGAGATGAATACCTGATGGGCACTTTTTCAGAGCACATAACAGCACTCTAAATTGCAGATTTGGTTCATGTCCCCTAGTCCTGCTTTGTCAGAGAAGTGGTCAAATCTCCTGTGCCAAAATACTGGGAAAGTACTGGTAGTGGAGTGATCTGTAACCTCATTGCACTGTGCATCGTGTTCTCTGTCATCAGCTGCTTACTACAACCCCTTACAAATGAACTTTCATGTCCCATTTAAAATTTTGGTTCACTGTCTCCATGGGGCTTGGCTGTAATTTTCACATCAGTGCTTATTTGACTAATGAGAAGATGAGGTACAGTTCTTGACTTTTGAGTCTCAAGTAACTGTTTCCAGTAAAAGAGCAGAGTGACATTAAAACCATGATTTCTGATTACTTGACTTCAGGTCTTTGTGCTTGTAACTCCTGTCTAACCATGCCCCTGCTGAAGCCCAGTAGTGGACAAAGCAATTTTGCATTTTGAAGTTTTGTGTATCACATTAGCATCCAAAAATACATTGTCCCCACTCTTATGGGTTGTTACTGAAGCCAGAATCTCTTAAATAGTTCTGGTGGTAGTGAGTTGATCTGTTTTTACTATGACTGAGTCTTGAAATACATTCCTGGGCTTTGGATCTAAAGGAAGACAAAAACATGACAGTAAAATCTCATGTGTCAAGTTGGTCTTGAGTGCAGGTATCTCTATGCTGGTTATGTATTAGTGTCTGTGGCCCTGTACAGGACTGAGAGGGGCTTGCTGTTCTATTTGAAGGACTGGGACTTTTGTAAAAGTCTCCTTTGAGCCCAGGCAGGTTTGGGTTTTTTAAGGGCACAGGCTCAAACAGATACCCAAGGCACTACCAGTGCTCTCCAGCCTGTCAGTGTCCCATATGTGGGTAAACTGGAGAGCCTGAAACAGGAGCTTGTGTGGTACAGGCTCAACTTGCAGACATGAGACACAGCAGGCCTAATTTGTCCTGCCTTTGGTATTTGCCTTGGTAAAAATTCAGTCATGCTGCAGACTCTGAGCTAATCTAAAATCCCCTTTAGAAAGGGTGTGTTTGACTGTTTCTATTAAATGGTGGGAAGTGTGGGAAGGAAAGGAAATGTGGATTTGGAGTAATTGCTTCTATGTTTGTTCTTCTGACATTGTGCTAATCCTGACAATAAACATGATGCTTGTTTGTGTGCACTGCATTCCATGAGGGCTATTGTTCCTGCATAAAAGGTGTTATCTGAGGAGATTGCTGTCTAGGTGTGAAATGAGTAAAGTCCCTAGATATGACCATGAGAAAGTTTCAGATGCTAAGAGCAACTCATTCCCTGACTATTGAAGTACTGCCATGTGCTACAGAGGGAGGTGGCTTCTCATGTTGCTGAAAGGAATGGTATGGAAAGTTCTCCCAAATCATTTTTCTGTCAGCTTTGTACTTGGGATATAAATATATTCTGTTCTTGAAGTGTTTGACACCTATTTCTGGACATACTAGCACAAACAGCATGTAATTCTTGATCTGTCCTACACAAAGGCCGAATAAATCTATAAATAAATAAATTAATCTAGAAGTTTTTGTGGTATCAAAATAAGCGTTGCTTAGAACAAGTTGAGATTCACTCATTTTGACTCAGGACATAAGATGGATGGAAGTGTTTTCATTTATGCCTGTGATGAAAAGGGGTTGGTGTGGTCACCCATAGAGACTTTCACTTCCCTTGCCTAATGTGGGCTGGTTAATGTGTTGCTTCTCAGCAGAGTTGTGAGAGCTTGGCATGGTGTTCAGACATAGAAGTGCCATCTTTGTTTAATAATGGGATCCTGACTGTGTTAAATGTTGTAACTGCTTTTTTAGAGAGATAAAATGAAGAGAGGAGTACAAAAAGATGACTGCCAGAGCTGTGGTGTTTGGGTGTTGTGAAGCCCTGAGACAGGAGAGGAAAAAAAAAGTCCCTCTTCTTGTTTTGTTTGTTAGGTCATGAGAGAGTGGGAAGACGCAGAACGCCAAGCAAAGAATTTGCCAAAGGCCGACAAGAAAGCTGTTATCCAGGTAAGGGAAAATGCAACCAGAGCCTTAAAATACAAGGGGTCTGGCTGCAATAACGTTTTTAAAACCTACTTCTATGGGGATTTAATGTTACTCTCTGCTCTTGCTAGTTTTGTTTCCAGCCTTTTGTGGCTGCTGGGTGTCTTTGTACTTTGAAGCCAGTGCTTCAAATGGATTGTGATTGTGTGGAGGGGCAGAATTTTGCTTGAATTTAGATTTGCCTTCAGTGAGAACTGAAAACTCCACTCCCATGGGCCCCTTTCAAAATTTAGGCCGTGATAAACCTAATATTTGCTGCATGGTCTAAACTTAGAGTTGGAAAATGTGATTTAAGGAAGGAATCATCATCAGTTTTATCTGAAAGAAACCCCTCAGCCAAAATTATTTTACCCAAAATTATACTATCATTCAAAAATTCTGACAATTCTGACACACTCCTTGAATCCCACTGTGGCAATATCAGGCATTATTTGGTACTGCTAGAATGATTTCAATACAAAACTATAAAAAGGTATTGTTCCAAACCAGATTACGTTATATATTAGATCCTAGAGCTTTGCTCTCTGCATTTTACCCAATCTTTTCCTATTTTGAATAAAGTTTGGGCTCAGATTTTCTTGGTGGTGTCCAGTTTATAAGAATTTGTTTGGGTTGGAACTTTTTCACCCCATGTAGGTACACTCATGAAGTCCCGTTGATCTGTGGAAAATCCATGTGATGTCCGGGATTATGTACTTGCCATACTCCACCTTCATGTGGGCACAATTCTCTAGCACTGAACCATAGTTCGGGGAGGTGGGGGGAAGGAAAAGATTCATTGGTGATTGCAGTGAACATGACAGGAATATTTGAATAGATCTATAAAATCTGTCCACGTGTTCAGGAAAATAGGGCATCAGCAGTTCCCACTGGCATCAGTAAAAGGTGCAGTCAGCACAGAGTTCCTGGGAGCCTCGCTGAACTGACATGGGGAAACGTTTTGATAATTTGCAGGTAAAGGTGTTCACGTCCACTGATCTCTGGTGATGTCTTCACTGTTCCTGTTGTGATGGATGTTTTTTTCAGCATTTCCAGGAGAAAGTGGAATCGCTGGAACAAGAAGCCGCAAATGAAAGACAGCAGCTGGTAGAGACTCACATGGCACGAGTGGAAGCCATGCTGAATGACCGTCGCCGCATTGCTCTGGAGAACTATATCACAGCCCTGCAGACTGTCCCACCCAGGGTGAGTGAAATATCACCAAAGCTCTGTTGGCTGTGTCAAAATCACTGTTGTTGTTGTCCTGGGGAAAAAGAAGGGATACCCAGGTATGATCTCACTAAGGATCAGCAACCGAGATTTCCCTGTGCAAAAGCTACAGCAGCTGTCAGATTGAAAGGAAAAAGAGTAGACTGTGTACGTNCATTTAAGCAAAACTCATGGAACTGGCTTGTTTGCAAGAAATTGTAACCACAGAAGGGTGGCGATAGCATCACTCCAAGTGATGTACAGCAGGGTATTTCATCATGGAACTTAAGGCTGAGCGAGGTTGTGATTTTCTGTTTTGTTTGATGAACTGTTGAAATGTTTGGTGAAGGATCTAGTGAGAACTGTTGGATGGTGTGAAGGTAGCATGCTAGCAGTTCAAAGTTGTCTCTGTTGGATGTGATGGCTGTTGCTTGGCTGTAAATGACAGGATGGGGAAAGTTCAGAATGTGAATTGAAAGGAATTTTTAATGATTCCCTATCTGTGATGTTTGTATTCAGTACCTCCAGAAGAAAATCTCTATGAACACTGTGGGGAAACAGTCAAGTGTTTCATATATCTCTTGCTGCTTGAACACTTCCTAGATAGAAAAATTATTATGCTAGTGAAAGACTTTAGGATCAGCAGTATAAGATGTAGCCATTAGATCCTGTGTTTGGCCTCATGGGGAATTGCATCAATATGGCAAATCTGGTAAAATGGCACGTTTTAAATAAATTTGTTTCTGCAGAGAAAGCTATATTTTCAGTGAACATGGAAAAGCCATCATTGCTTTAGTTCTTTATCATCAACAACCTTCTTTCTTTACCCTGTGGTGCAAAAGTGTCTTTACTGTTTGTCAGGTACAGCAAAAATCTTTTACTCAGGTAAATGTCTCCAGGAGACACTTCAGCATAGTTGCATGAGGAGTTAATCTGTGTTTTGCAGTGTAGTAATTTGCAGAAGATGAAGCTAGTCTCTGTTCAATTGGTAGAGGATGTTGTTTGGTCTGAGTGTGAGATGCATGTTGTAACCTCTGACTGCTGTGAGTGTAGCAAAGGGTTTGGACTCAAGTGTCTCCTTAGTGAGTTACAGACTGGAATGTTGTTTCCTTTAGGAAGCTGACAATGGCAGTTCAGAGCTTTGTGTGAGACAAGGTGAGTGCATAGACTTGACTCCAGGTCATGTGTACTTTCTTATAGTGTGGTTTTGGGTGGTTCTCCTAAAATACAATTTCACATTTGGTTTTAGCCAATCATCTGTGGCTGCAAGGTTTATCCTTGTGCAAATGTAATCTTGCCTGAGGAGGATCCCTAAACATTTTCAGATTGTCTGTGGATAAGGCTGACAGTGGTTCTGCAGGTACCTGAGGTTGCGGAAGGTGAAGATGGGGACCAGACATAAGAGCAGAGGGGTCTCTAGAGCTGTCAAATGTGCAACTTTCTAGCACAGGGGAATTTGACCTTTCTGTTCCTGGAACACAATTCACTGGGAGGGAAACAAAAAGTGAATTTCAGCTGCAGAACACTAAGGGTGCAGGAATGTTAACACTGACTTTGGAACCATAAGAATCTGCATTTTATGCTTGGGATTCTTGTAGTCAGCTCCCAAGACATTTAAATAATTAATATGTTTGCTGTATTAGTGGGAGAGCATCAGGCCTGAAAGACTATCCAAGAACACTCGTTGATATGTGACTCCAGTTTCTACTGTAGTATTTACTTCTCTAAGTTTTGACAGTAGTGTGAAAAGCCTGAGGTGCATACAATATGGTGTCCCTACCAAACTAACCATTCTGAAGGGGCTGGCAGCAGCCATGGATTGAGTTAAGATCAGCTGAAGGTGCTACAAAATGAGGACTCATCCAAAACTACTGGAGGTGAACAGTTGAAAGTACAACCTCTTTAAACAACAGTTCCTTTGCCAGTCTTGTTGATGATGCTGTCCTTGCCTCAGCATTTTCTGGTTGTGTGGTCTGTAGTTACCGATAAGTCAGGTGGGTACCTCGGAACTGCTGGTCACGTGTGCCAAAGCGCATGAAAGAACTGACCTTTGGTTCAGCCGGAGGATTTCTCTGCTTTTATTGTGGGGCAGAGGGTGAAACCTGAGGAGCGATTGAGGATAGCTGAACAGCCTCATCAATGGATCCAGTCTGCTGTTTTGCAGGACACAGAGTCAAAAATCTGAATACACCGTGATTCCAAACTTTGGCTGCTAATTCAAAGAGAAAATGGGGTTAATGGAAAATTAATCTCTGATATTCTAACTATATTTCTCTCCAGTGGTTCCTTAGTAAACTAAAATTTCATGTGATGCAACTGTGTTGTCTTAGGAAGTCAGGCACAACTTTACTGGTGATGTGTTGAGTAAACTTAAAAAAGTGAGATTTTTTTCTGGAGTTCTCCCAAATATCTTTAAAAACCCCTTTCCACAGCCTGATTCAAATCACGATTTGTTATTGGTATATTTGCTACAAAAGTAGATTCTGAAGATTTAAAGTGATGGAGTCTCTTCCTCCGAGTTGGTACAGAAATTTGGTTTAAATTGAAAAATTGTTAGGCTCTTTTTCACTGAAATGCGTGCCTTCTGCACACAGCCATGAGGTTACCATAAGTCTGGTCTGTATATGTAATGTATATGGAAGCTGTAGGTATGTGCGTATGCAAAAAGTATTTTCTATGTGCTTTTTAACCACTTGGACATAGTGCCTTGTTACTTCAGTTTGAACATTTTCCAATATTATTTTGACTTCTGGTAGACCATTTGTAGCAGCAGGATTTTGTTTTGCTATTGGATGTCTAGAAATCCATGACTAGTCTTTGCCTGCAGATCAGTTATCATAGGAACACAGCAGGTCTGGCACTGCCCTTGTCCTCAGACCAGTGTGGTTGTGGTGCGTGGTTCTCCGTGAGTGACGAAATCCTGATCCACTAGGAGCTCCTGTTTATATATGCAGATCATATGGTGCTTGTGTTTTTGACCTGTTGACGGGGCAAGCTGGAAGGCTATGTTAGGAGGAGTGTCACTGTTTGCTTGCTTCTGTGGAGGAAGCTTTCCTTGGAGGACAGCAAGATAGGGGACTAGGAGAACCTTTGGTCTGGGCCAGTAGTGTAGTCATTGCGTTTGTACACATGCATGGAAAAGTCTGTAGCTTCCAGTACCATTCCCCCTAACACTGTAAAATTCTGGGAATCCTTTGTTGAATAGCTTCTGTACAAGTCAAAAACTTAACTGCAGGTTTTTGTAAGTGTTATGCAGCTGATTGCCCAATGCTGGTGTCAGAGGAGTGCCTCAGGGCACCACTCTGGGCAGCAAGGGAGCTGATATAGATGAAATTGTATAGCTTCAAGGTCTACTAGAAAATAAAATTGAGCAAAAGCAAGTATTTATGCTGTTGTTCTGTTCTCAGAAGCACTGTCGTGCAGGCTGCCCAGAAACTTAAAATTTGATCCTCATTCCTGATTCCTGATAGAGCTTAGCTGTGCTGCTACACTTTGCCTTTGAAAATGGGATGCAGCCGTTCAGTTTTCATTGTTAAAGTATTGTATTGTTTCATCCTGCTTGATGGCCTTACGACAGAAAAGAGGGATTAGTGGCATCTGGAACCAATATGCCTCTAGTTTTAAAACAGTTGGAAATTTTCCCCTTCATTTTGTAAGTTAAATAGAGGAATTCAAATCCATCATTCTCTATGAGCAGGTTGGTTGTATAATTTGTTTATATTCCCTCTTTCACGTGCATGTCAGATGTTGCTGGATTTTATGTCTCCCTGTTTAGTCTTCATTGGTCTCAGATACACGTTCTCGGTGGGAAGCCAGTGGTGGGGGGCCAAAGAGAAGCAGAAACTAAATCCAGCCCCTATTGGTGAAATAAAGGCTTTCAAAGCAAGGAAACATACAGGAAAACTTTGAAGGGTAATTAACTAACCTCCTGGTTTTGCACATAAAGTGAGCATGTAATGATTAAAATCACTTTTAAATGCTTCTCTTGTAATTTGGCACTATGTTACTGAAATGGAAATTATTACCAAACAGAGCAGGATCATTAGGATCAACCCTTGCATGTACTTTAATCCATTTGAGTTACTTTTTTTTTTGCTGTGCTTTTTTTTCCTGTTGCCCTCGGATTTTGCTCTGGCTGGTACCTTCAGTGCTATGGATTCAGCATCTGTTCTTGTGGAGGGAGCATAGTGTGGGCTTAAACTAGTTGAGTTTGGGTATTTGGGCGTGCAAGAGATATCTGGAGAGGGGCCCTTACTCAGTGTCTCCGCATTCGGGAAGCTTGAAGCCTTTCCCGAGTCCAGCAATCTTGCTGTGGAAATAAGCAGTTGGAGGCAGGCCAAAGCATCATTGCTGATCTAGTGATAAAAATCCTCCTGTGCAGTAGAAAAGAGCAATCCAGCCCTGGTACTCCACCCTTTAGCTTCAGTCCTCTAAACTCATAAATTCACAGCTGTGGAATATCTCATATACACTTAATTTGGCAGGATTTTGTGAAATAGGCTGCATGGATTTCAGCTCTGGTTTTAAACCAGGTCAGACTTTGAGAAATATGGTCACCTAACTCCATTTTCCAGCAGTTTTCGAGGTTTTTATGTGAATAAAACCAGATTGTCTTGGATTTTTTTCCCCAATCTGTGAGGCTTGAGCATATGTACAGTCATGCACCTAGGCTTGCTGGTAGGTTTTTCTTGTATGAGGAAACTAAAGATACAATTCCAGGTGGGTGTTCAGTTCTGCAAAGCTTGCCAGGTTCATTATATCTAAAATGCAAAGTTTTAAAAGAGTGAGCAGAAACAAAATTTATCTTAATTTGTCAAATTGCAGTAAATTCGGATCCTGAAAAGGAAATAATGAGATAGACTTGCTCCTTTCATTTTATTCTGCCCCGAGAAAAACCCTTGGGAGGGCAGACAAAGGAAAGTTTTGAGTACCGTTGTAGCCATGTATTTGTGATGTTTGGGATAACATGTCTCTTTCTGAATTATCATAAATTGTGAGAAGGTACCTTTATATCAAAGGTAGCTGAATGGGTGTTTACTTGTATCACATGCTTGAGTGAAAATGTCCTAGCCAGCTGTTGATGAATGATCCTGAAATGAGCTTCTGTGCCTGTGTCAAATACAACCCACAAGTTAACAACATAGCAGGTAGAATACATACTAAGTGTGGTATATAGGTATATTATTTCTAATAAGTGAATGAAAAGAAACAATTTTTCACATTTCAAGAGCAGTAATCCGAAAGGATTGGTGATTGATTTTTCTCTAAAAGCAAGTTTAAATTGTACAGTGCAACATTGTGAAAATTTTCTCTGTGATTTAGAGAGAATTTTGATAAAAATGACAAGCCAGATCAGAATTTTCCATGGCAGAGAGCATGGAAGTCATATTTTAAATACGCAGACTTCTTTAATACGATTTTTGTGCTGTGTCTCTCTAGTTAAGTGTATTGGGTTTTCAGGTGTGGGGGAGGAGGGAGTGCAAGTTGTATTTGTAGCAACCAAACTACATTTGATGTTTCAATTTTCCAAGTTCAATGAAATTATACTGCTTCATTACTCCCTTAGAATCTGAAATAGTAGACTAGGATCATTGTAGGGTTCATGAGGGCATATATGCATGCATATATATTCAAATGTATATTCATGTGTATGTATTTAATTTACTGGAAACTGTTTTTCAGGCATTTTAGATCTCATGTATGATTCCTTTGTCGGAGTGACTTTAACTTGATGCTGATGCCACTTAAAATCAAGGCACTGGATTACATTTCAATGGGGCTAGAACTTGCTGTGAGGTAGCCAAGGAGCCATTAGAAGACACATAAAGCGGTTTGGGTTGGAAGTGACCTCAAAGCTCATCTAGTTCCTACCCCCTGCCCTGGGCAGGGATACCCCCCCACCAGACCAGATTGCCAAAGTCCCATCCAGCCTGGCTTTGAACACTGCCAGGGAGGGGACAACCACAGCGTCTCTGGGCAGCCTCTGCCAGGGCCTCATGGCCCTCATAGGAAAGGATTTCCTCCTAATGTCAAAAACTTTGGTCACTGCTGCCAAAGCTTCTCTTGAGCTTCATGTACCCCAACAGCCTTGTGAATGTGAGTCTGTTCCTGTCTGTAGAGAGCCTCAACTGCTCTGTCTTCCTGTTTGGGTGGCCCTTACAAGACCCCCACCATAGTTTTCCCTGTCCCTACCCGCCCTTTAATCCTGACCCGTAAGCTCTCAGTTGTCTCCTCATTCATGCCCAGACAGGGCTCCAGGCACTGGTCATTGACATACTTCATTTGGGCTTGTGTCCTGTTCCACAAGTAACTGGAAACATGTTAACCGGTGGTCAGGACTACCTGTTAAACCAGAGCATTGGAGTACTGGTCCTTAACTCCCCTGGTGCATATTGTGCTTGCAGAATGTTTTGACTAGGCGAATAAGAATAAGAATAAGAATAAGAATAAGAATAAGAATAAGAATAAGAATAAGAATAAGAATAAGAATAAGAATAAGAATAATTCCCAGCAGTTAGCATGGGAAGTCTACACAGACCACATATATAGTCTGTGAATCTGTCTACTGCATACCAGATGGATACATGCAAGTCCAACATACTCACAGAAACTAAGCATAAATTCTGCAGCATAAACAGGATTTTGCACTAGCAACTAAAATGCCCACAGACATGAATACATACATTGGCCTGCAGCCTGTGAAAGGACCTCACTGGATCTGTGCTTAGTTTTAGGTAAGAAGCAAGTGTTTGAACCTGCTGAAAGGTGGGGGCCTTTGGAATGACTTTCGTGAGAGCAAATGGCGTGACAGCATGTGCTTAAAAGGAGCATTCACACTGCTTCATACAGCATTGCGCCTTGCTAGATGTGTTTTGTCTTTTTTTCCTGCATTTGCCTAGAAATAGAGTGTGTGCCCTGAGACTGAGGAAATTATAACTACTCTGAATTTTGGATCCTGTTGATTAGGAAGTCACTGGTCATTTTTGTCACTGGTTAAATTGCCAGTGACATCAACTAACCAGGGTGACTTAAAACATAGGAATAATAGAAGTCATGTTGGGAGTATCCTGGTTGCTTTCAGAGGAAGGATGAAAAAGCCAAGCCAACAAAGCAAATAAAGACAACTGAATATAGCGGGATTATTTCAGGAGGCTTAGGTAGGCCCTGGTGACTAATGCAGGTTGGTTATTCTGCAAGGGGCTTTTTTACTAGGTGTCCACAGATGTGAATGCATTGAGCTTTCCCTGGCAAAATGCGCAGCAGAATTTCAAGTGGTAAATCCAGAATTTTTTAATGAAGTTTAGTGGCTGGCACATTATTTATGAAGAGTGAGATGTGCCAAGCTGGCCCTAGGATGTGTCAGCCATTTGTTGTTCTGTCACAGAGCGTGTCAGAGCTCTGGCCTCACAGGAACTTAATTTAGCTGCAAATAGCACCACTTTCATTTATAATTTAATCTGAAGGTTCTTGCTGAGGGTCAAAGTAATAGACAGCTGTGGATGTTACAGCTCCAGACACAGGGTCTAACTGTTTCCTCAGCCTGTGAGCCTTCCTCCTGAGAGCCTTCCCTCTCCTCCATGCTTGATCCTTCATTTTGGCCCCTCCACTCTGCCATCACAAGAGTTCATATTCCTGCTCAGTGTACTGGGTTTGGAGGCAAATTCTGCTGAAAGTACCTCTGCAAAAGTGCTTGTCTGTGTGGGATTTTTAAGCAGAACCGTTTCACTCCATAATGACATTTTAAGGAAAATGTGTGTGTAATACATTTTGGAGGAGTAAATAAATTATGGAGTGTATTATGGAATTTGGAGGAGTGTAATAAATTATGGAGGAGGGCCTTGGGGTGAGAGGTACTTTTGCTGATATGTAAGTTTGTAAAACTTTGTGAATGTAAGTCTGCAATTCTAGGCACTGAGAAAAGTGGTTTGATGGGGTTTTTTTGTTTGGTTGGTTGGTTGGGTTTTTTACTATTAAAGTTGGATTTAGCTATAAAACTTGGTCCTCGTTTACTGCAGCCACCATGTTCAGGTGAGAGCCTTGTCATTGCCCATCTCCAGCTCTGGCAGTTTAAGCCTGCAGCCACTGCCCTGAAGCTGTGAGACAGTAGCATTGCAAAGTTGTTGGGAAAGTTAGAGGTCTGACTTGATCTGGTGCAACTGGAATGTTAGGCAGTTAGGTCTGCCTACATACATAAAATTTATAGTAGGGTTTTTTTTTGCTTGAGAAATAGCCAAGTTACTGCCCCTGTAAGGAAGCACCTTGCATTTTAACTCTTTTTGCATTGTCTATACTTGACTTGTGTTTTTCTGCTGCCATCACAGGAAGATTTCTTGGCCAGGTGTGCTAGGGGCCTTTTTGTCCATCTGTCCTTTATAGTTACAAGTTTGTGGCATTTCGCAATGTTATGGAAGGCACTAGACGTGGGGCAGTTTACCCAAGTGACTACTGCTAGTGATAGTTGATGGGTATTTTCCTATAAACAAATCAGCTTGTGACACTTAATGTAAAAGTTTCATTGACATAGCACAATGAATACAAATATACTGAGGGAAAACAAAGAATTTAAGTGTTAGATATGACAAATTGGAATATCACTTGAAGAAGTAGAAATTAATCCTTCTTGTTCTAATCTGCCCAAGCCCGCTGTCATGATGTGTCTTAGGTACAAGGAAAGCTGAAATGTCAGGAAAGGTAACAACACTTTCTGTCAAAATTTTCTTGTTAAGGTTTCTGGTTTTCTAGCCTTTGTTCTTACAAAGTTTTACGGTTGGCATTTGAGTTTGTTCTGCCATTACCATAATGTTGTGAGGATTACTTACTTTTCAACATTTGTCCACAGCTTCTTGCAGCTTGATCCCAGGGTGCTTGGCTTTTGGGGCTTGGCATTATTTTCCTCATGAATGAATTTTCAGTCATGGAGCCACTAAGTTTAATCCTCTGGCACAGAATGGCTTCACATCTTCTATTTCTGTCCAACAAATCTTCTTCAAATAACCTTTGGTTTACTTTCCTCAGACATTTTTAAATCTGTTGCTTCTCTTAAGC
This sequence comes from Heliornis fulica, assembly GCA_013399135.1. NCBI lineage: Eukaryota > Metazoa > Chordata > Aves > Gruiformes > Heliornithidae > Heliornis > Heliornis fulica. The sequence goes on along the minus strand of VXBZ01011687.1, from coordinate 196,348 downwards.
TGAAGAGATTCTTAAATCTTTGAGCTTTGTAGCTTAGTATTCATCTCGTGTGTAAATGCTAAATTAGTTCAGGGTCTATATTTGTCCATGAATCTAAGTCTTCTTAAAGCTTTAACTTTGCCCACGGTTCTTCCTGCTTTAGAAAGCAGCGCACGGAGCCTCTGACGCTTACTGTGCCACTTCCCCACCCTCTTCCCTGTATCCCTGCCAGTGCCCAGACCAGCTGTTCACCACTTCTGCTCATTCTTTAATCTACTGTGCAGCAAGGTCACCTTTCCCTCTCTTTCACCTGCATCAGCTTCATGTTTTGCACTGCTTGGCAGCTTCAGGTAGAATGGATGAGCACAACAGCACAAGCAGAGCTGAGGGAGTGGGGGTGGATTTCCAGATTCCATTATAAAAGCTGAGTTAAAAATTAATGTCTTAGCTGAATGCTAGAGAATGTTTCTCTGTTTTGGCACTGTAGTATTGTGCAGAGTAGGAAAGTGCATAGAAATACACGTCTTCAGTCTTCACCGCTCTATCATCACTCTGTGTATATTTTCACATTCCCTTCAGCTAAAGCCCTTTCTTTTGTACCTATTCAATTATATGCCTCAAAGCATATATTTATGTGGTGGTTTAACCTTGACTGGACACCAGGTGTTCACCAAGCTACTCTATCATTCCTCACTTCAGGAGGGCAGGGAGGAAAGAAAAAAAGACAAGGAGGAGAGAGGGAAACCCAAACTCATGGCTCAAGATAAAGGTGGTTTAATAAAGCAAAGGCAGAAACCCATATACTGAAGCAAAGCAAAACCAAAAGATTATTCTCCACTTCCCATCAGCAGATGATGTCCGTCCATTTCCCAGAAAGCAAGGCTTTACTGTGTGTACCGTTTGGTCCAGTAGCCAGTCACAAAATAGCACATGCCCCCATTTCCTCCACCTTTCTCTCAGCTTCTTATTGCTGAGCAGACATTGTTTGGTAGAATATACCTTTGGCCAGCTGTTCTGGCTGTGTCCTCTTCCAAGATTTTTCCCACCCCACAGCCTACGGGTGTTGGGTGACAACTGTTGGAGAGACACCTTGATGGTGTGCAAACACTGCTCAGCAGTAGCCAAATGCTGGTGTGTTACCAACACCTTGCTGACTACCGGTACACAGCACTGTGAGGGCTGCTGGGGAAGAAGTTAAGTCCATCTCAGCCAGACCCAGTACAATTTAAAAGTTTTTATTAACTAAAATCACGTGCAGTATATACATATGCTAAGACTTATTCTGGCACTCAAGTTCATTACCTTCAGAAGAACCAAGTGTGGCCCCTTTTCTTATGGCTTTGTAGTCATGTATTCCAGATGTCTATTTTCTGCACCTCAGTTTGGTGATTCTTTGCCTCTCTCTTTCTCCATGCTGGCATAGCAGTTTTAACAGGACATAAGTGTATTGATTTTTTTTTTTTTTTTTAAGGTTTTGGGTTGGTTTTTTGAAGTTTTGCGGTCAAGCCTGATGATTATTCCTTGGCTTAGATAGACTAAGGCTTTCATATGTCCTTCTGTGCAGCTGTGGGGCAGGTTAGCTTCTGATTTCAATCTGAATGTATGCATTCAGTTTTACTGTTGATAAAATATACCAGTTGTTAAAACATACCAGTTGTAATGGGTTTTGTTGCTAGTTTCAGTGTCACTGACAGATGTTGGTACTGCTGGAGCATTCAGCATAGTAGGGCATATATGGGGAAATTTGAAACACTTCTGATGGAGTCTGGATTTCAGGGGGCCTTCTAGAAGGGATTTGCCTGGTGGTGGTAAGAGAGAATGGAAGCAAAGCCCAAAAGTGGACGTTTGGCATCTATTAACTAGCATGCTAAGGTGGCACTTGCTGTCACATTGGGGCAGTAGTATAGCAGTTAGATAAGGAATGCAACAGCCAAACTTCTCCTCACACTCAGGAGGAAGTCTGAATGCCCTCCCCAGGGACCATATCTACTACTTACAACAACTGCTCACCAGTGCATCCTGCCAAATGAGTTTGAGTGGATATTCCTTAGTAGTCAGACCTGCCTTCAGAAGATAGCTGCAGGCACCAGCTGGCCAAGAGCTTTTGGTTTAGGGTAACATCCCCAGTGCAAGGAACAAAAATGTGTGGTACTCTAAGCTAAAATGGGTTATTTTTCCCTATTCTTCCTTGTAGCCTCGTCATGTGTTCAACATGCTGAAGAAGTACGTGCGTGCTGAGCAGAAGGACAGACAGCATACTCTCAAACACTTCGAACATGTCCGCATGGTAGACCCAAAGAAAGCTGCCCAAATCAGATCTCAGGTAATCTTCACTGAGGGTTTGTGGGATTCATGTTTGTTGATAAACATTGTGAAGTTTCTGTCAACCTATTTTTTAAAAAATACCCGATTCCTTTGCGTGGGCAGTTTTAAATGCAGTAAAAAATAATTTGCTTTCTGGCAAGAGATTAAGGCAAAGTGATGTAGGAGTAAGGTGGGCATAATTTGTCTTCTGAGAAGAACTGAAAAGTGGGTTTTCCGTATATCCAGACAGTGAGTCAATCGTGGGCGTTTCCTCAGGAGCCCTCCAGAGCATTAATGCCCAGAGCCTTTATTTAGTGCTTTGGTAAGTAATACCCCTGGGAAAATGTCAGTAATAGATTTAGCGACCCCACGTGGTTATGCTTCCCTCAGCTGTCAAGTGGCAGAACCAGAAGTGGTATTGCCATCTGACTGCAACCAACCTTTCTGCAGTCACTGCAGAGGTACTTGTAGTGTCTATAAATGTGATTACTGTGGTGCATTTGAGTTTAACATGTTCTTTTAAAATAGACACTGCAGTTCATGGCGTTTCAACTGCAGAATGTTACCGCAGTCTTCCACTCATATGTTTTGGAACAGCTTTTATGTTGCCTTCGTAAATCACAGAGGGTGAGAAAGCAAAAAAAAATTAAAAAATAAGAAAAGACCAAAGATGTAGCTGGCTTTCAAACCAGCCAATACAATTCTAGGCACAATGGATAAGCTGTAAAAAAAATTGTTCTGTAATCTGCAGAATCAGCTGCTGTTCCCTCTGCAGGATGCAATGGGAAGCGCTGTTCAAGCCACAGTTGTTGAATCAACTGGCATCACTAAAAGCTAAATCAAAACTACATACCTCCCTGGATGGCACAGTTTGCACATTAGACTTCTCAGACATCTGTTCCAGCCCGAATTGTACATTGAGGTCATGCTGTCTTGAAATTGCTGGAGTTAGAAGTGCATGCTTCTAAGAGTCTCCTTCAGTGACAGCTGCCCTTCCCTCATCTTAAAACATTAAAGCATGTCCTTTTGCATCTACCATGATTTTTTAGTTTCTAAACCACTGAGTTAACTAAACCCAGTGATTTAGTTTCACTGGGTTAACTAAACCCAGTGAAATTTTGCACACTACAGAATATGTGGCTGGCACGGGTGAACACTGGCAGCTGGCAGGTAGCTATTTCACTGGGTTAACTAAACCCAGTGAAATTTTGCACACTACAGAATATGTGGCTGGCACGGGTGAACACTGGCAGCTGGCAGGTAGCTACGAGAAGCACTGTGCATTGCTTAGTGTATCCTTAGCTTAGGAATGACTGTTCATACAGTATCTTTGCTTCTTGTATGGGTCAGAAGGATGGGGGAAGGTAGGCTGGTCAGTCCTGTGGGGATTTTTTTTTTCAGTAGAAAAGGGAAAAGAAAATATATTGTTCTAAAGCATAAATACTGTATTTCAATTTGAAGAAATCATACTGTTTTGTTGGGTTTTTTTACTGAAATTGCTCTCTGCGAGCCATTTTCCTCTTTAAGCTTAATTGCCTAGTCAGTCTTCTGAGATGCACCTCAATTTCCCTTTCTACTGAAGAGAGGCGATACTTATTGAAAGTACCCAGGGGAAGCCTATATCATGGGATGTCGTGGTTAAACCCATGGCTGTGTGTGGGAACCTGAGGCAATAGAGTTGTAATCACATGGGACAATGCTTCTGGGTGGAAATGTAGTTGTTTTCAGCTGACAATGTTTACAAATGTTTTTGCTGAGAAAATCGGTGCTTTTTTCAGAGCGTGCTGTTTCTCTTTGCAATTGTAAGATAAAGGGGGGGAAAAAAAAAGCTGAGACATTTGGATTTCATGGAGGCCATTGTGCTTCACTTGTTTTGCACATGATGTGGAAACTTACGGGTATGAGCAATTGTAAATTCTATTGAAGGGTAAGTGAAGCTGTGGATTTATGCCACAGTAGCTGCTTGTGTATAGGCTCTGCCCCGCAGCAAATGTAAACCCCGACTTTAAATTCCTGCATTCCCATGGGATTTCAGGTAGTTGCTATGGAAGAGCATCAAGAGCACTATTTTTGTAGCAGCTGGAGGAGAGAAGTGAGTTTTGCAATGGATTTGACAGTTTCAGTACACAGAGCACTACTGAAATCTTATACCTAGTACAAGTGAAAACTGTCTTGCTCTCTGTAACCTATAAAATTTGTAGTAATGTCAAATTAGCAGTAGTACTCTCCTCCTTAAAATACTTCTTTTTCCATAGGTTATGACACATCTACGTGTGATATATGAACGCATGAACCAGTCTCTTTCCTTCCTCTACAACGTGCCTGCCGTGGCAGAGGAGATCCAGGATGAAGTTGGTATGCAAACTAATAATGTAGTAAAACGGAAATATTTCTGTGCTGAGAAATTACCATCAAAAGCTAAAATTACAGCATCTTACTTCTGCTATTGATATACTGTCCCAGCTGATGAAAAACAGGAGACTAAAATTGCCAGTGTTCTAAATCATAAATTAAGTATTTGGAAGACAAATTCTGCATAACCTGTGCCATGGCATCCTGATATTGTTGCAAATGTTTTTCCTGAAATATGTAAATTTCTATTAGGAGCCTCCCTTCTATAATGGCAGCAGCTATTGACAGTGAGACTTAGCAGTGAATCCTTTCTGGGATTGGTTATTTAATTTACATGGCAAGTATTTACATAATCTGAGGTAGACATTTTGAAAATCCCCCATCTAAAGAATTAGCGTCAGACCCAAGCATCTGAGAAAAATATAAGTATCAGTTGGAAGTTGCTAAGTGCAACCAGTGTCTTACTGGTTGGGTATTTGGAGTTTGGTTAGTTGGGCAAATGGTATCTTCTCTCACCTTCTTCAGTGCACAGGCTACCAGTCGGGTACCAACAGTCCCATGTTTGCATCTTCTTTGAGTGCTGTCACAGCAGATAGCTGTGCGGGAGAATGGTACTTCCTCCTGTTCAGGTGCCTGCTCTTGGCTGTGACGTTTCTGGCAACAGTGACATCTCTGTCACTGCACTTAGACTCTGCTGTGTGCTGCTGCTACAGCAAGGCACCTTCACTTAGCCTATATTAATTTCAGATGTAGGATGTCCACAGCTCTGGACATGGTGGTGCTAAAGTGCTTCTTTAGGAAGAGTAATGCATGGATGGAAGACTGGAAATGGGACTTCCTGTTGTTTGGAACAGCTTTTTTCACAAGATAAAATACTCAGCCAAATGACAGTTAATGGATTAGTGTCACAAATAACCAGCCTCATTTGACTCAGTAAATTACTGAGTTATTTAAAACATGAGAGAAGGAGGCATGTCATTGCTGTAAGTATTAGGATGCATTTAGGACGTGGAAGGGATGAACAGAGCATAGTGGGGGAATCCTTTGCCCAAAGCAGAGGTTAAGAAGGAGATGTGCTACTATGTGTGAGCTAGATTGAGAGGGCTCTGGGGGAGTTAAGAGGGAAAGAAGATAACTGAATTAGTAATTAACCTTCACGTGTTTCTGTGCTCTGAAACAGTCTATATGCAGTTGTAGAGAGCCATTTGGGGTGGGAGAGAAACCTAACCAACACTGTTATTGATCATTTGAAGTGTATCATTGCAGTAGCAAAGAAGAGGCCAATACTGTTAGATTTTTTTTACTGAAGATTTTTTTAATTAATGGTCAATGATCAGATGAATCAAAATCCAGCAGTTGGATATTTGAAGTTCCTTTAAAATATGTGATATTTTGGAAGCTTTTACCTCAAATAGCAGATTTACAGCCATAGTTTTAAGGTATATTATCCAGAATACAAAACCCAGCATCTATCCTAAAAGCAGCTTTTTAAAACTTATGGTTATTTTCAGAACTCCAGCGGAGATGATGTCAGGAAGTTAAGGTAAAACTTTAAAGGGTTGTAGTCTTTACCGAGAGGTGTCCATCACCAGTTGACCTCTGTTGGCTTATACTCATTTTGAGTATATAGGTATGAAGGAAGACCCACAGCACTCCAGAGAGTAGAAGTGAGGACATGAATGAAGTGAGGAAATTTTTGCTGAGCATTTGACTGATGCGTAATGACCTGCATGACTGTGACTCATATGAGCGTGAAAAGCATAAGCAGGTCATTTGTGCAGGAGACCATTTGGTGTTCTGTCTGCAGATGATTTCTCAAGGGGCAGCAATGCAAATGTGCTACAAACGAGGTCACTCTTGGCAACTGATGTAGTTCTTGGTGTTAAGTGGAGTTTCTCGTGGGTGGGAGTAGGCCCCATGAATAGGAAGGTGCCACAGAAAAACCTGAGGAGGGAGATTTATTTCCACACTCTAGGTTATGTGGTTACCTGCATATTTGTATTCACCTTTTTGTTCTGATAAATCTCATATACTATTTAATATGTACAAAAGCTCAATGGGAGCAGTGACAGGCTCAAAGAGAAATCATCAGTTCCTTTGAGCACATCCTCCTTTAAATCCTTATTTGATTAGACTGCTTATCCATGTATGTAAAAGGCAATTTATTGCTGGGTGTGGCACAGCAGGCACAGCTTCTGAATTAAAAGCTACATCAGAGCTTTGACTGTGCATCAGTCAAATGGGCAGGCAGGGAGATGAATTTTTATTCTGCCTTTCCTCTTCTGTTTCCATACTGAGGTCCCCAACTCCAGGTTTTCTAGCCCACCACCAACAGTGGTGGATCAGCACAGCTGACCGCTGCAGCACTGTAGCTAAGCTCTGAAACAATCAGTTATGAACAATAAATAAGAGAATATTATTTCATCTGTCCCATGACAAATAAAGTAAAGCTGTTGTTACTGTGTCTGTCGAGTTCTTCTGCAGCGTGTTCTGGCAGCCACACTCACGTACTCTACAGCTGGGAGGGCAGACAAACACAGGCAGACCCTAGGTCACTGCTTGTATTCAGATGCACACAGTGTGCTGTAGGTCATGTGCTATTTCAACTATGTGTGCTCTAGCTTACCATGGCAGAATTTGTGCAAGAGACTTTTTGCCTCACAAATCCCCGTAAGGAGGTTTTAAAGTATTTTTAGAAAACCGTGACAGCAGTAGATACAGGACAAGCTACAGAATAAAGATGTCTGCTTTCTTTTAACATTTTCTCTTTAACCATTAGTGCCCATACCTGTCAGTCTGCATCTCTGCGTGTTATCTGGAGTGCCTGTGGAGGGCAAAGTTAGCGCTGCCTCAGCTGGTTCTGGTCTTCTGGCATTTGTATTGAACTGTTGATTTCTTGTTTCCAGCTCCTAATTTTGATCTGTAGTCAGTCCACATCATTGCTGCATTTCTTGCCTTAAGTTGAATTAGGATGCTGTTCTCTGTGCATTCTGGCGTATCTTTTTTGAGGGTATTAGCTGTTCGCACCAGGTTGACAGTCCAAAATTACAACCATTGTGGTTTGGGGATTTACATTGTGAAACCAAAACACACCCCTGGGGTGTGCAAAAGCAAATTTTGTGTCTGTCCTGTTTGGTGCCGTTTCATTTGTGACTCTTTTTTCATCCTCTCTTAAAAGGTTACGTTTTGAATATGTACCTAGTAATGTCTTTCAGAGTCCAGTGGGATTTCTTGGTGTCTCATTTTTCTCTTGTAACTCTTCCTTGTAATTTCTGTCCTAAGATTTAGCTGAAGGTTAGAACTCTTACCATCAATATATATATATATATATAATATCATTAAGCAATGCTTGGGATGCCTGCACCTTTATTTAAAGTTGGGTTGCCGCATTGGGGTATCTGAATAATAAAGGGAAGCTGACATATATTTAACGTGTCAAGAGGTTGTTGGAAGGATTGTTGTAAGGTTACCAAGGGTGTTGGAGCACAAACCCAGTGTGCAGTTGCAGCAGTTATAAAAATCTGTACTTGAGGAAGGGAAGGTTGGATAATTCCTGTTAAGTCTTATACTTCCTGCTGTTCTGGAGGTCAGTGGATTTGTTGTTTCTCAATTGTCCCAGGTTAGTATAAGAGAGAGCATCTTCAGTGTTGGAGGCAAGGGAATGTCATCTTTGCTAAACTGTAACTGTTGAATTTCTACCCTTGTCTCTTTAAACTCAGCACATTTTTTCCACAGCAGCATTGCTTTCATTCATTTGATGGTTATATCTACACCATATAGAAATTTCTCAGTACAGTTACTTGCAGGTCTTACCCTAAGGTACTGTAAAACCTGGCTTTTGGGTTTCCATAGACCATTTGTTGTATCTGTGCTGTATCTGCTAATGTATGTTACTGTTCCTCTCCCATTCTGCTCTGCCTTTTGTGCCCATGGGGGTAATGTAAGTGGAACAGGCAGTGGGAAGCAGCCTTCAGAGAATGTGCAGTTGCACAGGTACCTGGAGTGACCTCAAGCACTAACTGCGCAGGGCCTCCTCCTCATAACTGACTTGACGTAGTTGTGCGTATCCAGAGAAAAATCTGAATTTTCTGTAAAGGGATTATTTACCTTGAATCCCCACCCTTGAAGCCCCATAGCATTTGGTTGAATAGATGATTTGTTAGAACTCTAGCAAAAAATGTAATGTGGGGTCAATGATTAAAAATAGTTCTCCCCCGCAAGTAAATTAATTCTGCATTTAGTTTTACACAACAGCATTTTATATAGTTCTTATATCCTTAAATACTGCCATGATACAGCCCAGGTGGGCTGTCTGATAAGCAAGACCTCTTCCACCCAAGGACATTGGTTTTTAAAGCATCAGCTTTTTTTTTTTCAGGTGGATTTTAATCACCAGAAACTTATCATCTTTGCTAAGTCACCAGTTTTGTCACTTTGTTACCTCTATAAAATATTTTTGTAACAATTTAAATATCATAAATAGCTCAATAAGATACCATTGAGTTATTTATTGGAGCAAGGTGATGTACTCTGTTTATGTGAAGAATCAACCAGTATCATGGAGTCACAGACCAACCAAGGTTGGAAGGGAGCTCTGGAGGGCATCTGGTCCAAGCTTCCTGCTCAGACAGGGTCACCTAGAACCATTTGCAACAGGACAGTGTCCAGATGACTTTTGAATATCTCCAAGGGTGGACACTCCGCTGGCAACCTGTGGCAGTGCTCAGTCACCCTCACAGTATTTCCTGATGTTCAGGGGGAGCCTCCCACGTTTAAGTTTGTGCCCATCGCCTCTCGTCCTGTTGCTGGGCACCACTGCACAAAGCCTGGCCCTGTCCTCTTTACACCCTCTCTTCAGGTATTTATACATACTAATGAGATCCTCCTGAGCTTGCTCCAGGCTCAGCAGTCCCAACTCTTTGAGCCTTTCCTCATAGGAGAGATGTTTGTGACCTTACATAATCTGTGTGGCCCTTCACTGGACTCTTTCCAGTATGTTCATGTCTGTCTTGTACTGGGGAGCCCAGAACTCAGACATAGCACTCCTGACTTCAGGGGTGGTCTCACCAGGATGAGTAGAAGGGAGGGATCACCTCCTGCCACTTGCTGGCAGTGCTTTGTTTATGTAGCCTAGGATAGCATTAGCCTTCTTGGCAGCAAGGGCTTGTGTTTGACTTTGAGGCCACTCAGAAGCCCAGGTCCTTTTCTGCTGAGCTGCTTTCCAGTTGATCTATTCCAGGTTTAGGACTTCAGACTTCTTGTTGAACTTCACATTGTCCTCCCATATGCAGTATATTTTAATAGGCAAAGGTAGTTGCTAGCTGGAACAACAGTTAGGTGGTGCTGAGGCTTTGTAAATTCTGCATGCCATGCAAGAGCTCGGAAGAGCTGAAGAACCTAAGTTACTTCTCCAGATTGGAGACTCAGTTCTGTTTGTTACTAAAATAGGTCCTTCACTGCAGCTTAGCAGAGAAGAAAAAAAAAATCCTGGAAATAGATCTAACATTTTCCTTTTACAAAAATCTATTATTTTCTGTCCAGATTATTTAACTGTCATAGAAAATTCGACAGAGAATAGCAGATGATTAAAATAGATATAAATGCACTTCACTGACATTGATGTTCTGAAATGCTTTCATTAGTAACATACAATATCCTCCCCATCTTTTGTGGCTAAATGATCTATTGTGTCCTGTCATGGGCACTAATGTTCTTTGGAAAAGATGTGAATCCCAATTTTTGTGTGCACAAGCCTTCTTTGAAGCCATGTTCATAATATTTATGAGATTAAGCCAGTAAAAGATCCAGCTTTCTCCAAGTTTTACAGATTGTGAAAAGGATAAATGACTTCACATGGCTTTGGATTGGGGTGGCTTTTTCATCAGGGAGAGATACGGAACATCTTGTTTTCCTTCCACTTTTCAGAAATTTGATCAGAATTAAAAGGTCTTGGGAAGTTTATTGGGAGGATATTTTTCCTGTGGTTTGAAAAACAGTGTTCTGTTTCACTTGCACCTTTAAGGAAATCTGGTCTCCTGATCGAAGTGTTAGAACTAAAAACCAGAAACTTCTGATAATAATAATGGAGTCATAAATTATAAACAAAAGTTTTCTGTGCATGTGCTATTTCAGTGGGTATTTAAATCTTTCATCCTTCAGCGCGAGAGGTTTAAAGATGCTGCCATGATTTTAGTCATGAGCTGATGGCTAGATCATTCTGTTCTGCAATGGTAGATCCTTCTTGAAGTCTTTATTCTCTGTTGTTTCTGTTACGGTGGCCTGAAGTGTATTTTCACAGATATTCCTCCTTAAATAACAAATTACCATCATCACCACAGGTCCCACAGCAAGTTTATGACCAAGGGACCTCCCTGGGCTCACAGTGTTAGCAGACTGAAGCTGATACTGTGTTCGTTTCACTTTTTCTTAAATACCCCTATGGAGGAGTCTGTACACAATAGGTTTTCATCCTAGAATTGAGAAAAAAAGGCAAATTTAAGGTGTTGGATAACAAAAGTCTGGAAATCTCACCATTGTGCAGTTTGTAATATGACCTAAGAGCAGGTTAGCTCCAAAGAGACTGAATTTCTGAATCCATAGCTTCCCTTCAGATGGGGTCTCAGTGAAACATTGTCCTCTTTTGGGAATGTCATTCTGCTTAGTTATTGAAAATTTTCTCGATGCACTGAATATCCATGTAATCTAATGCATAAATATGTCATCTTCCTGTCATCTTAAATCAAGTTAATGATGCCAGTGTCCACAAGTACAAAACAGCCCAAAATTGTGGGAGCAGAGACTCTCCAACAACATCTTCCACTTGGTGCTTGCTGTTGGATGATAGATTTTCTTTTCCTGATTACTTGGTTTGGAAGCACAGTTTTGTCATTCCGTGTGATTCACTCAAAGATCAGATTCCTAATAGGGAGAGTTAGATTGTCAAAGCAGCAAATTAATCATCACAATTCTTACATGCTAGCAAATTGCAACTGTCCAGTGAGAATCACCTACAGGCTGCCTGCACAAGCTATATATTATAGCTTTATATATCACAGAGCTGACATGTCAGCCATCTTTTGACATGAGCAGTCTCTGGGGAACTCAAACACTGGAGTCTGAAATCCATCACCATGGGCAGGTATCCGGTGGAGGATAGCTAAATATGCCTCTCATGCTATCGATGAACTGAGTTTCACTTTACACAAGCATAACTTTCTGCTCAGATGTGCAGAGTGAAAATTCACAAGTGCCTGTTATGGCCACAGGTATCTGACATATTCCTGCTAGGTAAGCTCGTAGTATTGGGAAGAAAGGGAGAAGAATTACAGAGAACCTGTGGTTTTGCAGAGCAGATGGATTGATGGAATTGTTTCAATATTCGCCTAACGGTTAGTTCCCACGTACGTAGGATTACAAATGAAGCAATCTTTCATCAGTGCAGCTTTCCCCTGCTGTTTGGTTTTCATATGCCCAATTTAATTGAAAAATGCATTTTCCTGAGCAGTGCTACCTAGGTGGGGTTCCAGTCCTTTCACTGCTCTGCTTCCTGCTATTAGATTGTGCAGATGAAAAATGGTGTAAAATCCATCAGAGCAATTCATACATGGATGAATTCGTTGAATTTAATACATGCATGTCTTTAGAATGCTTGGACAACCCAGGATGCATTTGGCCTATTGAGTGCTGAAACTGCAGTTAATAAATAGGCAAAATATATTTTACCTTTTCAGTTTTGGTGAATTCTGATTTAAACTGTTATAAGCGAGTCAAATCAAACATACTCTTCTTTTGACCAAGGGAATCAGGGGCAACAAATTAAGATTCAGGTTAATGTGTTTTTATGGATTATGTAATGATTCCCAAGCTGCCTCCAGGTAAAGTACAGATCAAAAATTTCTGTGAGATTTGTGCTCTGATCTTCAGAAGTATTTGGAGAAAATGGTGGGTAGCTGACTTTCTTCAGGTGTTAGAAACTGGTTGAGTTTTAGGTTCGACTGAAGTTTTGAATTTTACTGTGTATTATGAGGTTAGCACATATATCTGACCATTTTTATCAGTAACTAATATCAATAAACAATTTATAAGTAAATTAATTCTTTTCAGAAAAATAGACAATAAAATTCTGTAGCAATTTTTCTGATAAATGCTTTCTTGCAGGGTAGTTTCACTGACAACCCTTATAACCTACTTAAGGATGGAAATGTACTTGGCTTTTTCTACTTCGCACAAGACTGAGGGGGAATAGTGAATGCTGATTCATCTGGCAGAAATATCAGTGACAATTAGGAGGGCTGTTTGTTTTAATTTAGACTCTTCAGCCTATTTTGAAGCACTTAATGATCTGTTAATTTGGAATTAAATGTGGAGTTAAATTTAAACCTGGGAAATTTGTCACAGTGCCTTACGTGCATCAGAATGATGACATACAATGTATGTTCTTGATTACAGTATATATTTGCAAGTAAATTTTTTCCTGAAGTGTTTTTTAATATATCCTTGTCTACCTTTGGTGTTAGGCTGGCCTTGTCTACCCTGGAGAGAAATGTTCTACATGCTAGTAAAATTAGTACAACAAAACAACCTATGTTTCATTCAGAATTGTTAACATAACAGAGTGCCATAACATGGAAGTAGGACTTTTCTGCATTTTAATACAGAGCTTTTGGGGCTGTGAATTGTGAATTCTTTTTCTGGGCCAGTATTAATGGTTTAGCCAAATTGACTGAGAAGGTTAGAGGAAAGGGAGGAGACCACAGAAATGGAGAAAAAGGCTTGAAGTTGTGAAAGGGAAGAGCAGGGTCTTGAATTTGCATTTAATAACCCTTTTTCAGAGATAGTGCAAGATTCTGGTTTTTTGCTGACTTTATCTCACAAACTTGCTTTAATGCTCTCTGCTCTGAACTGAAGGGGAAATGCAGTCATTACTCAGATGATGCACACATCTTTAGCCATATATTGATATTTGATTTTAGTTAATAACTAATTTATGTAGCTGTCAGGTAGTTATGGGCCTGGAGTAATTATAACATTCCTTCTGTGAAGGTAAAGAGTGTCATAGCAGTCTTCCTAAAAAAATTAGACAAAATTTCAAGGTCTTGAGTTTCATAGCAGGCTCTAAAAATGGGAGAAGATGATTCTGATTTTTCCTTGACTTGCAATCGCGTAGCTATGTACCAAAGGTAATTTGTGTTGAAGTCAATCCCTAATGAGAAAGACACTTAGGTCATACTGAAGTTGTTACATGGTAATACATGTTTTCCTGAATTGGATATTCCAAAGTTTCTTGCACTTTCAAACACTGTTCAGTATCAGAAACCTTGTTACATGATCTACCTGCAAAGGGACGGTTGCTCTCTGTCTATATTAGACATTTTAGGATTTTAAATAATTTAACTCAAATAGTGTGTAAGGCAAATCTAATTAAAACATTATTACAGGAGGATACTCACTTGGGTTGGTTTTATTTGGGAAACCCTGAAATCCACATGCTGAAAGAACAGAATCAGCAAGAAATGGGAAGAAAATGATGAGGTTGGGATTTAAAAAAAAAAAAGCAACGTACTGAAAGTATGTTCTTTTTAGCGTGTTTCTGAATATTGCAGCGATTAGTTTCAGAGGTATATTTCTTCTGAAGTTTGGTTGTTGGGCAACAGGGTGTTCTATAAAGCTAGAATGGCTGTTCTCTTAATAACTTATAGGGAAATAATAACTCTTAGGTCGGCTGTTTCGTAATACCTTAAATGTTTGTTTTCTGAGAACTTCAATAACAAAAAGTTGTTTCACCTTACTGAACACGATTTTCATACATGTAAGAAATTTCTGAAATCTGAAAAATTACTGCTGCTACTTACTCTTGCCCTAGTAATGATGTCTCTAGAGGACAGAAAATAAGAAATATTGAATATTGTTTTCCATGGTTCTTGCTCTTTCAGTCTCGGATTAATACTGAGAGAGACATATTGCATCGTGACAGTTTCCAGATAAGACAACCTGTGGTGTAATTTCACAGGCTAACCAGGAGAAAAGAAGCTTAAATCTGATGGGATGGTCAGGTTCCTCTGTCAGGATGGAACTGAGCATTGCTGATTGGGCAATACTCATCTCGAGTATTTCACACTAATGATCTATCCTGTTGCTCTTTTATCATCATCTTCAAAGCGTTCAGGCAAGAAAGCCACTCTCACACCTTAGAGTAGGCAGGTCCCTCAATAAGGTTCTCATCAGAGTTACTCTCTAAATTATATTTGACTTGTGCTACACAAATGAATTTGTTCAGCACTAAATACCACATACTTGTGTTTTGCAGCTTGACAGTTTTATAATTATGATATCTAGTAGTATGTAACATTATAATCTTAAAACACTTGATTCAGCAAAACACCTTAGAATTAACAATATGCTTGAAGTCCAGTGGAGTTTAACACTTTGTGGTTATGTAAAGACTGGTGGGATTAAACTCTAACTTGGACTGATGCTGGAGGAAATACCAGTATTTCATGGTATATTCTCTCGCCTCAGAGGAGGAACTCCTACTTGATGCAGTAAGTTACATATATGGAACTCAGAGGATATACAGGTGACTTAACTGTTTCTCTCTGTAGCATTTGTGTTCATTGCAGATACAAAAAACCCTTTGAACCCTAAGTGCTGACTCTCTAAACCCCTTATTTTGCTACTAATACTTGGTATTTTGGAGTTCCTATACAAACCCTTCTTTGCACCACATCTTAGCAGGAATGACTTGTGGGGAAATGCAAGTGCATTGTGAACGTGAAAGACAACTGTTCATTTTCATCAGGACAGTGGAAGTGCTACAAGCATAACTGGGTTACAAGTATGCTTTCAGTTTATGCAAGAGCTCAGTTATAAATGCAGATGTACAGGTAACTGATGTTCTAGGTTTGTTTCATTTCCAAGTATTCATCAAAGCAAAGCCTTTAAGGAGGTCTTGTTTTCATATCTGGGAGTTCTGATTCACACAGCTGACAAGATGCAGATATTCAAGTTTAGTTAAAACCTTGACTGCATTGTTACTTCAGTGTAATTACATCAGTCAGTACTTTTTTGGACACATGCACGTGCTGAACATTATGGACAGTGACATACTGAATTAGCCTGTACAGTAAGCCTGTACAACTGAAAGCTGCATCTAAACATGTTGCCTCTTGCCACGTGCACTGAAATACATGACTGTGTAAATATTCTTAGTGAATCTTAATTGTGACATGCACCTTTTGCAGGATTTAAACTGTCTTCAAACGAGTATAAGATAATGTGTGTGCCTGTGCAAAGGAAGCAATCTCTGTGACTCAAGCACCCTGTAATTTCTGTCATTAAGAACAGAGAGGTTTTTGACACTTTAATTTTGTCATTTTGAAAACACATGCTCAAAAGCAACTGTAACTTTGGGACAAATGTGTTCAGTTCAGACAGAAAGGTGACTGATGAGATGGTAAACATGACAATAAGACTCTGCATTCGTACCAGTTTATTTGAGCTGGTTCCCAAACCTGTATTTGATGAATAGGAATATATGTTTTATCATGTAGATGTGACTTTACAAAGGAAATTTGGTGTTGGGTTAAAACTATGTATGGCAGGTAATCTGATGGTGTCTTAATTAGCATATAGAAGAGGGTTTTTGGGTGCACTTCATTTCTAATCTGGCTCAAGGCCTAAATTGCTTTATAGAACTTCCAAAATTACAGCTGGTAGCAGGGAGCTATAAGGATGATGAGGGGACTGAAGCATCTCTTGTATGAGGAAAGGCTGAGAGAGCTAGAAAGATCTGATGGAGGTTTTGTCCTGTTAGTTTGACAGGAGATTAAATTTTAAAGAGCAGCCTAGAATCTCTCTTTTTTCATCACTTAAGAATGAAGATATTCACCACACAAAGGAAAACCCTGAAATGGTCTTGAGTGGACATCCTGGCCTCCAGCTCTGTCTGCACTCCCTACTTGTTTAGGGAATTGTCTTTTGCAGGGTGGGGGAATTGAGTTGGCATCTGTGAAGAAGGGAGGAAACACTGTATTGATGGGTAACAGTGAGGCTGTATGGCTTTCCATTAGCGTAACTGATGATTCAACTAGTTATCAATACTCTGGACAGAATCAAGACTGAAAAATTGATCTTTGACTTTTCCAGTTAGTGTTGATAACTGGAAGTCCTAGGGCAAACTTTTTTAGCAGTTCAGAGATTGAAATAACTGTTCACAAATCATTTACTCAGTGCAGGCACAGCTGCTTCAGTCTGATGTACTCCAGCACAGTTTCTAAACCAGGCACTTCCAATTTCTCACTATCATTCAGTGTCTGATTCATGGTATCAGATGGGCTTGATTTATTTTGGCCATTGTTTTCCCGTTTGTAAAATGGATGTGATCATAATCTGCTGCTTGCAATATCTGTCTGCCTCACTTGAGCTTTTATGCAGGTCAGTTAATGTCTGTGTTTTGTGCCACAGCTGAATGTGAAACAATGGAGCCTGCAAGCGCCAGCAAGGACATGCTCCCACTTGGGCAGCAGAGAGACTTTGTGCACACATAGCTCCCAGCCTCTAGAGATTTGGGATATCATTATGAGAGTCTTGTACCCCTCATAGTCAGTCTGGCTGTGCCATTGCTGTGGCCTTCCCCCAAGCACCCTCCCAGAGGCCAGGCCCTTCTCCCTCTGCTCCTTGCCCTCCATGCACCCTTTGTCCCTTTCCAAGGGCAGGAGCTGACTGCTGGTAACAAAGTGCGTGGACACCGGGGAGCAGGCAAGACTCAGTGAGGATAGACACTGCCCAGAGAAAAGGAACAATCGAGGCACAGCAACCCCAGCTTTCCACAGCTGCTCTGCACGATTCCCTGTGGACAGGGAGGACAATGGGAACAAGGGGAGATGCAACCCAAAACCCTTCTGGTTCCTGGGTCCAAAATGTTTGCAGGACGAAGATGCTTAGTGATGCTCACTTTCCTGTCATCTGTGATCACTTGGTATTATAACGTGCTCAACTGGAATGACCCATGGCTCGCTGCAAGGCAGTGGCACACCAGAGTTCTCACTCAGGCCACTAACATCCAGCTTTTGTCTCTAGCTAATTCAAGTTAACATCTGTCACGTGATACAATGACTGGTCAGCATATCGAGGTACTTCCACTATCTACCTTCTGATAACAAGGAGATGCTTTAACTTGATAACGGTTAGCGTAAGTGCACTGGGGAGACAAAAACTGGACTTGCCTTCCATGCTGAAGATTTATTAACTGTCTTATAATGTTGTTTTCAGTAAAATAAACACAAAGGAAAAAGCAATTCAGTGTTACTTAGCTTTTCTATAGTGTCCTAGTAAGTCATTCTAATGAATAAATTAAATTACAGAATTACATTTTGCATACACATTAGGCTTACTGTCTGCTAAATCAATTGCTGTTAAAGCAGGAAAATTTGTTTTAAAAATAATTTTACAAGATACAAGACCCATATTTGCCTTGAGGCTGGGGTTGTAACCTTTTGTTTAGTTTTGATATTCTCTATTTGGTGTACTAATCGGGTGGCAGAGAGTTGAGTCAACTACCTCAAGGTGGTCCTTAAGTGACATATTGCAGAGCAGAGCCCTGCTATGTCATAGATGATCAACTCACTGAAACAGCACCAGCTCTAATGTTCCTGAGGATCGTTACTGAAGGATGTTGCATGGGTGCAGTGTACTTCCATGGTGGTATGGTGCGGTGCAGGTTTTGGGGAGATGAACTCTGAGGATTTTACTGAGAGGTCTAAAGCTCTGGTGCGTATAGAAATGTAGATGGCCTTTATTGTTGATGATACTGGGAAATAAGTGAGCCCCTGTGGGGGTAACATGAAGGGTATAGCAATAGAGTGGTGATTCCTGTCCTTGAATTACTACAGGTTTCAGTTGTGGGTGTGAACAGTGACAGTCAGGAGGACCTTTTTTATTTCATCAGCTGATGTGTGCTCATGTGTGCAAGGACTTGCGCTCTAGTGATACAACCTTTACAGTCTTGGATTCAGAAATATTTAGCTCTGTAATGCCTGTGTATTAACTACATTGGTCCATTATTAGCAGTTACTTGTCTTCATTGTTGCAATTGCTTGTTTGCTAGACTGTGCTGTTGAGCACCAAGTTCCCTCAAAGTACTTGATCCTGAAAAAAGATGGCAGTGAGGGGGATGGAGACTAGATGAACTTTGGTGTGAGAAGGGAGTTGGAATAATGAAGCACACACAACCAACCTCCGAGCTTATTTTTAAAGCTGAGACAGTCTATCCTATACATCTGATTGAACTGAAAAGTGCATTGATTGTTCTCACCTTGCATAAGTCCAAAAAAACCCCAACCCAGATAGTATTACACAACTCTGGGCCCTGGTTCCTTGTAAAAGAACTTGCATACAGACACCTATTACTACTTAAGACTTTTAGCAAAGAACTACTTTGGTATTTTGGTGAGGTTACGTGTGCTGAAAGAATGAATGTTTCTTCAGGCTCATTGTGTTGCAGTAAGCCCAATTTGATGCAGTAGCTGTTGTGGTGATTTAGGATTTAGGAGCCGTGATAGCAAGCATTTAAGAGGAAGGGGAAATAACAAGCATGATCCTTTCTGTGGGCCTCTTGTGGGTTTTGACTTACATGTACTGAGTTGAAGGGAGTTGATTTGTGCTTCGTTTAAAGGTGATGGGGAGAGGTCCAGGGACTTGTAAAGCACAGACCCATGATCTGTTATGTGGTAGAAATGTGTGTAGGAAATGGTATTGAGCAATTCTGGCTGACGTTTCAAAAAATAAAAAGCCTTACTTAGCAGCAGTGCTTATCACAGAGTTTTGACTATTCCAAGCCTTTATGTTTTTCTTTATTGTAAGAAAATGGAATCTCATAGCAGTGAATTGTTACTTTAATAGCATTGGAAATAGGTCCTCTGAAATGCCAGCTCCTTTAGATAATTTCTATCTTGTAATTTCCTTGCAGATGAGTTACTTCAGAAAGAGCAAAACTATTCTGATGATGTTTTGGCCAACATGATCAGCGAACCCAGAATCAGCTATGGAAATGATGCTCTCATGCCTTCATTGACAGAAACTAAGACCACAGTTGAACTTCTTCCAGTGGATGGAGAGTTCAGCCTAGATGACCTTCAGCCATGGCATCCCTTTGGTGTTGATTCTGTTCCAGCCAATACTGAAAATGAAGGTACGTGCAAAACAAGGAGGAACTGGAGAGTTGCGCTTTTTTTATTGTTCTTCACATTGTTGCCTGAAAGTTGACGTCTTTCTGACGTAAGCAGGATAGAGGTTCTCAGATGCAAGTTTAGAACTGGTCTGCACTGTCAGCTGTGTCTCTTTGGAGGAACAGAAAATCTGACTAAAATTTGGAATTTAAACACGCAACGAATTTTAGTGTTGAACTTCCCTTTAAAAACCAATGAAAACAAATTCTTGTGACAAGAGTGTTTTTTACATCAGAGGGTTTTATTTGCTGGCATGAAAATGGCCACAGATCCAGCACAATCCTAGCATGAGAGCTGATGTTATGCACCCCCACGCACACCCTTGTTGTCTGGAGCGTATTGCAGAAATGTTCTTGCATACTCAGCAGTGCAGCTGGCCACTGAAAACGTTATTCCTGAGGAATATTGTATGTTGTTCATGTTCTAATTTATTGAAGCTACTGCATAATACTTCAATAATTTATGTAAAATGTGGAATCAGTAGTTTACTTAGGGATCAGAGCCAATTAATCAGAAACCTGAGGGACTTCAGTCATGTCATTCAGATTTCTCCTGTTAAGTTTATTTTCCTGCATCGGTTCAACTCCACTGCCATTAGTGCTAAGCTAATCACTATACTGAAAGCTTGTTATTGCAAAGCAGCAGTAGATTTAGCTCCAGCAGTAAAGGCTGAAGCCACAGAAGTCTCTTTTTTTAGGGAAATTTGTGATTTGTGCCTGAACTGCACAGACATTAGCATCCTCCAGAAATCTTGAAACCACTAGCTTAGGCTATTACTTCTCTCAGAGTGAGTTTTGAGACCTGTCTTATGCAGTTAGTCTCACTCCAGCATGCTGTGTGAGTGACTGTGAGCTGCTGGGTGCTTGGGAGACAGAACACAGGATGTGGACATGGTTTTGCCAGCTCTGGTGTTGGTGCCAAGTGAAGTCAGTGGAGTTGGAACTAGTTTTGTGATGGAAGTGGGGGTAGCTTAAGATCAGATAAAAAGAAAGACTTGGCTGGGATCTAAGCAAAAGTCAACAAATGTGTGAGGCAGAACTATACCAGATTTGAGGGTAAGAGGAGAGGATGCTCAGGAGTGAGGCTAAAAGCAGCCTGATGGAGAGGCAGCACTACAGCAAGGGGCCAAGAAAAAGAGAGCTGCAGCAAACTCAGAAGACTGGCAAGCAGCAACAACCAGAAGACAGGAGATGGTGCCAAGAACTCCAGAGGAACGTATCTGGAGGGCAGTTGCAGCCAACGGACGTGCTGAGCAGCTGGCTGGATTGCGTCAGGTGCTGACAAGGAGTACAAACAGCTGACCAGGCTGGCAAGCTGAACTTCATTTTCGTGGGGAATACAGCTCACTATAGCACCCATGTCAAAGCTGTCTGTCCCCAGAGCAAGCCACTGCCTGGTTGCTGGTGTCTGTCCTGCTGGAATTTTCCAGTACAGCTTTTTGCTGCAGTTTTTCCCATAGCTGAGACACCCAGAGCATCAATTTCTGTACCTACCACTGCCTTTCATGAAACTTGGGGGAAGGAGGAATTAATTACTTTAGAAGTCTCTCCTCCCAGCTTTCAAAACATTCTGATTTCAGTCACCGAGATCAGAAGTTATTAGGTAGACGAGTGGACCCAGACATAACCACAGTTTAATCACAAAAGTCTTTTTTTCCTTCAGAAACCTGGCTAAGCCCAGAATTTAATAATGAAAGGTACATACTTCAATGTGACACTGAATTCCCAGGGGCAAGCATATTGAGCATGGTTTGCCTTTTAAAATGTATGACAGCAAGTAAGAAACAAAACCTCTCCTGCCTTGAATAACATACTGTTTAATTATGAATCCTGTGTATTCTAATGTGCTACATGGTGTCTTGCAGCACTTGTTAATGCTTACTGTGGGAACATCTTCTAACTTTCATGCTTTTGAGTTGAGTTGTCACGAAGCTGCTGCAGTAAGTGATTCTATTAGGTGAACCATTATTGGCATGTAAGTCTGGGCAGTCAGAAATTATTTGATGATTTAAACCTCTTCAAGTCTTTCTTGTTTCCCGTTAGACTTCTCTGTCATCTACCCAAAACCGCAATGTTGTTAATGTGATCATGCCTACAATACCACATTCTTCTATTTATATCAAAAGGGGAGTTTCACAGCCTTATCTTTTTCCTTTGTGTTTTTCACTTACCTCTGTTACAGAAACCCAGAACTAACTGTGCCATTTGTCCTCACTTCCCATGCCTGTTTTCTTTCATGTCAATGGTCTAATCCCAGCCTTTGTCTAAATTGCTTCCAAAAACACATGTCTGTCCTGTTACAATTTTCTTTGGAAGTAGCAAGAAGTAAATAACAAGCGATACAATTTTCTCCTGCTTCCTCTCCCTCTCCACTCCAAATCTTTTTCTGCACAGTAAGTTCCCTTTATGCATGGAGGTTTTTGTACTTTATGCAGCACTGAGCAAGTCATTGCTGTTCCTTAACAAATAACCATTGATCAAAAAGGTGTAAGTTTAAGCTAGATAAATGTCAGATGCTGTAGAGTGACTACCCATTGCAGTTATTAGTGACAGCATCTCTTGCTGCCAGGAGATGCTGAGCAGGCCAGCGAATGTCAGAGAACTGTGCATCTCAGCCCCCATTTATTTGGGTGAGGGCTGAGGGTACTCAGCACTATCAAGAAAATCACAGCATGTTCCATGAGCAGAACCTGGTATCTGGGAAATCTGCTGAGTGGTTGGTCCAGCAGATTGAAGAGGCTACCAGAGGAGTTTCAGGTGGCAAGCAAGTTACAGGTTCAATTGTTGATACTATTTTGGTCTAGTTTGAAAGCTGAAGTCACCTGCTGAACACAAATCTAGAGTGCTTACAGATCAGCATATTCAGGTATGTTTCTAGGTAGAATGTGAGCCTTGACTTCCTCACTGCAAAAAGCTATTGCATGTGTAAACAATAGTTCTCTTCAGTCCTGAGCAGGCACACACAGTAAATCGTTTACCTCATTACAAATTTTCATTACTGGCAACAAATTTCTAATGGGACCATTGCAGTCTGAGAGGCAGCTGAGCGGACCTGGGATCCCACCCCCTCTGGCACAGTCATAGCCATGGGACTTGATTTAGGGAAACATTTGGGGGATGCTTAAATCAAAATGTGATTGTGGAAAAAGTAGAAGGTTTTGCAGCTGTTAAGTCTTTGTCTTGAGGTATCCATTATTGTGGAACCAAGGGATGAAATTAAAATACTACAAAAAAATACCTTAAGTTTGTCAGTAGTTTCCATGCCTGTTTTTTTCTATGGCTGTGTTCTAATCCTAGTTTTCACCCAGCTCTATTTATAATGGATTGGATTGGTACATTGCCATGCAATCTCAAGGTTTCATAACTCCATTGGAAAGTTTCCCAATCTAAACTGCACGCTTAGGTGAAAGGAAAGTATTATGCAAATAGTTTATTTTACTAAAATAGGTTTTTTTCTGACAATTAAGTGAAAAATAGCCTAAAAATAAGAAGACCTTGCAAGTCTAGCATAACTCAGTAGTTTCTGAAAGTATTTTCTTCCTTGTTTCCCCAAGGTAGTTTCCTAGCAAATGTCCACAGAAGTTAGTCCAAAGCACCAGGTAATACACTACACAGTTTGCACGTCTGAATGTATGTCTGGCATATTGAGATACAGATTAGGTTAACAAATACAGCCTCTGAGGACACTGAAGAAAGCACCACTGAACTGCCGGGAAGTTGGATTTCAAGAATGGAAAACTCACCTTCAGAGCTGGGGACAAATCCCCAACAGTTGGGAAGCTCTGGGACTGTCAGTGTCCCTAGGCATTTTGCCAGTGACTGCCAAGGTTTAGGGTTTCACCCTTTGTATTTTACCTTGCAGTTATGGATGGTCTTAATGACAAGGTATTTATGTAAAGTGGCATTTTTATGAATGTACTGTGTGATCCTTATGACGTGGCCAGTCAGTCCCTTGAACGATGCTCTTGATAAGTAAGCATTGCATAGCTCTCCTCAGTTGTTGCTTTATACCAGATTTTGAGCTTCTTGATTCACCCTCCTTTTATTTCTGTAAAAAGAAGCAACCATATTCTCTCTTGCTTTTCTGAGATCAGCCTTAGATATGAGGTGGGATGTGTAGCCTGCATGAAGCCTGTGTACTTGGTATAACCACGTATGTATCAATCTAGTTTCACGAGGCTATTTGGAAAATAAACCTTCAGTCTTAATTCTGTATCCTTCTTTGCACATGGGATTATGTGCAAAAGAAACATGATTCTGGAACATCAGAATGAATGCAATTTTTATAGTAGTATACAATACATCTTAGACTTTTGATTAACGATAAATGCTGTAGTAGGTTTGAACTTCTCCCCTCTGTATCAACAGTCGTGAGGTTGTGTGATCCATGGACTAGATTTTTCAAAGGTAACTGCTATTGATGTGTACATCAGTACCAGGGCAAGACCAGGCAGGATTTAAAATGCAGCTGAACTTCCAAGTTGGCACCTCAGGGCTCTTTGTATTGTATTGTATTCATATTGTGCTGCCTGGGGCACACTGCATTTAGATACCTGGAATCACCATCTGCTTTGGAAGATCCTTGGCTCTGAGCTTTTGTCTCCAGTTTTTGTCCTGTCACTGGTTTTTGACTCTATGTTGTTTCACTTTAGCATCAGTTATAAAATGTGCCAGCGATGTTTACCTTTTCCCCTGTAAAGCATTTCCAAAATTACAGATGACAGGAAGAATTATCTGTTATTAATACTTTCTCCTAACTTCACAGATACTGCAGTGCTCTGAGTCCATGCCACTGTACAATGGAAAGTTCCTCCATCCCTTGCTGCCTTCACCTGCTCCCATTTTTATTGCAACTTAGAACCTGCCCTCACAGCTCTCCATAGCTATGGGCACATAGGGTTGCAGAGTGCTGAGTGAGTGGGAAATAAAACCCTTCAGCGTTCTCAGGAGGAGGTGGAGCCAGGCCATCAGAGAAAGATACTACAGGGGCACTTTGGTCCTTTCCACTGAAAATTACTGCTTACCTACCTAAGGGTGGGTACAGACAATACTGGAAAACCTAGCAGAAGATTCAAAATGGAAGTTTTTAGTTAAGGATGGAAATTGGGTTTTATATACTGCTTTGTAAGGAAAGCAATTACATGGTCCGATAGTGGCACTCTGAACTGCTGTGAAGTAAAGTGGTTTGATGGCTTTTCTCTGCAACACCAGACCAGCGATCTCTCTGAAAATTTTGCCCTTCTGTAGACACAGGCAAGTCAGATGTGCAGATGTGGCTACTATAAGACTGACTTCCTGCTTCTTTCTGGAGGCAGGAACTGCTGCAGTCATCTCCAGTGTACAAAGGACATGGGTGCCACAGAGGTTTTCACTACCAAGCATGGGAGGTTGTTTACCAAAGCCATAGGCACACTAATCAAGTCACACCGACTTCATAAGAGTACAGGCAATCAATCCCCTTGGCTAAGTCAGTATCATCAGTTCAGCGAGATTCTCTGATGCTGAATACTGTGAGCAGTCCATGATTGAAAACTGCTTTTGTTAGGTTTCCTATGTTATTGTGGCTCTTGCTGTTGATTAGAGGATTCACACTTGAATCTTGAAATTCAAATAAGAATACCATATTAAAAAAAAATCTGAATTCCAAGCTATTATGTACAAGTTTATTTCTGAATTTAATTCCTTTCTGACAGTAGCACTTGGGTAAGTAAGGAAAGCTACAGTATTGGAGCAAAAGAGAGTAACAATAAATAAAAAAGGGGAAAAAACATTTTAATGAACTTCTTCAACATGTTCAGTTTGAACTTAACAGAGACAGTGGCTAATGACTCAAACAGCTCTAATTTTTGCTCATTCTATTTTCTGTTAACACCAGTTAGCTCCAACAACCTTAGGTATCTGCTGGTAAAGCCTTGGTACAGTAATACAAGAGTTTTTAAACTATGCAAGATGCACAATTGGGTAGAAAGTGCTGTTTCTTCTTTACTTCCCTTCCAGAAATTGGAAGAAAAATCTCCTGTCTACAAATCAGAGCATGTCAGAATGAAGTATTGATTGTATTTTCAAAAAATGCTTTACTTTTTCCAAACCTTATAGCTACTGCTGTAAAGAATCGGTATTGAAGGGAAAAAGGAGTCAGGATTCAGTGGGTTTCTAAGTCAGCATTGATCAAAACTGGCTGTAAGAACTCACTCATCATGTCTGTTCTTGCTGCCAATTCTGATCAGACAACTGGTTGCACATAATGAATATAGTTTCACTCTATAGACAGAAATTCTTTGATCTTGATGGCTTCCCACTTTAAGCAGTCACAGAATGTGATGTAAAGCTGTGAAGCTTTATTTTTTAAGTGGTGCCCGTCCCTTCCTTTTATTTCCAGGATTAACTGAAGTCAGATCTTTTCGAGCTGTTGCTTTGGTAACTTTGTTTATGCAGTATGTCGCTCCTGCACTATCCTGACAGAAGAGCAATTGATTCAATTGGTTTTGGGGACTTTGTTTATTTTTGTTGGCTTTTTTGTTTCTTTTCTGCACATGCCCAGTTGAGCCAGTTGATGCCCGCCCAGCTGCAGACAGAGGACTCACCACACGACCAGGTATATAACTTGCATGGCTTTTACCTCACCTGTGTTTTCCCTGCGTGCATGTGGTCTGCTTGAGCTGAAGTGGTCACCTCTTTTCTTTGGTATAACCCTCTCTTAAAATGTAGCGCGATGCCATGAGCCAGGGAAGAGTTCCCATCAATCAGCCTGTGTGAGTGCTGGGACTGGGACCCACAGCCCCAGAACTGACATTCATATCAAGTTGTCACCCCTTCTAGCCATAAGGATTTGGCCAGGGCAGGAGGCAATAGCACAGTCCCCCATATTGCAGAGAGTACCTTTAATCTGGGAATGTGCAATAGAAGTGTCGAATCCTTGATGTGGACTGGACAGTTTCTTGCAAGTTGGGGCTAGTAAAGGAATCCTTTTGGAAAGGAATCCTTTTGATTCAAGCAAAAGGATGCCTTTTGTTTCAGAAGAGGTTACTCTCCAACACATAGTGAGATTAATTTTGGTATATATTAGTTTAAAGTCTTGATTCATTCCATGAAGAGAGCCTGGAAACATACAATGCTAGCTGTACAACAGCGCCACAAATCATGGGTTTGAGGAATGTGTCCCCAGTACTGGGTTATCTCTGCCTTTTGGATTAGACTTTGTTCCCCAAGAGAAGTAGAAATGTCATCACAAATGGAACACGAATTTGTGCAATCCTATTTTTATAACAGTTCAATCTAGCAACTTTTTTGTAACACTAAAGTTTGTGATAGTTAACTACCTTCATTTACGAAGCCTGTGTTTCTTACTAAAGATTGATCCTCCCTCCCTTCTATTCCCCCACACATACATGCTGGTGACAGAAATCTTTGGTGTCCCTTCTCTAGAGAAAGGCTTTTCTCGCACTCCAG
This sequence comes from Heliornis fulica, assembly GCA_013399135.1. NCBI lineage: Eukaryota > Metazoa > Chordata > Aves > Gruiformes > Heliornithidae > Heliornis > Heliornis fulica. The sequence goes on along the minus strand of VXBZ01011687.1, from coordinate 169,041 downwards.
TTTCAGAGAGAAATGATGTTTTCCAGCCCACAGTATCAGAGTGCTTTGCTGGTTGGTGTGATAGAAGTACTACCAGAAGTATGGCTAGCGTAGGTCAGGACTGATCTTTGTGAATGTGTATGATAGACCGCTAAGGAGAGGTAGGGTATATTTCAGCGTTTGACCATTATGGTTTGAAATTCCAGCATATGCAGTAACTTTTGTGCAACAAAAATCACAGGGGATAGTTCCTCCAGTTTCTGCTCAATTGCAAAAGCACTGTCCAGAGGCCTGTATTGCTTTGGTTGCTTTTAGTGCAGAGTCTTAAGTGCTGCAGAGGCCCATGCTCTGCTTTTGGCACAGAGGGTGAACCCCTCTATCCTGGCAAGGGCACACAGCACATCCCTCATGCAGAGGAATGGTTGCTTTCCTAGGGAGATGGAAATCACTTGCTGCTGTGCCTGTGTTCTGAATTTCACAGCATGAAGTGTCTTACATGTCCACGGGAAATAAGGATTTTGTCCCGTTACAGTAGTGTTAAATGTGTTGTAACAGTAAGCAAAATGTATCCTACTGTTCCTGGTAGACCTTAAGTTCCTTACATCTTAAATCACTTGGTCCACACTTCCTCAAATTTGTGCTTACTGATGCCAGTTCTGGTGAATAAAGTCTACCTGATTTTTTTATCATCCTTTAAAAGCAGTTTATCTGTGGCAAAATTTCAATTTAACAAAACCTTGATGCCAGCCTAAGTAGCTTCATAAACTCAGAATTAAAGCAAATGGATGCTTAATTAAACTGTGACACACAAAAGGGATTCTGATGGTTTAAAAATGTGTGCTTTACAATTGTTCTACTTGCTAATTCAAAATAAAATTTCTATGTTGGAGACTGAAAAAGGAAAAGAGATACCTTTTTTTGCAGTCACTATCATGGTAGGCTAGTCAGCTTTTGGGGTTTGGGAGTATTCTTTATGGAAAAAACAATCTGAAAAACTAGGATATTATTCAAGAAAAAGAAAGTATTAACAGGGGACCCAGAAGCAGGTTAAAACATGCAGCTGCTTGTAACATTTTGTTGTTGTTGTTTTACTTGCCTGGATTTGTGTTGATTTCCTGAAAGGTTTGCCCCTTTCATAGCCTTCTCTTGGCAGTTTGTGCTTCTACTTGTTTTGCTCAAGTAAACAGGGTGGCGACCTGCTTCTTCAGAGTGAAAACACCAGTGTCCTGTCAATCTACTGGAGTCCAAGCCTGGGAGTAAAAACAAGTGAATGTTCTGTAGGTGTTCAAAATCCTTGAAGAAAGTTATTTCTGAAAGAACTAAGACAGACAGACAAACGCGTGGTCAATCACATGGCCTTTCTTTTCCTTGCCATTTGCATTTTAGCACGTTTCACCCCACACAACATTCTTGTAATGATCACTGTGCTTTTCTTAAAAGTAGATCACAATCATGCAGATGATGTTTGTCCCATTCCCACAAGACATAATTGTTCACAGTACAGAAAAGAGGAGCAAGTACTTAGTTGTTAGTAGTATTTGTGATAATTAGGATCTTGTTACTTCACCGCATCATTTTCTGTCAAAAAATAAAAACTGAAGTCAGGAAATACAAAGAGTTATCCATTCCATAGAACAAAAAAGCGGTTGAGTAAGGACTAAGTTTAAAGCATTTACTAAAATTGAAGCCAGTTGTCCAGATCCCTGTTGCAGTCTGTCTTGGCTATCAGTGATTGAAGCCTGAATTTGAATCTGATTTACATCAGTTCCAGGTGGAGGGTAATGTCGGGGGGGCCCCACTACCTGGTGCAGGTACAACATCTGTGTGATTCAAACTGGTATTTGGAAAAGGACCCTGCTGCCTCCTCACACTGTCATTCCCCTTTTTAATTCACAAATGGGGGAACAAAAATAGGAATGATGCCTAAATCCTTTTTTTTTGTCTCTTTCCTGAAAAGGATGTAAACAGAAATAATACAAGGTCAAAGGGAAGAAAAATATCTAGATGTACTCAGCAGTCATCAGCGAGCTATTTTTTAACACAGCACAAAACCATAGGAGATTATAACATACTTCTTGTTATTTATAAATTGCTTCATATAGGGAGGCGTTAGAAGGCTTCCATCCAGACTGAGAACTTCCATAGGAAGAGTTTCAAATAGAAGGAACGCCTCTTTACTTGATAGCCTCCCTCCAACAGCTTTCTCACTGCTGTCCTCATCTGTATCCCAGAGACCAGGTTTTCATGAGGCACATTTGATTTCTTTTAGCTGAATTTTGGATATGTGTACATTAGTAACTGTTTTATCTTTGTCTGAGTGCTTGTATAGAGACTCATACAGACATAACAGACTCATACAAACATCTAAAAACATCTTCAGATACTCACAAGCAAGCTCCTTTTTACTCTTGTTAATTCAGCAGGTCTCATTTGTAGAAATAGAGCAAAGATTAGAAAATCTACCATCAGAATGGACATTGCTTAGTACAAGCAGATTTTCTGAAATCCAAGGTGATAGAGAAAATAACCAGGGCTCTGCTTAGGATACATCATACTCTCATCTGCGGCACAGTCACAACTTTAATTATACTACTGACAGCTCTAATTATATCACTCACAGGATGCCCGTAATTCACAGTGCAGGGATTTTATTATATTGTGTTACTTTCTCCCATGTAATATAGGTTGGGGTTTGCTTTTGTGTTCTCCCAAGTCTTTGTCCATGGATTGTTTTTGCAAAGGGTTGATAATTTTGGGGAGACATTGCACATAAAGCTGATTTGATATCTCTGGCTCTTCCGCTATAAATCATGACATGTCCATCTTTATTACATTATATAGAGAGCTGAGGGCTTTTTTTATATATACATGGTTGGAGAGGCTCTGTAAGCCTAATGACTGTGCTGCAGCATCATTAGCACATATGCTGCAGTCTTTATGAGGTGAGGGCATAGAGCAGCTTAGTGAATTATTTACGATTTTCTTGGCAGAAATTTCCAGGGTTTTTTTTCCCCATCTTAGTGGTGTTAGTTCAATACAGTTGTCTTAACACCAGTTGTCTGCAGCTACCAAATAAAAATCATTAATGGATTTTTTCCATTGGATTGTTTTGTTTTGTTTCACAAATTAGCTATTCCCTGTGAATGCAGTTGTATGTGGATATGCACTACATCTGCATTGACATGCTAGAAAAATGACCAAATTTTATTTGTTTTGAGTATTCATTTTTACACACTTGTAAAATAATGTCTGGTATTCTGAAAAGGAATTACTTTATACTAAGATCCAATGTGATTCTTTTTTTTTTTTAAAGATAACCTTTACTTTTGCCCTAATCTTTATCACTCTCCAGTTTTAGAGCCCTGCAGTCATCCATGAGGTAAACGCAACCCACGGTTTTACTAACTTCCAAGGAGACACCAGGAAATTTTAGTTCCATGAGGTCTTACTCCTCAGAGTATATTTGAGTTGTCCTTACAAAACTGAGTATATAATCTTCTTTTTAATCTTTCTAAGTGAGCATGCAATCTTTCTTCTTCTGTCATTTCAAAATGAAATGACCTGCACAAAGCCATTGAGTCTTATACAGGTAATAGTTGAACTTCAGGTAAGAACATGCAGCTGCCTACCCAGGTAATTGTTCAAACACTGCATTCCTTTCCACCCACGCATTTTGGTTTAGATGAAGCTTTACCCAGTTAAAGCTGTTTACTACACTTGCAACAGGCCTTGATTCAATAAATCTTTTCTTGCTCAAATGCAGTTCATGAAGTTAAATATTTTCCTGAAGTCATTACTTCTCTCACTTAAATGTTAATTGTTTAACTGTTTAAACTTTAGGTTTTCTCTAAGTAGAGACCACCCAGCTCTGGTAGTTTCAACTGTGCTTCACTTGAAGCTTTCATTTTGAACTCTAATTTTGAACTCTAAAAGAAGACCACAGACAGAGCTAACCCTGTTTCAGATCCTTGCAAAACATCATCACAAAATCTTCTAACAGTTAGATGAAGCAATTTAAAGCAGTGTAGTAGAAAATCTACACCTAATTGTGTCCTTGGTGGAATTCATTGTATCTGCCTTTTCTTACCCTTCTTAAAACTGAAATAGATACTTACCCAAATGCAGAAGTTCATCTGTGTGAGGATAAAAGGTTCCCCAAAGCTGGTACGTGGGTTTTATTTCATGTGAGTAGTTTTTAGCTCCCTATGAATTTGTTTAAGTGCAAGGGACAATAAGGTTTGCAGGTGCTGCTCCTTTTGATTTTTGGATATGCGTGTGCATGCACACGGGCATCTATATACATGTATGTATAAAAGCTGTTGACAGTTCTAATTAACACAAATATAATTAACAGCTAGGCATAGCTCATTTTGTTGGATTTCTAGAACCTGTTAAGCCCATGTTTTGGATGGTTTAATAGTTCTGACAGTTTTTCTAAGGAGTTGCAAGTTAATGTCTTACCAGCCAAAGTTAATGTTTTACCAGCCAAATTCTAGCATTTTTTAATTAAATTCAGAAGAAAAAGCACTTAATAATTATCATTATTTGTGGATTTGCAGTGAGGCTGTTGCTGTCACTTTTCTCCTTTCACATTGGCTTTTGTCTTTGGGTTGTGTATTTTAGACTTGGCAGTGAAAAAAACATCATTTTCTGTCAGGATTAAAGGTACTGCCATGTAGTTAACTTTCTATCCTTATCTTCAGTGCAAGAGTAGAGGGGTATGGAGCAGCACTTGGACATTTGCATCTTAGATGATTCCAACACATCTAATAAATGTTTTGGAAAGACCCTTTTTCATCTTCATTTTGTTTTTTCATCTTCAGTTACTACCTCTGAAAAATAATATTTGGTTTTAGCATATAGGTCTAAGTATATAGTCACCAGGACAGGAAAGTGAATAAAGTGAGAAAAAAGTCTGTTAAATAGAAAGTCTAAATTCCATAATGATGTATAAATCCCATAAGATGTATATAACCCAATTTATAGCTTTGTCTCATATCAGGTAGTTAATTGATTGCAGGGTAGGATCACACTTCTCTTGTCATGTAATCAATTATTTGCAAGAGACAACCGGTTTTCCCCTGTTGTACTTTTAAAAGTCCTTTTCTTCGCTTCTAAGGGAAATAGCAGGAAGGAAAAATTTGCTTTCAGGTTTTTTAGTGCAAAAGATTTTTCTATTTCTGACCTTTTTCCTGTGCCAGCTGCCACAACCAAGTTTTAGTAAATCTAGTATCATTAAATTCCTATTATCAGGTCCTGTTTTGTGATCCCATGACATTTTTGTGGATTGGTGAGTAAGGCCAAGTAGGCGTCCAGACCTTGGTCACCGACAAAAGATTTCTGCCTGATATCAGGGCAAAAGATTGCTTAACCTGCTTCATGCTGGAAGTACAGCTCCTGTGCTACTGTTTGATGGGAATGGGAGGAGGGAAGGGAACCTTCAAAGAAATGTGGCTTTAGGGAAGTCTGAGCCTAAGTTTTTTCAGCAGCTGAGATTACTGACAAACTTACCACCCTCCATCACTTAGTGATGTGAAGGCTTCTGACCTGTTCTGCCCTCTGAAATACTGCTTTAGCCCTGCCTGTAGCATCTTCACTCTGCTAACTGAAATTAATAAAGACCCACAATCCAAGCAGTCATAGCCTGCTTTCACCGAAAGTGGTCAGAGCCCAAGAGCAGAAGTACCCAAGCCTATTGTCCTGCCTCTAGCGGTGGTACATAGGGGATCCTTACAGACTTCACCTCTGCCTTATGCTCCTGGCACATCTGCTGAGCTTTTGGCAGCCAGCATTTGATAGGCTTCCAGGACTCGAAATTGTGTTTTTGACATTGTGTTGACTAACACTGGATGAACCTTCTTTGCATTTGTTTGCTTGATTTTTGAGCATCATTGTGATTTCTGCCAGTGAGTTCCACAGTCCAATTTTGCATTGTGCCAAATTTTTATATATATGTATATATACACACACACACTTTTTTCTGTTGGTTTTTGATCTGCTCTGTCATAGCTATGTTGGTGTTCTGTATTTTTTTAGGAGAAATAATGGATAACCATTTCCTTTAGACTTTCTCGTTGTCACTCACAGTCATAAAGGCCTCAGAAGTTCCCCTCAGTTGTCCTTTCCAGCCTAAAAACTCCTTCTTTCCCAGAAACCATTCCATGTCTCCCCGCTTTGTATCTTTCCTAGTTCTCCTGCCTCTCTGAGACCAGACTGTATAGCCAAAGTTAAAATGAGGATGCATCCTTTATACAATTATGTAATAATGTTTCTGTTTTCTCCATACCTTCATAATTACTCCTAGCTTTCTGTTTGCCTTTGTGACTGCTGCTGCGGCGACTGCCCACAGAGTTATCTGCAGCAACTGCCAGGTCTCTGTCCTAGGTGGAATAGAGCTAATTCAGAGCCTCTTGTTGTGTTTGTATAGTGAGGGCTGCATATCCCTGCAAGCACCGCTCTACTTGTTATCAGCACTGAATATCATTTCCCTTTTATTGTGCACTCCGAATTTGTAATATCCTTCTGCAGATCTTTGCAGCTGGTTTTGACTATCCTCTTTTTTTCCTTTTTTTGTCAATAAATTTTGTCACGTCAGTATTCACTCCCTTTTCCAGATCACTTTACAAAGAGCACAGCACACATCCTTGTCGGACTCTGCTGGTAACTTTCCTCCATTGTGAAAAATGGCTTTGTATTTATACTTCATTTCATATCTTTCAGTCAGTTATAGAAAGCTGTGTAGGACATTCCCTCTTAAACCTCGCCAACTGTGTTTCGGACAGAGCTTTGATTGGGGACCCTCTCAAAGGCTTTTTGGAAATCCGGATTCACTCCAAGCTGAATCACGTTTGCTTCCTTACTCTTCCAGTGACCTCAAATAGGTTTGGGAGGCAGAATTTCCCTCAACAAAGACAAGTTGGCTCCTCATGGATGTATGGTATATATGTATGGATAAGTTCTAATCAATATGTAGCTTCAGTGAACATGCTGGCCATAGCAGTAGAGTTGTGCTATTCCTCAGGTCTTTGCCTTGGGGGAACTTCAGCATGATGCTTTTGCCAATCTGTCTAAGGGACAGCAAAATTGACCATGGACAGTGGTGAGCAGCTGGGAGCTGGCAGCTTCTTCATTCATTGCTGCTGGGGACAGTGAACCAAGTCCTGGAAAGCCCTTTGTCCCCGGATGTATAATCTATGTGAGGCACGGTTGGGTTTCTTTCCCCTCCTTTTTTCATCCTAAAAGCAAAAAGGTGGGTGGTTGAAGAGATGAGTGTCTCCGCAGCCAAATACATGTTCTGATTTTCTTCACTTGCGTTGATGCAGGTGTAGGGGCTATTTTGAAATGATACACAAAGGAGAGTAAATTGTTAGTTTGGAAAACTAACCATAGCTGCTTCAAGGATAGAAAGTTAAAACTCTTCTCAGGTACCATGTGGCTTTTATTCCCTTCATCTCCATTTCCTCTTGTGTATTTCACTGAGAGAACACCATGGTTTGTTTTCAAATTGCAGTTCCCTAAGTATGTTACAGTTCTTGCACTTAGAAATGATCTCTCGTATATAATATACTTATATCACTACTGAAATGGAGCATCAAAAATCTTAAAGAAGTTTGAGATACTTAATTGTTTTATTCCTTAAAAAAAGACACTAAGGTAAAATTTATGAGGCAGTCAGACTGTTCAATAAAATAACCATAAATACTACATGCAGGTGATTCTTGCTCTTTTGCATGGTTTACTGTGAATAGAAAGATCAGAACCTTAGAATGGGATTCTCTGTACAGTCCAGAGAAGTTCCCGGGGAAGGCTGTTCTTGCTGACTCATAGCAGAAAAATAAATCAGCATTTAATGAAAAAAGAAATTGCATATTCAAAGGCAATAAAAGGACAATAATTCTAGCATTGAGTGCTACTTTAGACTGTGGACCTCATCGGCACATAGAAGTCTTCAAGAATTTACTGAGTCCGGAGAGATGGTGGAGCACAAGAGCAGTCAGTAGTGTTGAGAATTTTAGAAGTGATTCTTCCTCCACATCAGAGTTTAAGGTCAACCCAAAATACTAAGAATCAAAATGCAGGCTTGGAGAGAGGAGTTGGAGTGATAAAATGCTAAAATAAATATAGGCAAGGAATATGAACCAGTGTTCTTACCACATTAGGTAGGGTGAGGAAATAACTTCTCATAAACACCATGTTTCTGCAGTGTTTGTACCTCCAAGAAATATAAATGTCAGTCAGTTGGTGCTGAGAAGGAAAATCACCAGCTACATGAATACCCATATGTTCGCTGTAAGCCAGAGCCAGCTTTTCAGGACAAAACATTCATAGATAACACTGATACACAGATAGATAGGATCCACTGCTCAGCTGCTGTAAGTCTGGCTTGGGCTCCTAAGGCTAATTTCCATGAGGAAATCCTGGCTTTCTTTCCAGTTAGACAAGTGCAGCATCTCCCCTTCGCACCCATAAGAGGAGGGCAGGACTGCAAAATGCCTACAGTTAAAATCGCTGCACACTGTGCTTACTTGCTGTACTGTATGTTTGTAATCAAGAGGGCTGGTTATCATCTCTCAGGCAGAAGACTGGAATCACGGTAATTCTGAGCAGCCTGAAGTATGAAAACAAATGAGAGCTGTGTAAACTTTGTGAACATTTTATTAATTCCTGTGTGTACACATTTGGAGAAAAGGTACAGACTCAGGGAGCAAGAAAATGCAATATCTGGGGTATGTGTTTTTTCTTCCCAGCAGCCCCAGCTTAGGGAGGAGGAAGATTTCAGCCTAAACACCAAATTTTCTTGGCATTACTAAAGAAGCTGTCAGAGCAGATCTGTCTGCATTCTGTGACACAATTTGTGAGAACACTGTTGATCCCTCACACCTTAGTTCTTGCAGTGTTTCACACTGAAAGCCTTTGATTCTTGTACCGACATAGCTGCAGCGGATTAAGGAGCATTTATCAGAGGAGAAATTTTACCGGCTTATTCTGTGTCACCTCAGTAGAACTGAAACACCAGATGTACCTCACTTCCCTCCCAGATCCTTTTCACATGGTGTCACACCTCCTCTGAGTGAATGATCCCAGTGCGTTCTGCTCGTGTAAAGGTGGAAGTATGCAGAGCAGGGCCGAGTCGGTGACTTTAATGCATTGTTGTCATTGCGGTACAACACAGGTTCCGGGTTGACCAATGTTAAAACAGAAGAGATATCTGAAGTGAAGATGGATGCGGAGTTCCGGCATGACTCAGGCTATGAAGTTCATCATCAAAAGCTGGTGAGTGCACAAACAGTGCTTTCCACAACACGCGTGCGGAGTTCTGATTCAGTCTTGGCCTAGAGGGTCAATGGGGGCCATGTTTCCCTGGAGTGATGTGGATGCTAGAAGTGCCAACAAAATGCTCGCACTTAACAGATAATGATTTTTCTGGTTATCTTTTAAATGAGAGTAAGCCTGGAATAATTTTGGCAGAGAGGGTGGAAAGCCGTTGTGTCTTGCATGAGAGGAAGTTCTGACAGTTCCTGGCCTTGCACCTCCTTGTGACTGGATGTGGTCATACGGGCAATACAGTCCATCTCTCTTGGCCACGTAACTAAAACAAAGGGATACAGAGGAAGGAAAATACTATGTAAGTTTAAAAAAAAAGAAGAAAGAAACGTTTGATGGAGACACGCAGCACAGAGCAGCAAGGAGTAGAGTGACACCGTTTCAGGAATAGATTCCTTTTCTGTCAAAGCAGATGGTGGTGCTTGAAGGAGTCTGAACCCATGGAGCATAACCTTTCGCAAGATTGTCTGCTTGAAATAAGGAGATTCTGCAGTAGCCTTAATTTTGATTGAGGCTGTATCTGTGTGTTTGGTTCCTTAAGACATTAAATTATTAACAGGTGAAGGGCAGGTACTAGCAAAATAATGTTCTCCATTTGAACTGTGCTGCTTATGAAAGCAAAACAAAAAAAAACCAACTAAAAGATATGTAAGTAAGAACAAGCATCTTCTAAAAGCATTTTTCAGTCCCTCTATAAGTAATGAGAACCCATAAGGCAGTGTTGACTATAAACCTTTTCTGCTTCCTCTTTTGTAAAGGCACATTACATGATATTTCAGTTCCGTGGCTTTCAATATCCTGATATTAAACTTGAAAGCTTTTTTTCTTAATGTATTCTTAAAGCTAAGTAGTGCTGAAAATTAAAATTAACATGGGACTCAAATTTGCATTTGAACTAGGCAATCACTGTGTGAAAAGATATTCTGCCATCTCTTTGATGCTGAGAACTGAGAATTCCCAGTTTGATGACCTAATCCAAAATGCATTAGCACTAATTTGGGAAATTCTGACATGCTTAGCTCAGATGGGTTAAACATCCTGATGGAGTAAACCCATGGGAGTCCCCTGAAGGGAAGGAACTTGCAGGAATGTGCTTTAGACATGGTAGTTACTGACCCTGTGTCTCATGCGCTTCCCAGCCTCAACCTGTAATGTTTAAGTGGTTTGATACCCTCCTGAGCAGTTTGGTTCTGGAAGCTACTGCCCTCTCCATGGTGGCTGAGAGGAATGTGTTGCACTTGGGTAATCTGTGTGATGCTTCAAATAGGACCTTTGCAGTTTTCTAAAACATTTTACGCCATAGTTGTTACTGATAGGTGCAACCATTACTTAAAAATTAGTGAGCTGTCCTCTGGGTTGTCTTTTCAGCTGAGACTGAGCAGGGAGTCTGGTATTGCTGAGCAGGCACTGGACCGATGCCGTACAGGGCATCGCTTGTTTGCCACATGCCATATCCTAGCTGGTGCCCTTCTCCATTAGCTTTAATTGAAAAGCTCTAAGTAGAAAATATTTCCATTTGTGTTTTCCTTCTCCCTGCTTGGATTTACTGCAGCAAGCTTATCTCCTTTGGATATTGCTTTGAATTCAGCTCTGCATCGTATCTTACATGCAAACTTCTGAATTGAGTTGAAATTGCAGTTATTTTCTCCCTTATGGGTGTTCATGTTTTAACTGTACAATAAGTTGATTTTCATGGCTCAGAGTGCTTAAGGCCTTCCTTTCTTGCACAATATATATTAGCTGGGGCATTTCACAGCTCTGCAAAATAGTATGGTAACAGAATTTCATTCCTGGGCAGGTAGAATTGACAGGAGAAATTACTACTTCACATCAGCTTATGCCAACACTGCCCATTGTGTGTACTTTCTAGTGAATTCTTAACTTTGTTTAAACACTTTTCTTGCTTATGACTAGGAACAATATAAATATTTATACTGCATGCTTTAATACCTCTCTGAGGAACATTGTGTTTCTTAAAGAGTGCAAATGTTATACAGCTCATTATAATTCTCAGCTGGTTTCCTGCTTCCTTCTGCATTTTTGTTAAATACTTTTCAAAGTACTTAGTCTTTCAGAGTGAGGTAGTCTTACAATTCTGTGAATGTAATTTATTCTCTAATCCTTTTTGTCCATTTTGGTTAAAAATAATAATAATAAAAGCCCTCTATTGACAGGCAGACAGAAGATTTGTAAAATATGCATAGATGTAAAGTAATCCAGCATATCCCTTGAATACAAAACAGGACAGCAAAAGCAATCACCCATTTTTCTTTCATACCTGCTTCTGTTGCTGAAAGGCAGTCTTACAAAACACAGAGTAAAACATCTTCTTGTCCACAGCTTTGCCTTATCAATACATATAATTCAAGTGGATTTCTCTGATTTTCACACAACTTCTCTGGGTCTCACATGAGAGTTGTCATCACCCAGGTATAGCTCATTCTCTTTACCCTGCAAAATCTTCATCCTTTGGTAGTGATTTAAATCAGCATGCTTGTTTTTCTTGGACTCTTGGTTCTTTGGTGTGAGAATTTTCTCCCAGCTGGTTGCGAGTTTCACTGTTGTCCTACAGGTTGTTGCTACTTTTTTACCCAAGAGATGCATCGTAGCCTATCATGCCACACAGATTTCAGTTTATGAACACTTCTAAGATTAGTATTCTAAAAGTAAAGAAATGTGTATGCTCCCTGGTTTCTCCTCTACAGGCTTATTGGACATTTTGCAGTTAGCTTGGCTCGCTTACCCAATGGAGAAAAGCAGCTATTCTCAAAGACTTGTGATGAGTCTTCTCCAACTATGAGAGCTTTGTGATACAGCAATCCAACTTTGAATGATTAGGATGACATGCAATACTCTCTAATTGCTGATACTTCAACAAGCTTTATATTGCTGGACAGCTGGACGGGTTAGCCAGATATTCAATGAGCTTTTTATTAGCCTCCTTCCTTTATTTTTCTTTTCTAGGTGTTCTTTGCTGAAGATGTGGGTTCAAATAAAGGTGCCATCATTGGACTAATGGTGGGAGGTGTTGTCATAGCAACGGTGATTGTCATTACTTTGGTGATGCTGAAGAAGAAGCAGTACACATCTATTCATCATGGGGTTGTGGAGGTAAGAAAGGTGTCGCATGTATAACACAGCCAGCACACTGGTGTGTAAAGGTGTTTACAAATGAAGAGACCTCATTTCTGGCTAGCCTCATATTCAGAGTTGGGAGTGGTGGTATTGGGCAAAGTGGCATCAGATTGCCTTAGTTTGTAAATTCGGACACGATATAAACCATGTGTGGTGGTTTTTCAGGTTGGCTTCTTTAAGAAGCAGCTAGAAGCTTCTTTGAAGTCCAACAGAGTAAATCTCAGCTCGGCTCCCAAGGCCAAACTCCCAAACCCTGTTACTGACAAGGCCGGACGGGCCAATCAGCGCCGGTCACAGCCCCTCTGGGAATCACATTTTAGAGACAGAAAAATGCAAACAGCCACATTTTGCCACTGGAAAAGGGAGTCAGGCCAATCACTGCATAATGTGAAAATTCATTCTGTAGGATGTAACAACAGCCAATGAGCAGATACTGCGCAAGAGGAAAAATACAGCTTTCTTCTTTGTTGGGAATGCACACACATGCATTTCTTTAGTTGGCAAGTAAACATTTGAGCCACTACAAGGATTTTCCCTATACAAATACTTTATTACTTTTTGTTCTCTAAACAAGATTATCTTTTGCCACCAACAGCTTTTGATTTATGGCTAATCTGAAACTCATAGATTTGAGAAACAAATAATATATAAGTCTCTTGTATGGGATTTTCAAGATGAAACCCCTTGTCTTCTTCCCAGTTTATCAAGCAAATTTGTGGTCAATTTACAGTAACTTAAAATACCTCCTCTGTTGTTTGGATTTAAGAAAGCATTTCTGTAAGTAGAAAAACTTCATTATGAGAACTGGAAGGGGGTTTATGTAGCATAATTTTTTCCCCGTGTGTTGATATCTAGTTTTCTGTGTGTTTGGCTTGTGGATACTACCTACATGAGGCAGCACTTGAAACATTTATGGGTTTTGCCTTTCAAAACTATTCTCTTAATTTTTTGACTGAAACTAAGCCTTATTGAAGTTCACAGTTCTGTTTGTTTCACCTTGAGTCAAACAAACCTTGCTTTGATCTTGCTGGAGGCATCTATGTTTCCTGATGGATGTATCCCACTCTCTGGGGCAATGGAGGGTCTAAAAATATTTGCGTAAGCCTTTGTCTTAAGCCTGTGCTTGTGCATCCCTCTGTGCTGTGGTTGCCCACGTGATTTGAAACCCCCCTCCAGAAGACTGCCAACTGTTTGGGGTGAGGTTTGAGCTGACAGCAATCCATACAAAATCTGGACCGAGAGGCAGAAAAGAGCAAGCAAGACTCACAGCTGTAATTCCCGTATGCAAGCTTCCGCCCCATCTTGTAGAAAAAGTAAACAGATTTTAGTTGTAAACTACCTAGTTGATAACTGCTGCCAACAGCTGTGCAATCTGAGACTCTCCTTTGGCTGAATTTAGGGACAGAATAGGCCAGGAGGTCAGCTAGGCCAGAGCCCCAATTCAGACATTGAATGAGGCCATACCTTTATGGCAGCACGACCTGAAAATTACAGGTGGGCTTCACATGACAGAATGACATGGCAAAGGTAATCCTGGATTCCTACAAGCTTTCCGCTGTGGCAGCAAACTCGGAAACGTTAGACTAGAAGTACCGTGCACAAGCTGAACAAATAACTCACATCAAAAAGACAGCATCACTTAAGGAATAAAAAAAAAAAAAACATGGCTGAAACCATCAAGCTGTAGCATGTGGCTCTACCAAGAATATTAGTTGATTTATAGTACCGCGCTGTAGATGGTGTCACTGTGTAGATTTGCCGCATTGTGTCTGGCATTGGCAGGCAGGATTCCTTGTTCTGCCAGACTTGCTGTGTGGTCTTGGCAGACTGCATAGCCACACTGTCTGAGCTTCTCACCTGCAAGAGAGGTATAACATCTGCTTTTGTCCCAGGTTGGTGAAAATCTTGTAGCATTTGGCCTTGGGAGGAAAGAAAAAAAAAAACAAAACACCTCAAAGGTCCATACACAATTGATGTTTAGTATTAAAATGATTTCAACAGTAAGCCGTTACATTTTAAAGAGGATTAATTTATTTAGCAAGAGTGCCTTTAATGTGCTGTGCACAAAAAGCACAAAGGAGCAAAATCACTTGGTATAAAAATAACTGCATCGGCTGTAGGTTGGCTGAGTATATTTTAGCAAATCTTGCAACCTGTTTGTTGCATGTAAGAAGTTACTGTGATGATTTAACTCTCTGCTAATGGATGCATGATTATACAGTAGAAACTGTTCCACCTGCATTATCTTCCCAAAAGTCAACTCTGACTGCAGTACTTCTTGGTTTCACTATTTCTTTAACAAAAGGCATTGTTAAAAATGCTGATAGCATTGTTGTGAAGCTCTAAGGAGGAAAATACTTGTCCTATTTAGAAAAAGTGTCAAAGTAATTTTCTTCCAAGCCTGAGAATATAAATGTTTCAAAGTGGTTCAGCCTCTCCAGGAGAAGGACTGCCACAGTTAAGTAAATGACAGAGTGATTGAAAATTACTTACTATTTCTGCCCATGGAAGCTTTGGCAAACAGTGTGAAGTTGTGCTTTGCTGGTGTGGCCACCCAGTCTGCAGGAGGTTACTTCCTCCATGAAAGCAGGTGTCAAAAGAGAGGTTCTCACCTCTCCTGTGCTCCAGACTACAGCCAACTGTCACAACTCCTCCTCTTTCAGATCTCCTCTTTGAAGCTCGTTCACTTTCTATTACCAAGGCCACATGTCCAACACGAGCATGTGGGGAGATGTGGCAACAGCTGTGGCAGAGAAGCCATTAAAATTACTCTAGTACTCCCTGGTGTCCCTCTTAGAGACCACTCTGCGGGTGTATCTTTTGATCTGCCCCGTGTGTGTTGAGGCAGCATGTGAATTTTTCTGCAGCATCACCATCTTTTTGATTCCACGTTGGCAATTTGTGTGTGAAAGACCCATAAGTTAGAGCAGACGGGATCGACAAACGGTCTCCAAAGAGGTTAGCTACCTGACCAAGCTATTTCTCAGGAGACATCACTTTGTACAAAAGAGAAGTGTCTAGGCTGTTTCAGCAACACCGGAGTACCCACACCTTATGTGCTCTCTTCAACTCCTGTCACCTCCATAATGGGTGCAAAAAGCTTCTTAAAATGATAAAGGGCTTTGCGGATTTACTGACAGGGAGATAATCTGGGTCAAGGCGTGTCAGTTGGCAGAGCGGTACCTAGGACAGACGGTGCAGCTTGGCAGAGTGGAAATGGGTAAAAGCAAGTAGAAGAGGAGACATTCAGGGTGAGTGATGGTGCACGTAGGTTGGCGGTGAGATGGATTACCCTGCAGCAGACAGCTACAGGAAAGAGAGGTGCTCGTGTACCACCACGAGTCATTTTACAAGCTGAAGAAGAAATGGAAAAAAAAATTACTAAGACTGCAAGTATGAGTCTCAGTAAATCCCTTTCATCTACAAATGCCATATTTCAGAGGTTACTGGACTTGGACTTGTAAACTAGTTTTATCAAAGTGGGACTTTTAAAAATGGAATATTGTCCAAGGGTGTTAAAGTCTGATCTTACTGCCCTTCATCATATTTTTTCATAATCTTTTCTCCTCCTGGATTTTCTTCCAAGTTTCTGTAGTTTCCTATCAATTCTTGAGTCTCTTCTACTCACTTTTTTTAATTCTTTCTTAGTTATGTTGTTGTCTGACCCTGTTTCTTTCTTGCAAGCAGGCTATAGGGTGTGCTTATCGCTTCTTCTACTCCTGAAAAAGCCCAGTTGGATGCTTAAGCTAAAATGGCTGACAGTTCAATACAGTGTTGTTTGGGGCTTAATATGAAGAAGGACAGCACGGGTTCTGGCATACCCCTCCTGTGCCTGCCAGCCTGGGTGGGAGGGAGCCTCCTAGGAAGGAAGGTGCTCTTAGGCATGTATTGGTACACATTCCCTACTTCGTCTTCTCTTCCCTTGACAGCTGCATTAGCAACAACTTTACCAGCAGCAGACAGCACGCAGTGACATCGTCAGAACAGAAATAGTTAATGCTGTTAAATTTTCAAGGTCCTTGGGGCAGGGATTAGGCCTTTGACATATCCTGCCTGTACAAAACCAAATGGAATGGGCTTGTTGGGCCCTGCTGCTGTTACACTGGTGGGTGGCACACATGGAAAAACCAAGTGTTGTGCCCAACAGCAGTAGTGTCACTGTGTATGGATATGGATGGTGGATCCTCGCAGAGGGAGAAGTTGGCAGCCCCTGGAGAAAGGTCAGGTAAAGCTGTAGGAAGCTCCCCCTGTCCTGGGAGATGCTTGTCAGAGATGAGTGTCGTGAGCTGTGGCAACTCTCACTGCCTCTCCCCCAGCCCCACTGTTACCCTCTCCGCTGGCCGTAGGTGGGACTCAAGTAGTGGGCACGGACAAGTCTTTAAAATGTGAGTACACAGTTTTGCACTGACTGCTGAGCACGTTGTTGTACAGAAATGTCGTGGGGATTTGGGTGTAGAGGTTGAAGAGGAGACAGGCTGTGAAATTCCTGGGAGTTCTCCTGTCCTTGATGGATCGAAATGATTGTTGACAGCCAAACTGAGCACTCACCGCTCGCTTGGGCTGGTCAGGGGAAGCTTGTGTCCTTCAGTAAAACCCAAAAAGTTTCTTTTGGCACTTCTGGAAAGGGAGGAGGGCAGGGAAAGAAAAACACTATTCCTCCCCCACAATTTCTAAAACAAGGGAAATCTGGAAAGAGCAGCTTAAAGCAAGAGCGCCATCTCCAAACAGGATCTCGCTGCCTGAAATCATGTCACAGGAGGTGAAGAAATAAATGTATTTTGGGTTTGTTGCATA
This sequence comes from Heliornis fulica, assembly GCA_013399135.1. Classification (NCBI taxonomy): domain Eukaryota; kingdom Metazoa; phylum Chordata; class Aves; order Gruiformes; family Heliornithidae; genus Heliornis; species Heliornis fulica. The sequence continues at coordinate 151,809 of VXBZ01011687.1, read as the reverse complement.
AGAGAATTACTCCAGGCAAATCCAACTTAAAAAAAAAAGGGGGGGGGGAGAGAAAGGCAGCCATTGAATGGCAGTATTTTAACAGCAAGAAAGACCAAGTTGTATTTCAGAGTCAGGAACACGGGGAGAACTCAGTCAGCTCAGCCCAGTCATCCTTTCTGCCCCGCGTCCTGGTCCCTGCCAGCAGGAGTCAAGGGCTTGCTGGAATGCTCAGGACTCCCAGCCATGGAGGGTTTCACAGTAGCTTGCAAGCAAAAGCAGTATGTGGCCTTTAAGGTTGGGTATTTCACAAAAATTGTGCTATTATTGCGTAAGAAAAAGAGATTTGATGGAAGATAGAATATTGATTGAAAATTCAGTTTGAGCATTGGAACATGGATGAGGAGATTTAGAAGGTGCGGTGATAAGAAAATGGACCAGATTTGGGGTTAGCAGTTTGCCCAGGCAGTCTGCTACACATGCCACACACAGAGCCATTTCTTCTCTTAAGTAACCTCTTAAAGGAACATCAAGCCAAGATCGCTCTGACAGCAGCCACGTCCTGGTGGTACTGTGGGAAAGGTGGTAGAACTCACTGAAAATAAAGGAGCGGCTGCAAAACCCAGCTGAGCAGCCTGCATCTGTGTGGAAGGGCACGCCTTCAGTCCTTCTCCAAGGCATCAGGTAACAACTTGCCAAATGACATAGTCTGGCCCCACTGGGCTATTTCCAGTATTGGAGATTTAAGATGAGTATCAGACATACTTCTCCTTTGCCTTTTTTATTTTTATTTTTTATTTTTATTTTTTATTAAAAGGTTAGAGTAAGTTAACGTGCTGCAGAAGGCTTCTTCAGAGAAGAAGATTCCATTATTGGTTATTTTTATGCTAGCAGTAAACACACATTTTTCCTAAAGGTCACTACGTACAGGAATTCACAGGAAAATGTTTATGCCTAGTGCCTTGCACTTTCAGCCACCTTCCTGATTCAAAATTTTTGAGGATATAAATTTCACTTTTTAGTACCTCTTTTTAAGAGCTAACAGTAGAGGTAACAAACAGCAACTGAAATAGCTGGCAAGCAGGCTATCTTAGCTCTGGTTTCGTAGGTGGTCAAGGCAAGATAGCCAGGAACATGGTAGGTTTTGAATACACAACAGTTGTTGCGCTCATACAGCGGAGGTAAAATACCTAATTAACATTTAAAGACTGTTTTCACTCACTCTAATTTGATGGTGGCTTATATTTCTGTAATGTTCAGTGAAGGAAGAAAATCTGTGGAGCTGCAGGTATTTAGTGGTGAAGTCTTGACTGAACTGTCTTTATGTCTGTCTTACAAGTAATCAAGAGAAGTCAATTTTTGTTAAGTAGAAATATTTAAACCAGTGCAGGCACATCAGAGTTCTGTCACTAAATTGACCCAGACTTGACCCTGGGGCCAGAGAATTTCTGTTTCTGTGAGTGCAGTGGGATTTTTTTGCTCACCTTGTGCCTGGCTTCTCTGGCATTTCCTTCCTGCCCTCATTTTCTGTTTTTTGCCAAGTGATTTTCCTTGGTCTTGAGCCCAGAGCATCTGCAGCAGATCGGAGAGCGGAGAGCGTAGCGTAGACAGAAGGCAGCCCCAAGCCATTTCCTCCAGCTTTTTAGTGACCTTTTTCTTCTCTTTTGAGATCCAGTTGATCCTAAGTACAGATACTGATACATATCGGGGATGGGGGGAAGCTGATAATGGGGGACCTGTGGGGAGATGCATACAATACCTGCTTTGTTTGGTTTGTAGAGTCACACACTTCCTGAGCCAAACAACAACAACCAAAGCAGATACTGCTGAGTGCAGTCAGCTGGTTTTGAATAGAATTGTTCCTTATTGTATTACCTTCTCCTTCTCTGTCCAAAAAGTGAACCATGACTGTCCAAGCTGGAGGGGATGTCTCTTGCAAGTTTATCTCTTGCAAGTTGCTCTTGAAAACTGTTTTCTGGCTTCTCATTTATTGCTGGGTGCGGTGCTGTCTGTTGTTCTTGTTGGTGAAGCCACTTGCAGTCCTGTGTAGCTTGGAGAGGAGAGTTTTCAGAGACATTTGGTCTCCAGACAGTGTTACAACCTCCAGGCTGTGTAATGCTCTGTGTAACAGAGAAGTGTCCCTATCACTTCCCAGCTACCTTTCTTTTAGGCTTTCTTAGGAGGTTTGGACTGAACTTGTGACCCAACTTACTTGCCCTGCTTTGTTAAAACTTAAAGACAGGACCAGGGTAGAACCCATCAAACAAACTCTGTCCCGTGTTTCAGAGGACTCTTTCTGCCTGAATGCAGAGGAGTATGGAGTCTGTTAGATGGCCATCACCTGGGGATACACGAGGTGTGCTGTGAAATCAGCAAGAGTCTGACCCCAGTTGTTTCTTCTCGCAACAGGTGGATGCTGCAGTGACACCAGAGGAGCGTCACCTTTCCAAGATGCAGCAAAACGGCTATGAAAACCCCACCTACAAGTTCTTTGAACAGATGCAGAACTAGGACACCACAGCAGCCTCATGAGTTGGACAGCAGAATGATTGCTTCACTGTCCATCGGTGTTCAGCTATATAGAATAATGTGGAAAGAAAGAAAAACACTCTGTTTTATTATTTACTCATTCTCGCCTTTTGACAGCTGTGCTGTAACACAAGTAGATGCCTGAACTTGAATTAATAAAATCAGTAATGTATTTTCTCTCTCTCTTTACATTTCAGTCTTTACGCTACATTATTAATGAATGTTTTTTGTGTACTGTAAAGAGGTTAGCTGTATTTAACTAGTGCATGAATAGATTCTCTTTCCCAATTATTTATCATGTAGCTCCTTAGCTAGTTGTATATTATTATTGTGATTTGTGACAAAAATTAGGTCCTGATTGAAATATGCTTTAAGAATTGATGGGGGATGCTTTCTGTGTCTGTGGGGGTTTAGCTGCTTCTCTTTGCTGAGTGTTTTTTTCTGATCACTATGCATTTTAAAGTAAAACAACATTTTTTAAAAAGTATTCCAGATGAGTTACTGAAATTCTTTTCCTCTGCAGCTGCATTTTATTGTACAGATTGTTGCTCCTGCTGTATTAGTGGCGTAGAAATCATGGGAATACACATTCGTTTCTTTGTGCCTGTTTTATGTGCACACTTTAGGCATTGAGAGGTAAACTTTATTTTCTTTTCCATGTATCTTTTTGATCTTAAAAAAATATTAAAAAGAATCCCTGTTAATTGTGAGCACTTCTGGGGGGGGGGAAAGTGCCTGCTGGTCGAAAATTAACAGGGATCCTCTGCAGGATGATTGTACAGAACCATTGCTTATGAATTGATAGCTTTCTACACTGTGTTACATAAATAAATTAAGAAAAAAAATCATTTGGGCAAGAGGTTTTTTTTGAGGCAGAAAACAGAGGTTTCTGAAAGCCACTTAAACAGGAGGCAGGGATGTTCACACAGACAGGGCTGGGAAGGGATTCCCCTACCAGGATCATGGCACTCACACTAAGACCAGAGCGGAAGGAAGGCAGCAGCGAGACAGGGTGGGAGCACGGGTCACTGGCACGTCTGCTCCCCTAAGACATCATCTCACTTTTGTTTTTCTTCTTTCAGCCTGTATAATAGTGTTTTATGTAAATAAACACGTTCCTGGAGGAGGCCTGTTGTAGTGGTGTGTTTCTGCGCTGACCAGCCGCCCTCGCTCATGCAGAGAGCACACCGTGAATGACTAACCTGCCTCCCCATCCATCCCCAGGAGCGACTTGTCTGCCAGCTCTTCTCTAGCCAGTGCTGCTGTTGGCTTCCTGGTGAGATCTGCCTGGCAACTTGGCCCCGGGGTGAACACACAGAGGAGCCTCCCAGGGCGCAGGGCCCTCCAGCCTGGTACCGCAGCATGGCGGCCAATGCCCAGGAAGGATAAAATGTCATCACCAGTAATTTTTTCCCACAGGCTGCAGGAAGGGGGCGGTGCCTTTGGTGAGCTGTGGTGCATGAACCCCAGCCAGGCACATTGTCAGCTGGAAGCCCAGCTGAAAGCTTCCTTCTGGAGCTCCAGGGAGAGCACAGTAACCCATGCTGCAGGGCTTGCCTGCCAAGGGGCGAGACCACAGCGAGAAGTGGATCTGGTGGTCTTCAAGGTGACATCTTTGGCTGGCAGCAGTAACTCCTCAGGTTGAGACTGGAGATAGTTCATGAATCTACAAGCTGAGTTCTGGAGTAAAACTGAATGAAGGTGTGTGTTGCATCAAGAAAGCTAATTATTCTCTGTGACAAGGTAATTACTCTGTAGCAAACAGGTTAGATAAAGCAAGACTGAAGAAGGAGAGGAATGGAATTAAGACAGCAAGATCTATTCAGAAAAAGCCTCTGGTTAACACATTTTATCTGCAAGCCACAGTAGCCTCTTCTACAGCATCTGCTGCTTTTGTTTCTGCAGCAGGATGAAGTGTGGCTGCAGTAGGGCTGCAACTCAGGTGAGCGAGTGAGTCACCCCAAACCTCAGCTAAGAGAAGATGATTTCCAACCCTGTTGCACTGACTCGTCCTTCCACAAAAACTCACCTGCAGGCCTGAGACAGAGCCTCTCTGGGTGGCTGAACAGAGCGGTGTGATTAAACACACAGACAGCCTGGGCTGGTGGTTTCACAATACACCTGTGAAGATGAAGGATGATGAAGCATGAAAACCTGTGGAGCTTCTGGTTGCTTGTCACTAACCAGCAGTTTATTCCCTGTGTTCTCCCACTCCGTCTCTATCGGGAATTCAGGGAAAAGGATCAGGGCCCTGGAAGTGGTTGGTGTTACTTGCAGGTGCTGTGTCATGTAAAAAGCACAAGTTGGATGTGTGGCTGAGGGAGGCCCTCACTCTGAGTCATGACATCCTGAAAGGAACCCCTTGCTTTCAAACTCTTTCTCAGAGAGAAGCCTGCGTGTGGCAAGGTCCAATCTTAGTCCCAGACTTGGTCGGTTGTTCATGTCAAAAGGATTGTGTGTGTTGCCACTTACCAGTCAGTGTTTGCCTCTCAGAGCCCTTCTGAGCCAGAAGACTTCTGCTGAGAAGGTCTCACAGAGGGGGAGCACACAGCTCCCTGTATTAAGGCGACAGATATAAAGAGTTTGGAATTGCTGTACTGCACTAGCACTAATATACACTGACATTGCTAGCAAAACACTGTTCTGGGGTTCTCACCAAAAAGGTGACATCAGCACTGCTTCCCAAGAAGGCATCCTTGTCTTGGGTGGAGGAGAAGGAGCACAGCCCATTGACTGCCTCTTCAGGGTCTGCAATCTCTTTCCCTGCAACAGTATTTTCCTCAGTATCACTTACACCACAACCTTAACTGCCTAGGGGCGACATTTAGCATGATTTATGGGGAGAGTCAAGTACTACAGTCATATAACATTTAGCATAAATTTTAAGCTCATTATGATATTCATGGGTGTCAGTATCCACTTAATGGATAGTTGTGGAAAAGGTCTCACTGTGGGCAGTGTGGCCTTCAGGATTCCATGTAGAAACTAGTTATCTGCTTATTGCGCATTCTTCAGCCAAAACGGGGTCTTGTGGTTGCCACCACAAGATTCCTGCGTCTTGCTGCTTCTCGTGCTGACTCTGCAGATCTCCATCCACGATGTTTGCACAAGAGATCAGGGGACAGGAGTTCTTACCCTCTTGGGTTCGATTCCCATGCCCTGGAGTACACATGTTTTCCAAAGAATTTGCGGAATGTCCCCAGAGGATGTGCCATCTCTGGTTTTAAAGGTGGACTGTTCCGCCAGAACAAAGGGTAAAGATGAGGGCAGGCCTTCAGGCTCAAAGTTGCTTCACAAGGGCAAAAAAATGTTTGTTTCACAAATACTTACGGTTAACCTCGTGTCTGTGTAGCTCTTGCTGCGTGGGTCACACACACCCCCTGGAAAAGAATGTGTAAGACTCTTCTGTGCACATGTCCAGTATCAGAAAAAGATCCCCCTGCAGGGGGAAGGCAGTGTGTAATTCAATTTAGCCCAGACTCATTAAAGGAGCGTTATCAAAATTCCTTTGAGGAGAAGCAGGAGTTATCCATAAAATACAGAGCACCTCTGGCCTTTGGAGCAAATCCCATTTATAATACCATAATCCCATGCAATCCCAGTTATAGAAAAAAATGCAATTGCTTTGAACAGTAATTCCCAGTCAGGACTCCTGAAGCAAGGTTATTTGTCCAGTGAGACACTGGTGCTGCACTTGCTACTCGTGGACTAACTGTTAATTAATGACCCATTTTAGGTACTGGTTGTATGACAGACACACACACCACCCCCACTCCTGAAAGAAAAGGGGTAACTGCACACCAGGACATGCATGTCGAGCACACAGGGGTGAATGACGTTCCTGAAACCTCGAGGCAAACGCTTCTGTGGCTGCTGCAACCCCGAAAGCTGCCCAGCAGCTTCTCATGGTTCCCAGGTAACAGCGGCAGCCTCCCACCCATCTACAGCCATGCAAGCTCCTTGTGGAAAGATCACATGAGGAGTGAGTAAGGACATGTTGGCAGGCTCACAGGACAGAAAAGCTGACAGAGGTAAGCACCTCACTTCCAAGAGATGGGGCATCATCTGCTTTAGCAATAAACCGAGCGGGGTGGTTGCGTGCAGCTATGGGCTGGAAACAAAATTCCATTGCCCAGCCTCAAGGAAATTACTCTTGGGGGTGGGGGGAATAAATGAAATAAAAATATCCTTGGCTGTTGAGTTGCTGTATTCAATGGGAAAAGTTTTCTAGCACATGTCATTTTGACAGAATGGGGTTGGGGAGCACTTGTGCTTTGGTTCCATCAGCAGAGCTGGTGAAGGTGGCCTCTGGCAAGGCGAATGAGGGCAGGGATGAGGGCCAGCTTCCAACCTTCTCAGCCACTCAAATACCTGCTGGCTTTTGAGGATGCTGGTGGCCCCACTCTTGGTTTTCACAGACCCATGCAGATTACTGAGCACTGGGTATGAGGTGAGGTGAAGTGAAGCTTCAGACATTGTCAGGCCCATGCTAGAAGGGCCATCCTAAAAACATGAATGCATGTGCCGTGCTCTGCATTCGGTACCTGCTCCGTGCATCTGGGGAAGAACAACCCCAGGTACCAGTATAGGTTGGGGACTGGCCTGTTAGAGAGCAGTGAAAGTGAGAGGGACTTGGGGGTTCTGGTGGACAGCAGGATGACCATGAGCCAGCAGTGTGCCCTCATGGACAAGACAGCCAATGGCATCCTGGGGTGTATTAGAAAGGGGGTGGCTAGTAGGTAAAGAGAGGTCCTCCTCTCCCTCTACTCTGCCCTGGTGAGACCACACCTGGAGTATTGTGTCCAGTTCTGGGTCCCTCAGTTCAAGAAGGACATAGAACTCCTTGAAAGAGTCCAGCGCAGGGCCACCAAGATGATTAAGGGAGTGGAACCCCTTCCTTATGAGGAAAGGCTGAGGGAGATGGGTCTCTTTAGCTTGGAGAAGAGGAGACTGAAGGGTGACCTCATTAATGTTTATAAATATGTAAAGGGTGAGTGTCACGAGGATGGAGCCAGGCTCTTCTCAGTGATGGCCAGTGATAGGACAAGGGGCAATGGGTTCAGGCTGGAACATAGGAAGTTCCATCTGAATATAAGGAAGAACTTTTTCACTGTGAGGGTGACAGAGCACTGTAACAGGCTGCCCAGAGTAGTTGTGGTGTCTCCTCTGGAGACATTCAAGACCTATCTGGACACTTTCCTGTGTGATCTAATCTAGGTGATCCTGCTCAGGCAAGGGAGTTGAACTAGATGATCTTTCAAGGTCCCTTCCAACCCCAAATGTTCACTGATTCTGTGATTCTGGTTCTCCAGCTATGGGGTGGTCTAGAAAAGCAAACTGAGGCCTCATGTTGCCCTTACAGAGAACAACTCAGAGCAGCTGTATTTTCTGTTAGGTCTGTCATGATCCTTGCACAGGTCTGAAGCCTCCACCCTCATTATATCTGCACTTACCAAGGCAATTTTAAGGCCATTGCTGTATGGACATACAGCATATTTTTATTGTTTAAACTAATGGATTTTGTGGGTGGTGGGTAAACTGCTGTTAAAAGGCCTCTGGTGATTGAAACTATCCTAACGACATATGAGAACAGCTTACAAAGAACGCTGCGCACAGCATCCTCGCTATGTTCCTCTGCAATTTTTCCACCACCGAGAAAGTGAAAGTCTCAATTCGGTCAGGCCAAGAAGGTTCTTGCTGCTTCCCAGTAATTCTCTCTCCCACCTTCTTACTAGAAGCAGCAAGCACTAAATCTTCCCTGCAGCTTTCCACGGTCCTGAGAAATTTATTTGGTTGGCTATACAGACAATTCTTTTCGGGTTCCAAATATAAGCATGGGGATTTATACAGAGGTAATAAATTATTCTGGTTTTAATGGGATTCTTAGTTAAAGTTGAATTTGGACACTGAATTAGAGAACAAGTCTCCCTAACTAGTGCCTCTCCCTGGTTTCTCTGAGGTAGCTCAGTGGAGAAAAGCATCCATACTGGTTCCAGACAGGATAGCACCTACCTCAAAAGCTAGTCATTGCTGTTTTTAAATAGTCAAATAATTAAATTAATTCAATAAAAAGAAAAGGGTGAGAGAAAGCTGGCTGTCACGGGCAGATTCCCCTCAGCAAGGGCTGACCAGCACCTGCAGGAAGAAGGTCCCTGAAATAGCTGTGAGGCTGCTGCTGGTCCAAAATGGAACATAGTGATTATGGCTATTTTGAGACCCTGATCACCATTCTGAGTCCATCTAACTCTGCGTCAGTGCTACTTCAGGCTGTAGCTCTGGGGAGTACTTCTGTTGCAGGATTTTTTTCCATTTAGTGTTGTGGGTTAACCCAGGTGAGCTGCTCTGTCACTGCCCTCCTCAGCTGGACAGGGGAGAGAAAATATAACAAAAGGCTCCAGGGTTGAGATAACAACAGAGAGAGATCGTTCAGCAGTTACAGTCACTGGCAGAACAGACTCATATATTGAGGAAATTAATTTATTACCAAACAAATCAGAGGAATGAGAAATAAACCGAAATCTTAGTGCACATGCACACACACACACACACACCCCTCCACGCCCCACTGTGTCACTGCGTTACCCAGAAGCACAGGCACTAGTGCTCACTGGGAGCCACCACTGCCCTCCATGAGGTACCCAGGTGCCATGAAGCCCCTGAACCTGCACACCCAGGGCACCCCTCTGAGAGTGGTGCGGAGGGAGCGCTGAGTACTGTGCCTTGGTCTGCTGTGCACCTGTACCAGCCAGTGCCGGCCATGTTGAATGCACGCTCCTTCGCTGAGCACTAATGGCTCAGGGCCATGTCTGCGGTAGCAGCAGTAATGTTCAGGCAACACCATTTTAGACAAGCTAGGGTCCAGCCCAATGATGACAGGTTTGATTTTACAAAATCATATCAGCAGTAGTGCCGACTGGAATCTTCTTTGATATCTTTGGTGTGTGCTACCCAGTGACCACCCAGAGGGACACTGCTGATTGGTACCATAAAGCCGGGTCTGGAGAGCTGAACTATGGCCAAACTGGCTTCTGCACCTGGAGACTAATTACAGAGCCACCCCCACGCTGTGGCTGGTGCTTTCTGGCAAAGCACTACAAGAGACCATCATCACCTGCCTTGCAGGCTAGTAACTCCTTATTTGCAATGGAATCAAGTCTCCCCAGAGCTAACATAAACAATTAGCAACAAAAGGCTGAGCAGCAATTAGCTCAGACTATTTTTAAAACATCATTTTTACCCATTACCTTTACAGATGATTTTACTATGGTTTGCCTTTTGTTTTTCTGGCATAGACAACCTATATGGCCAAGGCACTTGGTTGGTTTTGGCAGTAGGATTGCTAGAAAAGCTGCTGTGAAATTCTGTGGACTGCCAAAATTCAGTATCAAAAAGAGTTTAGCAAAGACCTGCGCGTAGCACTGGTGTGACCAAGGCTCGCCTAAGCCAAACCACAGGACTTGCGTGGTGAGACATCCCAGGGCAGTAGCTCCCCTTCTGATCCCAGGGATGAGCTCCCAAAGGGTGACATGGAGCACTAGTGTCCACTCGCAGCTGATGGCCTCGGCTGTTGACATTCATATGCCCTTTAGAATTGTCATTCTAAGCATGAATTTGATCAAATAAAATAATGCTTAAACATGACAGTTAAGCAACATAACGCAAATAAGAATGGTAATTTTGAACTTCCTCAGAACACTCACCTTCTCTAGCCTTCTGGTAAAATTAGCAAGTGGGATTTGGTATGATTTTTGCTGAAATTGCTACCAAGCTCATGGCTAGAACAAAACAATATAAATGCTGACTGAACATGGCTTCAGCTTTAATTTCAACTGAACTCCTGACTTGCAGTAAAGCCACATAAATCCCATTCTGGATCGAGGCCTGTGGTTTCACACCACTGCTCCTGGGACAAAATTGGTACAAGGCAGTTATCAGACTGGGCACTGTCCACGCATTCCAGCCATGCTGCAGGTAAATGTGCTATGGAAGCAAGGGGTTTCCCTCCTGTCTTTCCTGAAGTGCAGGCTCAGCCACATGCCCACCTAGCAACCAGTGATCTGTACCCATCACTATTGTCTAGCAGTAAGGCCAGTGACAGGAGCCTTACTCAGCACATGTGACACAAGGCTCAAGTCAGCTGCAGAATTTTCAGACAGATTCTCCCATTTATCCCAGCAGAGCAGCTTGACTACCCAGTGAGACAGCTCTTCAGTGCTGGAAGGATGCTCTCCTGCTCAGACTGTGCCATCTTATAGCACCAAGTAAACTGAGCCAGGGAGGAAAAAAGAGCAGAAGAAGTTTCCTGTAAGGAAGCGGTGTGGTTTGGGAGTTTTTACGGGACTTTTGTTTGCTTGCTTTCATCTAGATGGGGGAAATTATGGAGTTATCTGTTAAAAATCGGTTTAATATAAAATACAAGGGGCAAAAACCTCAACTGTATTCAATGAGCAGAAGATTAAACTTTGCACAGTTTCTGGAAGGAGGAGACATACAAACCTACTTTCTGGGGAGAATTTATTGTCCTTCTGTAAAAGGAAGATGAGACTGAGCTCTGAAGCCTTGAGGATGTGGAATAAACACCCACCTCCTCAGTTCTTTTTCTTGCTGGTTTGCTCTGGAGAACTTTCCAATTATTATCCTGTCTGTAAGACCTCGAGTTAAAAAAAAAAAACAAAACACACTACAGCTTTTATGTTCATCAGTGTTCTTTTGATCTGCCTAAAATCTTGAGCCCTGGCATATGGCTTTGATAGCCATATGTGAGAGCTGTAACAAGTTTAGTTGAAAGCAGGAGCGTTCTGCAGATTTAGCAGTCCTGTGCATTCAAAACACGTGCTCGAGCAGGGCAAGATCCCATGACTTCAATATATTATACATTCCTATCTGCCTCCCAAATCAGGACCTTGAAGATACACTCACATCTCACTTCCAAGTGCTCGGCCGCAGTCACATGGACTCCAGCCTGCTTGTGATGCTGTGGTCGAAGCGCAAGGTGAGGTATTTGTGAGATTAGTCCAGTCCATCGCCAGCCCAAATGAAATCCCTAATGCTGCTCAGGCTGACACAGAGCCAATCACCACATTGCCCCTTTGTGATTATATTGCTGTCCTTAAACAAAAACAACCACCCCCCCGACGCTTCTGTAGTGTGTTTGTGAAAGCACGCCAGTTTGTGTCAGCCATCTTACCGAGTTAGTATATTATTGCAAACACATACCTGTTTAAAATGTAATGCCTGTTTGCAGGCAAGACACCCAGAGTCAGGGGTTTAGGCTCAGAAGTGAGCATGAAGCTTCACTTTTTCCCCACTAAATTCTGTTCCATAGCGCAGTAATATACAAGACCACAAACACAGCAAATACCTGATCAAACAATGTATCTCGCTGGCTGGGAAGGAAGACAGAAACCGCTACTGTTATTTCTATTTTGAAATAATTGGGAGCTGTTTGAGGTCTGCAGTTCTGTGGCTTTATAAATTGCACAAGATTCTCACTGAAGTAGACTTTTATAACTAAAAGTCGGAATTTAAATACGCAGCTCGGGATATGTTGTAAGTCAAAGGGCACAATAAAAATAGGCCTCTGTCACACAGTCAGCTACATTAAGAGTACACCCTGTACGTGTATCTTTGTGAACCTATAATTACAATAAACACTACATATACACACCATGCAGGCAAGTCAGTGTTAGCTGAATGGCATTTTAAACGGCTCCAAATGCTTTTGACTAAACTACTTTGTAAATGTACACAGTAAAGTCCTCAGCATTCTGCTACCACATAATGGTTCCTCCAGGTTTATGGTGCTGCCGGCTGTTACACAACTCAAGAACAAACTCCGACTCCATTAGCACAAAACTGGATTTGTTTGGAAGTCTGCTCTGACTGTTTTGCTCCAACCTGGCTACAGAGCGCAAACGCTGTGAACTTTTCCAAAGTTTCTTTTCTTTCTATATGCTTTGATGGCCTTTAGCTGAAGGAAACTGCTCCACAACCGTCGCTTCCTCAGTAATAAATAACTAGCCCTCGATAAGCACTGTTGGCCTCTTCTTATCTCTCAGCGAAGTTCCTAATTAGTTCAAAAGCAGGCTAGGTATTGTCTCACTAAACATGTGCCATGTTTTCCCTTTATATTGCTTCTAGCTTGGGAGAGTTCAGCTCAGGGCCTCATGGCAGTGGGGAGCACGTGGGTGTTGATACTCCAAAAGAAATCCAAGCTCCTCTTGGGCTGAGTTGGACGGAGCTGTACAAGCAGCTGGAAAAGAGAGCAATGTGAAACATAAAAGCTGTTCTGCAGGAAATGAGTGCTGAAATGCACAGGAACTTCGTGCTGCTGCTGCTTTTGATGAAGAGAAAGCTGCTGTGACATCTGGCTCAGCTTACCTTAGCAATTAATGCAGTGCAATAAGTGTGGAAATGCTGATCAAAGCGTTTGGTCCTGAGGCATCTCATGTCCCCATTAAGACCCAAGTTCAAGGTGTTTATTTCAAAGTATCCATAATCCAGCCTCCAGGGCTAAACAATTCCACTGTCTGGCAATTTCAGAAGCCCACCAGACCCTGCCTCACCTGCCACCCCTTCTACAAAGTACTGCACTGCCCTTTCGACAGCCTTCTGTTAATGTGCCACTGCCCACCGTACACACATCAACTCCCTTTTAATGCTTAATGCCAGAAAACTTCTATTTCTGCCTTTCCTGGTGCTGCTCCTGAGTGGCACCACAAAGCTGTCTCTTCCATCTGCCTGCCTGCCTGTTCAGAGAGTGTGGCTGGCAAGGTGGCTGCGGGATGAGGGTGGGACTCTAATCCTGTGGTGGTACTGTGAAGACATCTTGTGTCTGTTTCCTGGGCTGTTTTCTTCCCAAAGGATGAGGATGGAAGGATTTCCTCCTGTGTGGCCACCATGCTTAGACTCCTCTGCTCGAGTCTGACTAGGGCCACCTGGGGCCTGGTAAACAGCCAAATTTTAGATGTGAATTGCAACAGCTGAGGCCATCAGCTGCAAGTGGATGCCAGCGCTCCACCCTTTGGGATCTCACCCTGGGATCAGAAGGGGAGATACTTCCTTGGAGTGTCTTGACATGCAAGTCCTGCCAGTCAGTCCTTACCCAGTTGGGGTGGTCAAGACTGCTAAAGGAAGGTGGTGTTCAGGGTCTGTGGGACAGTCCTCCAGGCTTTCTCCCTTTGAGCAAAGCAAATAGTGCATCTTCCACGACTTCAATCCCCATGGGAGCCAGCATCACAGGGGCATCCCGAGCTCAGCTCAGGGAGACTCTGCCTGCCAAGGGTCCTTCACAGTATATATCTGAACAGCCCTGCAGAAGGATTTACATCATGCATGACATCTGCTTCCAGGCTTGGATTCAATAGCTTTACTGTTGTTTTTCTTTTCAAACCCACACTGTGTACATGGTGGAAGTAGAACAGCTGTTCCTTGCTGGAAGGAAATCCCTATGTGACTGACAGGGTAACAGTCATCCCATGGTGTTCCAGCACATTATTGACGAGGGCTACAAACACACTGGTCACTTGCAATAGATTTCTTGAGGAAGATGGGGAACGTGCTTCATCACTGATGCCTTTGTTATTGTAGTGAACGTAATGTCAATGCAAAGACAGTCCTGGTTTCCCTCTGTCACCTTTGTCCACTCCCTTCCCTCAGAGGAGGTTTGTTCTTGCTGTCCTACATCCTCCTTTAAGACTTGCACTAACACTCAATCTACAAGCACAGGGCAAGTATGGTTACTTGGATTACACCCTCCCTGGTCCTCTGCGATTTGGGCCGTTCCATCCCCATCAGGAGGGGTGCTTGTTTTAAACAGACCTTCCAGATTCATGTCCTCTGAAAGAGATCTGCCCTACATGCACCAAAACCACTCTGAGAGACCAATATGTCAGGAGAGCAAGTGGAGGCTCTCAGGGAGGTCGTTTCAAACCCCCACACCACTGTTCCTAACCAAACCATTAAAGTCAACACAGTTTCTCTTGGTCACAGGAATGACGAGATCACCACTGACTGAAATGAGAAAGGAGACAACCAGCATGGGAGGATGGGGGGGTTGGAGTTGTTACAAAACCTCTTGAGGCAGTACAAATAATGATAAAAATCCCAATCAAGAAACTATAACCTTGGGCTGAAAGTCACCTCTGTCTGGACTCTGTGTTCCTCTTGCTCCCTGCTATGTGCCTCCAGTGTCAGCATCTGCTACCAAGTGCCATCATGGACCTTAGGGACCCCCACTCTGCATTACCCTCAGCTACAGGGGTCAGACTTAAAATGAGTGGGGTAATTAAGGGTGCTGACCAGAGGGGTCACTACTCTATAAGGACTCTGGGAGCAAGAGCGGTGCTTTAGAGTGAGGCAGCTAGCGATAGCGGAGGTGTGTAAAACACTGACAAATGTGTCACACATTCCCCGGCTGGCCGGAACAGAACTGCAGTACTGTTGCAGTACAGTAAACATGCTGACAGGGGAGTCTGGTTCCAGGGCAGAAAATAGCAGGAATTCCTATAGGCATCCACATAAGCCTTTTGCTGAACAGCCAGCACGTTGTTTTAAAGTTTAGATGACTGCCCCAGAAAGCTCTACCAGCCAATAAATGTCTGCTGGTGCCAAGCTGCAATATTTCCCTCTTTTCCTTTCTGATGATAAGACCCCACCTTCACCTCGATGCCTGCAAGCAATTAATGAGACAGCTGGTGTGTGGATGCTGCTCACTGCACTGGAGGAGAAATGGTGGCACACAAGGTTCAGGGTGTGAGTTAGGAGGCTCGCTCTGTGGGTGAGGAGATATTGCTCCTGGGGTGAGTCAGGGAATGCAGACTCGAGAGGCCACCCCCTCCCCTGTTCAGGGCTTCTGGGTGCTGCAGAGAAGATTGGATCCAGACCTTTCCTGGGCAGGCAGAGTCTCTGCATTAGCTATCTGCAGGCATGGTGCATCACAGGCTTTGGCTCACTCAGAAATAACTTGGTCAAACTAAATAGCATCCTCATTTTAGAGAGGCAGGCAGAGAAGTACCGGCTTTTGCGGAATAGGTGCAAAGTGGTGTGAAGGTATGAAATGTCAGGGCAACATGAAGGGGCAATCCAAACAAAAAACAAGGGTTCAAGCTGGCTCTCAGTGTACAGCTGGAGGTGCCAGGAAAGGTCTTTCTCCTTCCTGGGGAACCCTGATTGTAACTTTGCAGGGAGAAACAAGAGTGGAGGAGAAACCACTGAGAGTGACGTGCAGCTCCCAAGATGTCCCTGCTGATCCACAGTTTTGCCTTGCACTACAGAATGATTGGGCCTGCTGGTACCTGTCCTCGAATGAGCCACAAGCAAACCTGATGCTTAAAGCGTGATGGTCAGGTGGGGAAAAAGAGGGACAGGGAGAAGTTCCTGTTTCATTCAGGCAGATGGGACCGCAGCTGGAAAATAATGTCTGTGGAAAACATTCACATTCTTCTGCCCAGTTCATTAGAAGAAGAGCCTTAGACTAATGAACTGCTATTCAACATTATTATGGAACTGAACCAGAAATAGTCACATGTGACAACTTATGGAAACCTCAGTAAGGAGACAGACCA
>VXBZ01011687.1:93960-135695 GCA_013399135.1 Heliornis fulica | reverse complement strand
GGTAATATGCAAAACTCGAGATATCAGCATTCCAGGAGTCTATTTTTAACCTCCTAAAAACACATTTACACATCCCACACATCAGCGACAGAATCTCTTCCTAACACTAGCAAGCCAACAACCTTCCCCATCATTTGGAACATAAAGAACTCATCAACAGCTTTGAAAAATAGCAAAGAAAGCATCACTTGGGGAGTCCTTGGTCCAGGCGTGA
Organism: Heliornis fulica; assembly: GCA_013399135.1. Lineage (NCBI taxonomy): Eukaryota > Metazoa > Chordata > Aves > Gruiformes > Heliornithidae > Heliornis > Heliornis fulica. Next base: position 135,481 of record VXBZ01011687.1, on the reverse strand, counting down.
GGGTGTGTGACCCAAGGTTTCTGAAGTCATGATGCCGGATGCAGAATTGTTATCCATCACCTTGTTCTGAGGGCACCTGCTGAACCTCATGGGCCATCAGTCTCAGACAGGGAAAAGAAATTGCAGCCTTACACTGCAGGCCCTCAGCTCGTGCTCCTGGCCTGTGGCAGGACAGATGGGATCATCAGATCCAGAAAAGGGGGTAGAAAAATTCACCGCCACCACCAGGTCCATAAATAAATGCCAAAGGAACTGGGTGAGGACACATCCCCTAAGAGATCTAATTCATTGTGTGGGCCTGAGAGGAAGGTGAGGAGGAAGGATCGTCACTGGTAGCTGGGCTCACATGCCCGCTGTAAATGGCATCTCCTGCTGGCGCTGTCAGAGTTACGATGCCGGGCAGCCGAGGAGGCCCATTACTCTGATAATGCAGGAGGGCATTTGTCATATCACAAATAACCTTCAGGGAATGGGAGTGGGGTGGGGAGGGGGGGGGAAGCCTTTCCATGTGACTGTGGAAAGTGAGAGAGGTGTGGAGAGCATTTACACCCCTGGGAGAGGTTAGGGGTATGCATGGCCAGTGTTCCCTTCAGTGGTCACATTCAAAGCAAGCGGTGCGGGCAGTGAGGGACACAGAGTGTGCAAACAGCTCGCTGCTGCAGGGGTGCAGTGCCTGGGATGTTGCTGAGCCAATGGTTTGCTTTCCCGCTCTATGCAGGCCCAGTCCGAGCTGCGCTGTCTCGGTCCGTCACGGCAGCAGCCGGGACGTGTGTCACTGGGGACGGCGATACAGAGCCGGGGAGAAGGACGGGCGAGCTGCCGTGGGCTGGATCACCTGGCCACCACACAGCAGCAAGCGGGCCTGATGTCTGTCAGTGCTGAGGTAGATGGGTGCAAGGTGGAGATCTCTGGGAAGGTGTAAGCAAGCTGGCACCCCTCAGTAGCACTGAAGGTGTGGGGCCAGCTGCAGATGGGTTTTGTGGTTCTACAGTGTAGACCAGAGATTAACAACACTGTCTTCAAGTCACCATTATGGATGTGGCAAGGAAGACCTTGCTTCTCTGCTTGCTCCCCTCCTGCTGAGCACCCACCCCTGTGATGTGAGCACCTGTACTGTCACTTTCAACCCATACCTGTGTTTGTGTGCTACTTCTTTTCCCACCAGCAAGTGCCATCTCACACTAAAGGGCCCCGAGCACGCGAGAAGAAAGGGGCGCGCGGAAGAAGACCCCCACCCCGCAGCACGGGGTTATCACTTTCACGCCATCACTAAAGTACTGTGGCATTCAAATCCCAGCTAGGACCCCTGTGGACAAATAAGGTTTCCAGCCACCAGGACTAAGACAGCTTTTCAGAAAGAACACAAAAAAAGTGACTTGCTCTTTTTTGATAGCTGGTCTTTTTGCTGGTGCTGTCAAAAGAGAGTGGGATGCTACACCTGCAGTAACCAAGCAACAGCCTTCCCTTTTGGTCTTTACCCAGTGGCGTTGTCAGCTGAGGCTTTCTGACCCTGAGAGGAAATGGGGCGGCTGGAAATCACAGGGAAGGAGGAGCAGGCTCAAGAAGCCTGCAGACCATGAATTCCTCACTACTCTCTCAGATTTCTCTCCCTTTCTTGTACCCACAAGAAAAGATTAGCTGGTCCATCATTAAAGATGCTGGAGCTGTGGGCTCAGACACCACTGCACTAGTCAGCGGTGGGCATCAAGACAGGCTTGCTGGACTGAAATCTCTTTCTGAAAAAAAAAAAGTTCATACTTGATCATTAGTGATAAACTCACTTTGAAATCCTGTAACCAAATCCTACAACTTAACACAGTAATTTTTTTCTGAGCTTTCCCAAGAGGAAGAAATCAGAGGTTAAGTAGGGCTGTTCTCCTCTCTCCTTTGTCTTGAAGTTTCTCCTCACTTCCCTCTGTGCTGGACTCCACGGCCATACAGCCAGGACCCACTTCTCTCCTTCTTACTGGCGGACCCTGATTTCCCCTGAGGTTTCATTTAATTCTTTTGTGGCTTTTATGATGCTGATATAAAACCCTGGGGAAAAAAAAAATGTGACAGCTATCATTAGTGTAACACTGGAATGAGGTGATTAAGTGTGTGCAAGAAAAAAATGGAAGGCTTTACAGTGTCTCCAGAGAGAGCCTTGATGCATCTGCTTGCCTTGCCTGGAAAAGCCCTTGCTGTGAGGATGCATGTTGGAGAACTTACTGCCGTGTAGGTCTACTTCAAACTAGGATCCCACCTCTCCTTTTGCCCAGCCCCTGGAGGTATGAGGTTTTCCAGAGTCTGCCTGTGCAGTTACAGCTCCATCTTGCAGGGAGCCAGAGCCCCTGCTGCAGTCCTCTAGGAGACACAGGAGACATTTGTTTAGGCCTTTTCTTTCAGCACCATTCATAACACTCCCTTAGGAACTGCTTTTTCAGCTGTCAGTAGTCAATGTTACAAAACCCTTCCAGGTCTGGGGCAGGGAGGGAGGAGGCAGCTGACCAGAAGCGTGTGAGTAGTGTTTCCTGAGTGGGGAGGTGCAGCTCTGCCATTACTGCTCACACAGGACCGTGGTTTCCTGCGGCTCCTTCCATCGGAGCTCCTCTGAGTTGGAACAGAAAAGGCAGCCTGCTTGGTGTGGAGCCCAGATCCCGGCTGCCCTTAACAGAAAGCACTGGCACAGTGGACTACTCTTCATGCATCACGCAGTGAGGGGAGATCTGAGGCCAGATGAACAGTACTGTCTCTGCTACTGCCGGCAGGCAGGCGCACAAGAAACATCCCAGCAGCGTTGGGCCATCGAGTCACCCTCACATGGAGCCTACGTGAATCTCCGGTCAAGGGGAATTTCCTTTCCACAAGGCAAAGGTGTTTTCCTGTCCTGAGCCTGCCTCACACTGCAGGTGGCAGGCAGGGCAGCGGGTGGTGTACCTGTCATCCTGTTACTCTCATCCATAGCGGTGAAACTGCAGCATCCTCAAGCAAACAGACCCCTCGAAGGTGCCTTGGTTTTGGATTTAACAAAAGGAATTGAGAAGAAGAAAGCTCAAGCTGTTACCCTGGGAGCAGTGGGTAACTCTCTGACTAAAGACAGGCAGCATCTCAATGAAAACATGTGGGGTGGGGTGGGGTAAGGACAGACCTGCAGAGGATGAATAAAACCTGCTAGGCAAGCAGGGAGCACCTGGAAGTGGAGTTTTCACTGAACCGCTCAGGAGAGACAACGTACTTCCAGGGATCGCTTTCGACGCAGCAGACTCAGAGCCGCGACTGACGCAGGCAGCTGCTACAAGGCACCGTGTGCCCCCACCCCCCCCGGCCCCAAGGAGCCACAGCACCAAGAGCTCCTAGACAGTGAATAGCGATTTATGAGCTGTGTGAAAAGGACACTCCTGTTCTTTGAAGGTCTGTGTATGCTCCTTCCAGGAAAGTTGTCACCAGCACCCCTGCCAAACTGGTTAGCCCTTCAAAGAACTGAGATCTCCACAAAAAAAAATGGGGGGAGGGAGGAAAGTGGCAGTTCAACCATGGTTAGCTGTCAGCCACCCACCCAGCAGCTCTCTCATTCCCCTTCTCAAGAGTACAGAGAATAAAATAAGATAAAAAACTCCTGGCACATGAAAAAGACAGAGATCACTATCATCATAGGCAAGCACTTATTTAATTTATTGCTAATTAAAATACAGTTGGATGGAAAGAAAGACAAGAATCCAAGCACCTTCACCTTTATCGCTCTTTTCTTCCCAGGCTCAACTTCATTCCTTCAAACCCAACTCTTCTGCCTTCTTTCCCCACCTTCAGTGGTGCAGGTATTGGAGAATAGGGGTTGTGGGGCAGAGCAGACACCCCCCAAGGATGCACCCTGAGCTCACTGGGAACACAGCCCCTGAGGGGTGGCGCAGGTGGTGCCTTTCCATAGTTTATGTTGCACTTCCCAATTTCACCTCAATCTTCTGGGATATTTCCCTGTTCAATACCCCTTCCTTTGTCCTTGGCAGGGTCTCCTGGGGCAGGGAAAGCATTTCAAAGATCAGCCCAAACCAAGTTATTGGGATGGCCATTCCTTGCCGGAGTGATGTCAGAAGGTGCAAGAGCAGTGGCTGAACACAGAGTGTATGAGGTCCCATCTTCTCAGCGTGTGTAACTGTGCATATGGCAGGAGGCTTTTGCGTACAGTGACAACACCAGCACGGCCACGCTCAGGCCAAGCGGCTGTAGGTTATCCCCTGGTACTTAACAGAGGGGTTCACCCTGGCGTGAGGTAAGGTGCTGAGCCTCACAGGTCCTCCAGCATGGCGAAGGGCACTGGCGAGGTGCTCAGAGAAAAATCCGGGTGAACTGGGATTTTATCATGCTATTCACCTATGTCACAGAGCACCTTGGAGGGGTGGCAAAAATATAACAGAGTTAGAGATAAGGCTCAGCAGATCGAGCAAAGGCCTGAGGGAGGAAGGGAAACTGGTTTCTAGGTCTATGTGAGTACTGATTCTGATCTTGTTTGCATGATCATATGACACTAAAACAAGGAAGAGAAAAATATTATTTTCTTGCTATGGCCGAATGCAGCAGCAAACATTTCGGGCCCAATGGTTTTGGCTTTGTAGCCAAAAGGATGTATCTGTGCAGACTGGAAAGAAAATAATCCCTTTAAAGAGTAAGCTTCAGAAAATACCTCCCTGGGATCCATCACTTCTAATCAACTTGTGATGCACTATCAGGCATTGCAATCCTTTGGGAAAAAATTATTCTTCCAGCCGAGCGTAGCAGACTGGGACAAAGTGAATTTTCCTGAACTGCACTGGAGGAGTCCCAGACCCCAGACCCTGCACCCCAGGACTTCCCTCTATGTTACATAGATGTTCGAACTACATCCCAAACTGCTCAGACATGGGGCACTCCCCACTCTCGCCTCTTCACAGAACTTCACAGAATATTAGGAGCTGGAAGAGACCTTGAGAGATCTCTAAGTCCAACGCCCCTGCCCGAGCAGGACGATCTAGAGTAGATCACTTAGGAACACATTCAGAATGGTCTTGAATGTCTCCAGAGAAGGAGACGCCACAACCTCTCTGGGCAGCCTGTTCCAGTGATCCGTCACCCTCCCAGTGAAAAATTACCTCCTTATATTAAGCTGGAACTTCCTATGTTCCAGTTTGGAACCATTTCCTCTTGTTCTATCACTGGCCATCACTGAGAAGAGTTTGGATCCATCCTCCCAACACTCACCCTTTATATATTTATAAACGTTAATGAGGTCACCCCTCAGTTGTCTCAGGATCAGATTTGCCATCTCTCGGTACCACACACTCTTTCTGTTTAGACCAAATCCACTTAGGAGATCACAAAGACAAGGCCATCAGGCACAGCTTTTGGCATAGGCAATGCCACAAGCAGCTGAGCACACGCCTCACTGAAAGGTGCTGCTGCAAGGAGCAGGGTCTTCTCATCCTCTGGACAATGACCTCCAGTTTTGCCCATGCTTTGAGCTGCTTCTGTGTTTTGAATTAGCAACGTCCTTTTTTCTATGCTGGCTGCTGCAGAGTGGGTTGAGGGACAGGAGAGGAGGACTCAAGATAGCTTCCCCTCACTGACAATGATCCTTGTAGGTGGGGGATGTCATTTTTATCAATTGAGAACTCTGGATGAAGAAAATATTTCCATTTTTGGAAAATAAAAATACCTCAAACCAAAACCACAAAAAACCCTGAAATCTGGCCCACAGAGATGTCAGTGGGAAAGACAGATAATCCCAAACACATGTATTTTCTTCAGAGAATAGAATTTCTATTAGTGAAAACCTAAAGCTGACAGAGAGCTCCGCCAGCATTGATGCTGACATGGAAAAGTTTCTCCTTTCCTTTTTGTTCATGTCCTTTTATCCTCTAACTCAGAAAAACGTGGTATAGGATGTCTCTTGCTGAATAAATTCAACCAGACAGATGTATAATGAGGTTTATTTAACGGACCCTTTTACACTTCAGATGTTCCCACAGACGAGTGTGCATGTGGAATCCATCTGTTTCACAGGACACCCATAATACCCACTTGAATTTAAAATACATACTCAAGGAAAAATTGTACTGCATCTTAACAGCTGCAGGGGACTTCGGAGGTCACAGGCGCGGGGAGACAAGTGGATGCATTAGCATCAGGCATGACTTTCCTTTCGTAAGGTCTGGCAGGGCCTGGCAGTCCTTGACCTGTCACAGTGCTGCGCTGATTCTTCCGATCTTGAGTGGGCCTTTTGTGTTCAGAAACCAGCAATTGTATCAAACTGTATTACTGCAGATTTAGTAATCGAACGAGCACCTGCTGGAGACGGCGGTTTCCACTAATGTCTCGCCAGTACCTTTCCTTGCATCCCGTCCGCAGCGCCGGCGGGGGTTTAAGTGAGAACTCAAAGTTCAAGCCAAGGCTCATTTGTGCACCATCAGGGTCATCTGTGGAGTTTCAGGTCACAGGGAGGAACAGAGAGACAAGAAATAGCCAGCACAAGATAACTCATCTGTGAATTGCCATGGCTGAAGGATCCTGATGGTGTCCCCTTATTTACACCCCCACCCATTTTCTTTTCCTGATGCCAGCAGTGGAAGATAGATATGAGAAAGCATTCCTGACATCCTCCATATGTCTGCCTGCCTTCCAGCGTGCCTGGGAGATACGTGTGAACAATTCCTGATGGCAGGACACAGCCCTCACTGTGCTCCCAGTCACGAAAGCAGCCCAAGGCCAACCATGTCACCCAGATGCAGGGTCCCTCCTTGGGCTGAGAGTCACGATTGTTTCAGCTCTGCTCAGTCTGCAGCCTGCAGAAACACTCCCCAGCCACACACTGAGAGCCTTGCAGAGCGCTCTTATTCCCACCCGAGGAGATGCTTTTAGTTGTAATCTCTTCGGCAACCTGTGTTTATTGTCCTGCTTTTGCCTGATTTACACAGCCTTTTCAGCATTATTCAGTCGATGCTCGATTAATCTTGGTTGCACACCTTTATATCTAAACCATTTGTATCTTTCTTTTCAATAACATAAACAAATTTCAAACCAGTTATCGCAGCACAGTAAGTACATGGCAGGTCGTGCATGTAGAAGAATATTTCATTATGCCTTTAGCTTCTTTATGCTCCCCAGACAAAAGACGAAGGGATAAGGCTATCCCAGTGTCCTTAAGAGGTAGCAGGAACCAGGATTTTGCTGAGCAGCCCCTGCTCAGGCATACGGCAGCAGGTTGCTAAGACAAAGTATTTGTGTTTCCCCTTTTGGCATAGGCAGGGAACAGTCATGGAAGGCTCCAGAAAGGCTTTGGGGGCTTGCTGAGTTCTGTCCTTGCATCGGACTTGTCGGAAATAGTAACATGTAGGACAGCAGGATAGCACTGGATATCACCTCCTGTTTCAGAGATGAGTAGGGTACCGATCTATACCTGCACGTCACCACACCAAAAAACCCCCACCTGAACCCAAACAGTATCACAGGGCTCTGTGAGCTCCCTGTGACTACAGCGCCAGCGTTTCGTCCTGCTTTGCTGCCTCTACCCGGCCAGAGTTGAGCGGGAATAAGCTTCACCTTGACACAGACAGCTCAACCCCTCCAACGCTGTGAGAACTTGTCTGAGTACCAATTTTTCCATCCCACGCTGCCTCCCCGCATGGCCTCAGCCTGTTGGTGTCGCTTGACATCAGAGCCGGGAGCGCACTGCTGACATGAGCCCAACAGATCGCAGCAGTGTAGGTAATGCACACACTCATCTGTTTGGGTTTGTCGGCCTTGCCCGTCTCGAGAGAGGATTCTTGAAAATCCATGATGTGCTATCTTGGGGTTCAGCGTGATTGCAGGCACCAGTAGGAAGCCTCTGAAAATGAAAAATATCATAGTTTTAACAGAATAGAAGACTAATGTAGTGGTTGAAGGAAGGAGGGGACCTTCTATCTCCTTAAACCATAATGGTTACAAAAATGTGGGACTCCTGTGTCTCTAAATTACTGCTTACTGAGGCACTTCAGTGAATCAATCTCTGCAAATAGCTATCCCATTTTAACTTCTCTCTAGGCATCCACTAACCCAGCCTCCCGTTCCGACTCCGAATGAAACAAGTGGCTGCCACTGGCTACTGAATTATAGGTTCTGACATCATCACAGTGACATTTCATAACAACAAAAATTAGCCTGGTTTTAAAATGGGGAAAAAAAGAAAGGGAGAGAGAAAGTGCCTGAGGGGAGAAGGATGTTTTTCCTTCTAGTCGCTGTGCATGGCATGGCATCCTCTAAGACAGCATGAGCAGGACATGGTGCCAACACCCTGAGATGAGACATCTACCACTTCTCATGAAACTGGAGGTGAGGAGGACCCCCTCCAATTGTCTACTGACATCGCTGGGTCAGTTATTGGAGCCCAAGTGTCATTTCAGCGGCTGCTAGCATTCAGGAGATGTGGGCAGTTGTGTATTGTGCACACTAGTGAGACAATATCACAGAACGTTAGGAGCTGGAAGGGACCTTGAAAGACCATCCAGTCCAACCCCCCCTGCCAGAGCAGGATCACCTAGATTAGATCACACAGGAATGTGTAACCATGTTGGCCGATCCTTCGTTTCTCTTCAGGAACTGCATTTCCAGCACTCTGACAAGGGGCACCTTGAGGGTTCAGGGCTAAGCGCTGAGAGAGCATCACAGCTTCACCCTGTGCCAGCTCTCAGGCGCTGATTCCCTGAAGGTTGCTCTCAGTGGCAACGCCAAGCTGCGCGGGGCCTGGCCCTCAACACCTGCAGCTATACGTTTCTATCCCCATGCAGTCTTTTCCACCGAGCCCATACAACAGGTCATGGCAATGTGACATTAACGGGATTGCAGAACTGATCCAGCTGGAAAACAGCCGTAACAAAACATACTGCGAGGGGTATTTCAAACCATTTATCTGTTTGATGCAATTATGAGGTGTTAGATGATGCAGTCATCTACGATGCCACATATAATTGCTATAAATGTTCTCACATGTCTAAATTCATATTTTTTATTGTATTTGCCCAAACATCAAACCCCATGGGATTTTTTAAGCTGGATGGGTTTATTGCTGTGGCTTTACCTTCGCGTGAAGCACAGAATTTTTAACAAAATCATATTTCAGCTGCTGCGAGCTCCGATTGACCTCTGCCACCCCTTCCCAGCTGGGACTCGAGGCTGGATCCTGTCACCTCAGGAGCATGCAGCCCACACACTGCAGCCATTTAACACAGCAAGCATCAAGTCAGTGTGGTGACAACGATGGCCACACAAATGATTACCCCTTCGAACCAGTGCTCCCTTTGGTCGTCTGTGATGCAGAGAAACAAGGCATGGGGGGGATGCTCCCCAATGCAAGCCAGACATGCCTGCTCTTCTGCTCACTTCTGCGGCCGTGGGCAGGGTGGCTGCTTGGAAAAAGGCAGAGCAGGGAGTCAGCAGCGGTCCCCCTTCAGTCATGTCCCCCCACAGGAAAAGGCTGCTGAAGGGCTGTGCCCATGAGCTTTGCAAGGGCCGCACCTTGCTCAGGAAAAGGGGTGCACCAATGGAACTGCTGGCCAGTCAGGCCAGGGCTTTACAGCCTTGTGAACCGTGGCCCTGGAGAAATCCCTCTGCTTCTCCCACAGCTTCCCATTCTTAGGCGCTAAACCATCAAGTTGTGCAGTAGCATCACAGAAAAGATTTTCTAATAAAAACGGCCCCGCTTTTGAAGCTTGAGTAAAAAGATCATAAATCTTTAGAAACAGCTCATTAGGAGGCTGGAATTAAGCACAAGTGAGTAGGAATTTTAAAGATGACATTCTAATTTTTTAATTCGAGTTATTGATACTGCAATCTTCTATTAATTTCCCTGTAATTTGTATACGCACTTAAGAGAACGTATACCCTCCATCCATCTTGTCAGGCACACACACCCAGGATTTCACTAGCAGAAGTCTGAGAGAACAACCCAAGGTTAGTGGCAAGAAAATGTCAGCAATGCCCACCGTCACTGGGAAACCTCTCCAGCAGATACAGCGGAGCAGAGTTTTGTGACACAGGAGGCACGCAGACTGATAGCTTCACAGCTCCTTTTCTCCCCCACCTCACCTCCCCCTGCATGACTAAGGTTGAAGTGCTTCAAGCACACCACTGAAAATGTCAGCACCAAAATCGATGCCATCGAGAGGAGATTGTTGTTGATGCATAACCGTATCACATGTGACAAGAGGGACAGCAGTTGTTTCACTGGTATTAATGCTCCTGCCCGACACCTTCTCCCCGGGAACAGAGAGGTGTTGAGATTTCAATCTTACTCCAGCTAACCAACCTCACTCTGATGCAGCTCAAAGCTCAGATATCATGATGAACCATCCCCAGGCTGTGTCACAGCAGACAACAAAGTGCCTGTTTAGGAAGAACAGGAGTAATTTTCATACACTTCACAAGAGCCTGGGTTGAAAATAACCATTTCCAGCTGACTCAGCACACCCGCTACCTCCTGGCCCAGAGGACTTGTCTTGCCTGCAGTGAGGAAGGCAGAAGCTCTCTGCCCATAGCCAGCAGCTGCAGGGAAGAGGAAGAGGAGGGATGTGCATCCATCTGGGGAGGAGCAACCCAACCAGGCAGCTTCAGCAGTGCTAAGGTGCAGCAGAAGCAGCAAATGGGCAGCTCTCTGCTGGCCTTGGTGACAAAACACTGTGAAGGACCACTAATAAACAAAAATCCAATAGGAGCGAGTGAGTGGTTCGTCCTTTCCAGGGCAGCTGTGCCAGGCTCCTTGCACGCTCAGACCAGAGGCTTTTGTCATCGTGGCCCCCCCTGCCTTGGTGCTTTGTAGGCACCCAGCTATTACCAAAAATGCCTCTTCATGGGGTAGGGGGGTGGGGGAACAAACAAAAAGATGAGACTGCCTTCAACAGAGAATTTGGCCTTGAGAAATGGTCTTATTTTGGTAGCATAAGAGGCAGTTTTGACAGCAGATATGGAAGATGAAGGGTTTTTTATTTTTTCCCCTTTTTTAACATCCTGCCACTTCCCACGACTTGGTAATCTCCAATTATGTTACACTTACACCACATGCTAAGCCTGCCCACTTTAACAACTTCCTTGCTTTTGACTTCACAAATCTTTTTTGCTTGATTTCCTTCTATTTATTTTTTTAATCCTCCTTTGTACATTTTCAGGTTATCTTAGGTGTTTTCTGACCTTTGTTCTGAGCCGAAATGTGACAAGTGACTTGCAAAACCTTGGAGCACATGCACTGCTAACGTCTTTTCTAGATTTAACTTTCCCTGCACCCTTGACACCATTATCCACGTGTTTCTAGGCTGGCACTGGTGAGGTCAGGCTACAGATGCCTGTCTCTACTGAGTTCTGGACAACAAGAACCGAGCTGCCAAATAGCCTGCAGCGATCACAATCCCTGTGTTGCTCCTCACCTTGGTGTGCAAACAAAAAGCCCTTTTTATTGTTTTCAGCTGAGACCGGCACCGTGCTGGTTCCTCCCGGTGGCTTTGTGGACAGACCTGCACCAGCTCAAGGGCAAAACAGTCCCAGCCCTCCAGGGGTGGGAGGCCAGGGAACAGCAAAGCAAAGCCTGTCCGCAGCCAAACCGTGGTGGTGGCCTTTGCCTGCGCTGGGGCACACTACCCTTAGCTGGGTTAGGAAGATGTCAGGCCATCATCATCACCTCCTCCCTCACGCAGGCTCCTATTTCTCACAAGGAGGATGTGGGCTACCAGGCTGCTGGGCAACGTCCTCCACTCAGCCCCAGCCATGCTGTGGTGGAGGCCAGGCTACAGTGAGGGCAGGTGGGCATGGTTAGTGGTCCTGTCACCTTGGAAATGTCACTTCTGTTGTCCCAGCTGCAGCAGCTGACTGCTGCCCTGGGGCTCAGCTGCCCACGATGAGCCTTCAGCTCCTCCTTATGTGTCAACACATTTCCGTCCTACTGGCTCCTGGTTGAGTGTCCTCTCCTTTCAGGAGCACTATTTGGTTTTGCAAAGCGCAGCTTTTCGTTTTGGTGTGCTTGAATTCATTGTCAGAGTGACATCAGCTGGGAAGAGCCAGTACTGGAGCTGGACTTTGGTTCAAAGACGTTTCTTCCCTCCCAAAGGCTGCACAGAACTACTCAGTCCTTCTGAAACTCCCAAATCTGGGCAAACGGTAACTTCCCATCATCTGGAAGCCACCAACGGCTTCTCTCTTCAAAAGAGCTGACCAGTTTAACGCTAAACTAAGTTATACTTTAATTATTCACTTTAACTGTAAATTGTTCATGCGTGCAATTAGCAAGAGGAAAGCAGAGCGTGACAGTGATGCTCTGCCTGGCTGAAGGACAGAGCTGAGCACAGTGGGGACTTTCCTCTTCCAGACACACAGGGGTGAAGCTCTGGCATCAGCTCCCATGGGGGCTGGAGATGGCAATTATCATACTGATGGTCTGGCTGCTTGAGAGGAGGTGGTTTTGGTCCTTCTGGCAGTAATAATTGTATTTTAATGTTACATCAGGGCTATAGGCTTCTCATTAAAAGGCAAAGCAGCTGCAACTCAATGCTAAGTGATTCAACACAAGTTTATTATAATTCCTGCTTCTGCTGCCAACACATAGTAGTTACTACACAGGAACATAACGCCTTTCATATGATCCGGGAGTAAATCAGGCAGGACTATGTTTCTTTCTGGAAGATATGGACAATGACTGTAAAGTACCTTGGACAATTCTGGCAGACACAGATGAGCAGGAAATACATCAAGAATTTTATTTAGCAAGAGCGCATCCTGGATTTCTGAATATATGGTAGCTAAGGCTGGAACAATCCTTCTCAACAAGGAAGACAGTAGAGAACCCCTCCAAGACTTTGACCAGCATTGAAAAAATGTTTCTGTTTTGGGAGGGCCAGGGTACAAATGGGGATGAGGTTTTTTTCAGCCAAAATTCTCTCTATGTGCAGCTGAGATTTGCTGAATCACCAGAACTTTGCCAGACAGGCTTCTGATTGGGATTTTTGCTGAAGGTTTGTAGCTCCAGCAAGCAACAGGACTTTTCAGTGTCCAAGGCAAGCCCTGCAAGGGGAAATTGACCCTTTTTCATACAGGAAACTGATTGCCCTGAAGGCCACAGGGAAAAACACCTCTACTGCTTAGACACAAGCTAATTTAAGAGAAGATGGGAATATTCCATGAAAATCAGTCTGCACACTGCATGTCTTTTTGAGAGAAGGGAAAAAAAGCTGAGCTTCCCAGAAGAACATCACTCCTGGACTTGTTCTGTCAATAGGACAGGTGCTGAGCTAGCATGCTTCCTGGGACCACTGTCAGAGCAAAGTAGTATTTTTGCCTTCAGCCCTTCCATTTCACTAAAGAGTTTCCAAGGTGATGCGAGGAAAGGGAAGGAGTACAGCGAGCACCAGGCAAAACAGCTCCCGTAGTTCCCAAACTATTTATGAAATTCAGATTAAGTTGATCTGAAGCTTGTCTCAGCATCAGCTGAGACTGAGATCAAACTTCAGCTTTGCTGCTGGTTGAAAGAAAATTGTCATCTCTCACTCACCTCTGTCACCACCTGTCTGCCTCTATAAGCTTTTTACCACTGTTTTCAGAAGCTAATTGATATTGCTTTTTTCAGTGTAGCACCAGTTTAGCGTCGTAAGTCAGCTATCAGCACGGTACCGTACTCTAGCTGGTTGCTGCCTCTCCTCAGGAGCTATCCTCCCTTGAGAGAATGTACCAGGAGCAACAACTAAACCAGTTGTTGAAACCCATTTTCCAACATAATGGAGATCTTTCCATCCCAACACCCACACGCCCATCAAGTACAAGTTCAAGCTCCTGCTACAGTTTCTAGCTCCTTGCTGGGTACCATTCAGGTCACCTCATTAATTTCTGGTAGTAAGCCAACCTGCTCCCCCATCAGCGCTGCCTCCCTTGGCTGCTTTTAGGGGACAAGAGCCAGGAGAGCCTCCAGCTACAGAGCGAGCTGTGCATCCTGGCAGGCAGTGTCCCACCTCCCCTCGCTGATCCCGACAGGGAAATGAAAGTGGGCATTACAGGCTCCTGCACGGGGCAGTTTCTGTGAAGCCCAACCTGCTGGCACACCTTGGGAGGCGGGGAGCCCGCGTAAGGCCGCTTTGAGGTCCTGGCATAACACATTGTTTTTGGTGGGGGGGGGGAAGATCAACTGAACACTCCTTCTGCTCAAACAGAATGCCCTCCCCCCTCGTTAATCTCATTAAATCTCACCTCTTGCATTCTCACTCTCCCAGAGGTGTTTTTTCCATGCACACGGCTGGCAGCTTTCACTCTTTGATTTTTTTCAAACGTACTGGTCTGGTCTTCTGTAGCCGAAGCTTTTTGGAAACCAGCTCCTACGAAGCTGTTTCTGCAGAGTCCTTCAAAATGAAGTATTGAAAAACCCAAGCTGAGGGCTGGAAGCAGCAAACAGCTAATCTGAATACCTGAAACAGTTAAATGGACAAAATTAACTGTTTCCACCCTCAGCACAGCTGTGCTGAACCAAATAAGTGTTTTCCCTGCTGTTTCTGAACCACCATCACAACTCTGGCAAGAGGGGACAACTCTTTCCCTGAGGGTTTCAGCTGTTTCTAATAGTTATCCCCTCTGGAGCCCTTGTTACAATTCTATTAAGTAGACACTTAAGTTGCTCAATAATTAATTACTTTCAGCTTCTTTCTTTCCCAGCACACCCACACCTCATACAAGAGCCTACTTGGATGTTGTGTGCCATGAACCACAACCACCACAAAGCAATTCCTGTTTTTTCTGTGTTTTTTCCAGGTGGCAAAAACACCCACTGAGTATATCGCATCTTGAAATTGACATTTCCCCTAAACCTGCATCAATGGACCTTATGATGTCATCCTTTCACTACTGGGCCCCATCAGCTTGTTTTGCTTAAGACTGATAATTGCAAGCTGCGAGTTTGTAACCCCCTGTACTGTCCCAATAAAAACTGCAGTCTGAGAATGGGAATCTGACAACAAACTCTCACGGGGGTGTTACTATGAACACCAATAAAAGGTCCTTGATTAAAAGATACTGAACACTTGTGAGTGCTCTTTAGAAGGCAGCCAGGGAATCGCTGAAATCACCCAAAACATTGTTTCCAGCCCATTACATGCTGTCGCTGCCGAGCTAAACACAAACATTTTGAAATTAAGTGATCCAGTAGGCTTAAAAATGACAAAATACTTCAGTCTTGAATTTGCCGGTCCAGATGGTGGAGTTCAGAGGTACACTGAGGATATTCCTGTTGAGACACGATTTACAAATACAGTAACAACAGCATAATCAAAATGTATCTTCCTTCTGACAAGGCCAGTGCTAGCAAGCGAGTCAGCTGGCCACACCAAGTGAGCGAGGCTACTTGGGGGAAGCAACGCCTGAGCTTTGCAGCTCAACAAGAACCTTCCACGTCTGAACACTCCTAAAAGCACAAAGCTATTTTACAGAGCCCCATTTCGTCCCACTTTTAAGTTTCCATCATTATTTTCATCAAAGCCCCATTCTGAGACAACAAACCAGTTAAAGAAGGCTGTTGGAGTAATGGAGGACACCAAGCTACAACACAGCCAAGTACTGAGTCAAAGAAAACAGATCTCCAGAAAGTCAGTCAGTCAGTCTGCCTTCCTCCTGGAATAGCTTGCAACCTTAATGAGAATAAAGGGCATGTACTAATTTTTAAACTGGCTGCACCAGGACATTACAAATGGCTTTGTGAAAAACTTAATAATTCAACGGGTATTAGCTGTATAACATTTTTATTTTACTATACTGACATTTTATGCACAAATATTTAATCAGAGTAAAAATAGAAAATAATTGTTTCATGTAAAATTACAAAAAAAAAAAGCAAACCACAAAAGAAATCCATAATTATTAGCAGAGTATAAGTGTCTTTATTTAAAGAGTAAAAGCTATGCAAAAACCCTTCTGTTTTACAAAAAATTGGGAATATTCTTTCTATGTTTTCCTTCAGGGAGTAACAGAGCAACCTTTGACAATATATTCTACAACTTTTCCTTTATTGAAGAGGTCTAGTTAGTCACAGACTTCTCCCTCAATTACAGAGAATGTGACAGTGATTTTCATGCTGTTTGAAAGATTCCTCCTTTAGTAATTAGAACACGGTGGGGAAAAAAAAAATCAGATGAACGACAACAAAGAACCCCTAAGACTGAAATCCCTACTGAAAAGCTGCAAAATAGAAACCAGATGTATTTACAAAGGAAGTGTGATATCAGAAATATCCCCTAGAGGGCTTATGTAACAAGAACGTTCTAAGGGATGAAGGACTGATACTGCATTTCCAGTTTGCTGTTAGTTTATTCTCCCCCAGCCCTGACTGATCTAGAAAAAACAGTATTTTAAGCTTCTCTTCTTTTTTGTACTGTGTTTTAGCTAAAAAGGCCTCTCATGAACTCTGCTAAATCTAACTCATGGCTTACATTGTACTTATGCTGTATATGTCACTGCTGCCACTGAACTGTCGGCTCCATCTTATTCTTTGCAAGCAAACCTGCATCTATTTGCCCAAGTCTCTCAAGCACTTGCCAACTGGAGGCATCAGACAACCTCAACAGCAATAAACAGACTGGTGGCTGACCTCTTGAAACAGACGCACATATACATCATACTCGGGGCTTAAGATGATTATATATTAATATATATATATAAAACCCCAACAAAATCTGCATGCTCAGTAGATGGGAGTGCTTTAAGAGCTCAAGAATTAGTTAGAGAAAGAATCTGGAAAAAAAAAAAAAGTCATCACAATTGTGGTGATGATGACAAAACCAGTCTAGAACTACATGCAAGATTTCTAGTTGGGCACAAACTATAAACAAAAAGCTCTGTCCTCAATGCACCTTTAAAACAAAAAAGAATCCTGTCTGTTCTTTACCCTCTACCTGCAAGGTGGCCATTCCTTTTCAAGAGTAACAGGCCAGTGCTCTCACTACTCAGTACAAGCAAGCACTTTTGATTCAAGGTTTAAGAGCAGATAGATCCCTTAGAGCTAAAGCGCTTTCCCTTTGTATTTTAATTGCAAAGTGTTGCCAGACGGGGTTTTACTTTTAAAAAGTTGGGAAGCACACGTGGCAGGAACCTAACTGTGCTGCTTAGTAACATGGAAGGGGCAAAAGCAAAACCAAGCCTGCCCCACTTCCAGCCACCAAAAGAGAGCACGTAGCAGGATCAGTGCAGAAGCTTGGAAGCTGCAGCCTGCTTTTTTTGCCGCGTGTGCATGTGTGCACAAAGTACTCTCCGCAGCTCAGAACGCAGGATACATTCCAACTGTTTCTGGTCTGCATCCAGACTTCACATTGCACCCAGCTCTGGAGCACGCATTTTGCTTATGAAGCTTCAAACACATCAGTTGATACTCAGAAAGTAATTATTTTTAAATAAAAATTACATGTCTTTGTATTTTAAACTATGTCAGACTGTACAGTAATTTGGAAATCAAACTCCAGTTCTCTGTAAAACTATTGTCAACTTGCATTTTGTATCTAAACAAGGGCTACCGACTGTGATTAACTTAAGTCTTCAGTTTCTACAGTTGACTACCATGCAGGTATAAACACCTCGTTGAGCAGAGCCTTGCCTCCTCCCCCCACCCCACCCCCAAACCAAAATGGTCTTTGGGCCAGGGCTATTCTTTTTTTCAAGCTTTCAAATCACCCGATGGGGAGCAATGGTTGTGAAGAATTTTGTCTTTGCTGTCCGTTAAATGGCTAGAGTTAATGTCTGTCAAAACAAGTTTAAGTACTTGCCCTCATATGCGCATATTATCTACCCCTTACAATGAAACACTCATAACTGGCTTTTCACCTAAGCCAGATCTAAACCTGGATCTCCTTCTTCAGCACTGATCTTCAGTTCGGTCTAGTCTTCATTTCATTGCCCATAAACGCAGAGGCTTGTTTTAAGAACCTGATGCTTTGTAACATTTAACATGTCTTTCATCTCTGCCCGATTAACTGAGAATAATAAACATGCCAAATTTTGAAATCATCAAGTCCAGCAGAGAACAAAAGACTGGGCAGGACTGAGCTGCTGATCAGTAACTTGCTGTAGGTACTTCATTTCTGTTAAAAGCGCTGCAGAAACTGCTGTGTAGAGCTGTGGACACCGAACGCTGACCAGTCCGGCCTCTTCTCACCAATTTCAGACTGCATACAACAGAAACCCTGACTGGAAGTTGCAGAAGTTGTGGAGATCCCTTAACTTACACTGAAATATACGCTGTTAAAAGATCCAAATTTACTCAAGTCGCACTGCTTTGTAGGAAATCATAGACTATATTGTACTGTCAAGAAACAAAAGGAGTTTCCAATTCTGGTAAAGAGCAGCAACTGCTTGGGTTATACAGGAAAGGCCTCAGGCTCCCACACTGAGGTTCTAGTGCTTAGTTATCTTTCTCTGTTTGCAGGGATGCCGTCGCCAGTGCCACGGCTGTGACTGGCTGTGCAATGCCATGGAGCTGCATCTTGGCTAGTTTCTTCTGCTCACACTCTGTGACCAACCGATTCAATTCCGCTGCGCTGTATCCAATGAGAGTTTTCAAGTCGCAGACAAATTTGTACACAAACCTCTTGCCTTGCACTTTGCAGATCATGTCTCCATCATAGTAATACCTGTAAAGAGAGGGAAGGGGAAAAAGAAAAGAAAAAGCCAGCATAAAATTTCAGCATCTGTAACTTTCATATGCATTGCTTATTTACTGAAGGTCACTTGGAGGCATTATACAAATAATTTTCACATCAAGATTCTCATAGTTTTATGTACTAATGCACTGTTTAGGCATTTTCTTGTATGAGGAAAGAGGGCTGAAAATTGTCCCTGCACCTTGATGTGTTAGGGAGAAATAGAACATAAACTTTTTTTACAGGCAGGCATATACAGTTCAGAAATTAGTCTTGGAGCAGTTCACAAACAGCTGGAAGGAGGAAGGGCAGACAACAAGTTTTATCAAGTACTGGGTCTTATAAGAAAATATTGCCTACCATCTTATTATTGTTCTTTGCTATCTTTACTTGTTTACTTGCTTTCCTGAGGGGGGAAAAAAAAAATCCAAGAAAGGTTTGGGTTGGAAGAGACCTCAAGTCCCATCCAACTTCAACTCCCTGCCATGGGCAGGGACACCCTCCACCACACCAGGCTGCCCAAAGCCCCATCCAACCTGGCCTTGAACACTGCCAGGGAGGGGGCAGCCACAGCTTCTCCGGGCAGCCTGTGCCACAGCCTCAAAAGCCTCACTGTTAAAAACAAAATATATATATTGGAAAGATCTTGAAAATTAGCACTATGGTTTCTATGACACGAAAGCAGACACTGCCTCCTTGCTGCCTTCAAAGATGGAAAAAAGAACAATAAAAGTATATTTTGTTTGGGACATTTTTTTGTATAGTTCATATTCTGGGAGAACTACATCCTGTGCTTTATTTACAACTAAGTGACTTCTCCAGCTATGAATTATTTTTACATTGTGTCACAGAAGAATTACCAGACTGAGGAGAAATGCAGTAAAGGTAGCATAATGTCTCTATGACCCACTGTACTCCAGAGACATTATAAAACTTTACACGATACCAGCAGAAGTTAGAACGTTACAGTTTTGCTGCTGATCTTGTCTCACTGCAGCCATTAACAGGCCACAGGGTACCTTTCTCCTTAAGACCACCCAAGGGCCTGGGACAAAATGTATGATTTTTGTTTGGGGTTTTTTTTTGATGAAATTATCACGACCTTGTTAAGCTCATCAACTCCAATTTAATTCCCTCAAAACAATTACTGCAATGTGACAAAAATGAGCCCAGATTTCTTGACTGTCTAAACCCCAGTCCTCTGGTTTTGACATACTTGTAAACAAAGATGACTCACTGGCAAAATTAACTCAATTAAGAGACTACTGTCTCCAGGCTCCTGCAGGTAAGAGGTATGTTACTAACAACCCAAACAAATTTCTTCAGCCACTTTAAATTCTGAAAAAACGAGTTTTCTAGCTTCTTACTTTTGAGGATCAGGACCTAAGCAACAGAACCAGACAAAGATGGGGAAGCAGACTATGTATAAAAAAAGTTGGCAAGCCTGCTGGCTACTCAAGAAGGCACAGACACCTTGTAGAGTACAAGACCTGTCCAAATAGGTTAATATTGCTCTGTAGGTAAAATAAGTCTGGCCTGATCACCTTTATCTGTCTGAACAACAGTTACAGGAAAGCTTCCTCTGCACTCCTCCTCCTCCTCTCTGCACTCCACAAGCTAAATGCTGCGCCTCCCTCAGCTCCTCGGTTTTCTTCCTCACCCCCTTAACTGTTGCTTTTAACTGCTCCTCCAGCTCCACCTCCCAGGGCCAGCCCTATCCTCAGGTTCAAACTGAGACAATATGGCAAGAGGATCATTTTAATATTACACGGAATGTGTTTCTAGTTACAGTGTTTGATTATTTAAAGAAGTACAAAGCTAAGAATAAATAAATACCCAGGTAAGCTTACAAAGCATGAGTCACTGAAACATTCCGAGTCACCTGAAAACTGTTTCAGAATAATGCAAGAGGTAGATTTTTTTTTTCCCTAAAGTCTCACTTATAACTAAATAGATTATAACTTTAGAAAATTTTCCAAGATATATGTAACAAAAAAAAAAATCAACTCTTCCCATTTGTGGGTTTTATTTTTTTACCCGGCCCTAGTTTCTATGCTGCCTGGTTTCCCTACAGCTGGGCAGAAAAGCTAGCTCATTTTTCAAAAATATCAACATAATTTTCTGTATTAAAACAACAACTGACATAGTAATTTCAGTACATTAGGAAACAAAACACACTACAGTTTAATAAAACTTTAGTTTGACAACAGTGTTTATCATGGGAGTAGCAGGAGGCATTAAATATCCCTTCAGACATTAAAGTGCTAAAAAACATGTCAATATTGACACAGCTGCCAAAATGCCAACGTTTTGAGGAGCGTGATTCTGTCATTCTGTGACTAAAATATAAATGCAAAACTTCTCTCATAGTGATTTATGCAAATTACTGCACAGGCATCTGTTTAATATCCCAATGATAAGAATATTATTCTCAAGTTCTTCATCTGCCTTTGAGATCTTCTGCTGGCTTTTTTTGACAACACCCAAAAAGCATTTGCATCATTCACTCATGTTTATATTCCAGGAGGTTTTCATGTGCACCTTCAATACACAAATGCAGATTCACAAAACCAGACTGGAAATATAGAATAATGCTGCACCAATACAGGCTGGGGAGCAGCTCTGGGAAGGCCCTGCTGTGGGCAAGAGGTTAGAGCAGAGGCTATTCTCACCTAAGAGATTCTGTGATTCTATGGGAAGAGTATTGTTCTGTGTATGTATGCATACATATGTTAAATGTATATATAAATGTTAGAATATATACATTAATACTCACTATATAAAATATATAATTAGAACACTGCTTTTTATGTATATTTTGAGACAAAAATATATCATAAAATACATTGTATCTTATATATAATACATAATGTATATAAATACTATATATAAGTATATATAGTATGCATTATATAGTGTATATACAAACTTACACATATATAAATAATGCAAGAACAGCCAAAGAGGACCAGACTAAGTTCTATCTAGAAGAGGATACAGACTCAACAGACCAAAAGAAGATGCCTAAGGAAAAGCATCAAAGTACTGTAAGCATACAGTGATGTGCTTCCTCGCTTTTGATGATCTGCTGCTCAGGGGCATCTAGAAGGTTCATCTCTCCATACTCAATATGCTTAGAAATATTGCTTTTTCATTAACTTTTCCACTTTCCTCAAACTCATAAAATAATTCTGGCATCCACAATAATGTGCGTAAAGAAATTACAAGACAAATGAAGGGTATAGTTCAAGCGGTATCTGGTGCCTGCCAGTTTCTTCTGATTCCTCCTGTTCATGTAAAGCAGCTACTGAGCAATGATTCTTTACTGACTATATGCCATTCTAGACTTCACTCTCCTGCAGGATTTTGTATATTAATGTTATATAAATCCTCCCTAAAAGATTAAACAAAGCCAGAATATAGTAACTTTACCTCCACTTCTCAAAGAGATATTTTTAGTTAGAAGATTTTTTTTTTTGAAACAGTGCTAGATGAGTCTCCTTCCTTTTAGAAAAATGGTGCAGCCAAAAGGGGGAATGATTAAAAGTAAATCTTAGAACCGAGACTTCAATCATAGGCAACTTCTCTCATATGCTTCTTGTAACTGCTTAAATAATTTGCAGGATTAAGCAATAAATACCTCGACTGAAAATTAATCAAGACAAACACGTAATCATATCAGAATAAGAAATTAGAAGTTCAATCTTAATGATTTCAGAGAACTTCTATGAATTGCCAAATGATTCCAGAAGCCAAAATAATAATGAAAAAACAAAAAAGTCTAAAATAAGGTACTTGCATTTTTCCCCCTCCTCAAGTACGTTACCTACCATGATTCAATAATACAAGTTACTTTTACCAGCAAACTACAAAATCATAAAGGAATGAAGAGCATAAAATGCTCCCATTTCTTCTGATGAGAAGCTCCTGATGTTGGACTCAAGTGTTGAAACTTACCTGTCAACTGCATTTTCCAATTTAACATCTAAACAATAAGAACAATGAATATCTGAACTTAGAAAAAGTTTTGTTACACACATATGATGTAAATACAAGGCAGTATCACTTTATACCATAACAGCAGCAAGAAAAACACCATCAAGTAAACAGTAAATATATATATAAAAAAGTAAATACTTCTCTATCTTACACTGATTATCAATATTGTTTGGCATACTACTGAAAGCATATGTTGACGATACATCAGAAATAACTATCTATAAACAAAAGCGAGCTATTCAAATTAATTATGTCAGAATTCAATGATCTTGTACAAAGAAAATATCTTCTTGAATATTCAAATAAGTTATTGTTCTAGCTTCTTTAAATAAAAATAAAAGCAACCCCAACAAATACCTTGCCCCTGAGACCAGCACAATCCGACAGGAAGGAGCAGCTTCAGAGGATCTGTCTATCCCTTACTGGAAAAACCACATGTCCTGCATTATGGTAGTTAAAAATAAAGCAGCCAAGTGGAAGCACATGACTTCATATCTGATCAGTTCCTAAAGTTTCTTACCTCAATGCCCGACTAAGCTTCTCGTAGTTCATCGTGGGTTTGTTTTTGCGCTGCCCCCATTTTTGTGCAACCAGTTCAGGTTGATTCAACTTAAACTCTCCTTCGTCACCAACCCACGAGATGCACTCTCGAGCATCTTTGTCAGTGAGAAGTTCTAATAAGAACTGCCACAACTGGATCTGGCCATTGTTTCCTGTTGAAATAGGGACCACAAGATCCACTTCAATTAGTCCTTTCTATGTTCTCCTCATAGTTAAAGTTACTGACCGATATATTAAAGCAGACCAACACAGACTATCATGAGAATTTGAACTTAATTTCTCCCAATTTTTCACTTTTAAATGTTTCCCTGCAAAGCCATCATAGGGAAAACAATAATCAAGCTCTCATACATTTGTCCACAGAACTTAAAAAATATTACATAACAGTAACATAGTTATACAGTAATTTAGACAATTATCTATCCCTAAAATAAAACAGATTTAGCAACTGCTGCTTATTCCTCTTCAGGCTTATACACACATATATGTAACAGAAGTCGTTTATTTAAAAAAAGAAAATTAGAAATACCTCCCCTTGCCCCCTCCCCCCCTGCAAAACCTCAGCTTAAGTCAATAAAACATCTTTCAACTCTAATCATTAATATTTCTTTTAAGTATCCACAGTTAAATTTCTTAACTCTCAATGAGATACAGATAGCAGGCCTAATATCCAAAGAGAGAAACAGTATCTCCCACTGATGTCATCCGATAAAATCTTGGTCTAAGAATCCCGAGTGATATCATAAGAGACTTCTAAGGAGAATTTGAAATAAAAAAAAAATTCAAGGGAAAGGAGAGGAAATGTTTTAAACAGAAAAGTTCACAAAACAGGGGAAAGAACCTAAGCAAAAATGGCATCAAGAAAATATAAGATAAAGAAATTAAGATGAGCTATTAATAATCAGAGTACGCATAAATATTGGGAATTCTGAAAATAAACTGCAGGTTCACTGTGCATTTTCCAGAAGGTGAATTATTTCAAAAAAATAGGGTTCTGAAACTTGCCAAAACCTGAAGTCACCAAACAGGTCGAGTGGCAGGGAACAAGTAGAGCAAGTAGCAGCTTGTAGGATTCTACAACAGTTTATTTTCTCTCCTTGACATAAACAGAAGTTAAAAGCTCAAATGCTATGCAGTGGTTTGAGAGAAGAGACTGTTAAGTGATAGAAAGGGAAACAATTTTACACATCTCATTTACTGCAGGACTCAAAAGCTGCAGCACCACATTAACATAGTGCCAGTGTGAGCTAACCAGCCTGCCAGGTCTTCATCTGCATTTCCTAGCTACCATGCCCTTCATGCCACATGGACTTCACCCAGCCACACATCTAAAGCAACATTGATGTGGCCTACACAACTGCATTTCAAATTAATGAGTGTTTACTGCATTTACATTTAAAAATACTGGAGGCAATACCTGTTCTGTTCCCAGGGGAACTTCTGTCTTCCCCAGAGATCCTCGGAGCCCTCTGTACTTTAGCTGCCTTCGCACTGCTGTTTATTACTTTAATGGTGGTTGGAGTAGCAGGCTGTACAGATGCTGGAATAATCTGCACAGCTGCGAAGCAGAGAACATTGCAGAGCATCAATTATAAACTGCTAGCACAGAAACAGGCATGTATTATTTATTACCTGTATTATCAAAACATCTAGGAGTCATTTTTTTTCCTTTGCTAAAAGGACACACTGTATAAGTCACAATGCTAAGAACAATTTAAAGACTTTTTACCTCTCTTTACCTCTTAAAGTGGAAATCACAGGTTTACCCTCCAAGTAAAGATGGCACATTACAGATAAAACATGTGCTTTAGTTTAATATTGCATGCATCATAGAATTATTAAGGGTGCAAAAGACATTCAAGATGATCTAGTCCAACTTGTCCCCCTACCACCCTTATTACCTTAACAAACCATGACCCCAAGTACCTTATCCATCCTTTCCTTAAACACACCAAGGGTTGGTGACTCCACCACCTGCCTGTGCAACCTGTTCCAGTGCCTAACTACTCTTTCTCCAAAGAAATTTCTTCTAATTTCTAACCCGAGCTTCCCCTGGTGCAACTGGCAGCCATTCCCTCTTGCCCTATCACTAGTTATGTGCGAGAAGCAGCTGATCCCCAGCTCACTACAACTTCCTTTCGGGCAGTTGTGGAGAGCAATAGGGTCTCCCCTCAGCCTCCTCTTCTCCAGATTAAACAGTCCCAGATCCCTCAGCCACTCCTCAAATTACAGACACTTCACCAGCTTCACTACCCTTCTATGGGCTCCAGGGCCTTGATGTCTTTCTTCTTTTAAGGGGCTCAAAACTGAACACAGCATTCAATGTGCAGCATCACCAGAGCTGAATACAGGGGGATGACAACCTACAAGGTCCTGCTGGCTACACTGTTCCTGATATAATCCAGCATGCCGTTGGCCTTCTTGGTCACCTGGACACATTGCTGGCTCATGTTCAGGGGAGTGTCAACAAGCACCCCCAGATCCTTTTCCTCATATATTACATGTTTCCATAACAAAACCTCTCCTGTGCCTTTGTTTTCATCTGTATGCTGTTCCCATACCACCTACCCTAATGCACTTACCTTTACAGTCACTGCAGACCCCTCTATACCTACTATTCAAATAGCAATTAAATAGCCTTTGATTTCAATGATTTAAGAGGACAAAAATGGCTTCAACTAGACACAAACCCAGGATGTAATACACCATTCTATTTAATGTAGAACCCACTTACGAGATTTCTGAGAATCAACTCATTTTAATAATTGATGACACTGCTTCAGCAAGAAAAATGAGTTTCAAATAACTGGAAAGTTGTTTTTTCTAGCATTGGTTTCTAAACAAGTCCTCTCTTCCACATACCCTTTCAATTTTTGGAAACAATTCAGGAATGAATAGGTGTTAATGTATTCAGTCAATGCGATATGAAACCCCCCACAACCAGAACAATTCAAGATCTAGACAGCTTATTTTAAGGGAGTGGAAGACCCAAAATGAAAGTTAGAGGCCTCCATAGTTCAGGTCATACACTATCTTTCAGTCAATAGCAGAACGCTGAGAAACCCAACATTTTGCTTTCAAGTTTAAAATATGCCCTCCTCCCCTCACCAAGGAAAATTACACTTAAGTGATTTTCTAGATGTTGTGCTATTATATTACTGAACCAAAGTACACAAAGTGCTAAACTTGCACACAGTTAATTGTGTGGATTAACTGCTGGCAGCAGAAGTACTTACGTTGATCAATAGTAACAGTTGCTATTTCTCCAGTGTGTTCTTGGCTAGCCAACACATCTGCAAATTGGGGGTAGGGGAAGAAGAGGTAAGTTATTTAACCCACAAATCTCAAGTCACATGAAAAATCAAAAACTTTCATATTTCATAGAGGGAAAAAAAGACTCTGAAGAGTCCCTCTGCAGCCAGAGAGGGACTGGTTACAAGCAAAAGTAGTGCCAGGTCAAGGGATAATGGCTTTGAACTGAAGAAGGGCAGATTCAGATTATACATTAGGAAGAAATCCTCCACCGTGGTGGAGGAGGTGAGGGTCCTGGCACAAGCTGCCCAGAGAAGCTGTGGCTGCCCCCTCCCTGGCAGTGTCCAAGGCCAGGCTGGATGGGGCTTTGGGCAGCTAGGTCTGGTGGAGGGTGTCCCTGCCCATGTCAGGGGGTCCCTTCCAACCCACACCGATTTGTAACTCCATGTTTTGTAAGGGCAGATATCTTCACGAATACCTCCTGTTGAGGTATCTTGTATTGATACCCTAATTTTTACAGCCAATGTTAAACAGAGAAAATGCATCTGCTCACAATTTGATTAATCTTTAAAGAAAGGCGGGGGAGGGGAGAAAAAAAGAAAGGGAGAAAAAAAAAGAGAAGGGAGGAGGGGGAGTAACTAAAATCAGTTACAGAAAAGTCTTGCATACACTTTCGAAGAAGCTCCAAATGGCTCCAGAGGATTTCTCCTCGCGGAACACGCTGGAAGAAGTCTTCTTGAGTGAGGCTGCAAAGCTCCCGGCCGGGAATGCTGAGTGCATTGAGGTCAATGTCAGTCATACTGAATTCCTTCATCACCCACACCACCCAGTGAAGTACCTGGTCTGTTGACCACTGCACTGGGTCTGGGAAGAGGGACACAAAAGTGCAAGTTATCTCACTACATACTGCAAAGTTCCCACTCAGTTATATAGTAATTTATATATAAATAAACACCATGACCAAATCTGACTGGAAAACTGACTTCTTTTAAAATGCTGATGGAGTGGGATGACTTAGTGAGATGAGAAAGGTAAAAAAGGGGATTTTTCTTTAGCAAACGTTTTTACATCAGAACTACATCTGACATTTCCCAAACATGGAAATTTATTCTGAAACTAAAGACCAGTGGAAAAATGAGTAGTCTCTCACATGAGGATATTTTTCCTCAAATATCTTGATTAGTATGCGATTAAAGTGAAATACTACATTCTAAACTAATTCACATTATCCCAGTTTCTAAACCATCAAAAATCACCATTGTACTAGGTTTTGCTGCAGTGGAGTTAATTTTCTTCACAGAAGCCCATATAGTGTTATGCTTTGGGTTGGTGACCAGACCAGTGTCAATAACACACTAAGATGCTTTAGCTACTTGTCATGGATTAGCCCCAGTCATCAGCTGAGCACCACCAATGCTGCTCACTCATCACTCCTCCCCACACCCCCTTGTTTTTTCCCCTTCCCCCTTCACTTATTAAATTGTCTTTATCTGATCCAGAGTTACTTTTTTTAAAAAAAAAAACAAACACAAACCTTGCTTTAGCCCTTCTGAATCTTTTTCCCACGAGAACTGATCAAGTGACTGTGTGGAGACTTGTCTGTCAGTTGAGGTCAAGCCACTAGATGTGTGGGCTAACAAACAGGGACTATACATCTATAAAACCGCAACTCTAATATGGCACATAAAATAAATCACAAAACCAAAATTTGTTGCAATAGGACCCAATGTATGCCTGTACTTGAATCAAGCAAGCCACAGCATCAAGTTCTGTGATGAAACACAACATGCACATCTTTTAAATGCCAGTGCCAAACACAAAAGTGTATAGGCAACTCGCACATCGGAGCAATTAGTAGTAATAAATAACCAGCTCAATATATGTGAAATACATTAAAATGTCTCGAGTCAACAAGTGGTGTAACAAGTCTGTTGCTTCAAGCTGTGTTAAGATGAACAAGCTAGAAAGAAGATGGGTAAATCTAACCATCAACTTCAAAACTTGGTTAACATTGCAATGTATTCAAACACAAGCACGAACTGGAAATGGAAACTAAAGCAGGGACATTTACACTGTCGCAAGGGCAAAACCAAAAGCAGATCAATTAAGGCATTTTTCAATTGTGATACTCCAAGCAGATCTCACCTTAACAAGTTTTTATTCTAAGAATTAAAGAACCCCAAAATTTTTAAGTCTCTAAGTGTTGTCTAGGAGTCACAAATTCCATTTTGCTTGATAAATGACAGCAACAATGCATCATTTTTTACTGATGCCTCCCAAAACCATGCAATGCAATCCTTTAGAAATGCCACACCAAAATAGTTTTGGTATTCAAAAAGTTACCAGCAGTGAATTTTCATTAAAAAGATAGTAATTTGCTGAAGATACTGAAACACTACTTTTCTGGTTCACAGAAACTTAAAACTGTGCCATAACTTAGTGATGGCTTATTTCAACCCAAGTACCTGCAATATCAACTCAGAAGGCATTTAAAATTCTACTATTTCAAAGAAGGCAGTTCATCACTTTTTTATATCAAGAGTATCAAATATTATTTTAATATCATGTTATCATTACCAATAAAGAGATCTTTGCCATAATCGTCTAGTATTATTTTCCTGGAACATCTGCATTCCCATGACACAAGACACAAAACTCCTTAAGTCAGTTGGGATTATAGGCTTTTCTAAAAGCACATTATAAAGGTTATTAACAACATTACCTAACAACTTGGTTTTAGGTCATTTTCTTCTTAGATTAATGGGAGAACTTGATGAAAAAATATCAGTCTGCCCCTGATAACACCTGACTTTTTTCCATACATTTTGCATCACAGCCCTGGTTAACTGCAAACATAGCATATTGAAGCCTATTTTGGAATCGCTTGCCAATGAGAACAACAAAAAAGCATGAAGAAGCCTCTGCTTTAGTTATCAAAAATACAATTAGAATATTGTCAAGCTACTGACAAGCTACCCCCCATTATATTCCAATTTTGCACATCTGCTCATATCCTACAGCTTCATGTGCTGAACATGCCATAACAGCACATTGCTGCATGTGACAACAGCAGCTCAGCTGGACAATCTGAACACGATACAGGCCTAAACCCCTCAGTTTCAGCTCAGTCCTAGGCAAGCAGTTAGAGAGGGGATTTTTCTAAGTTAACATTAAATTAGCAGCCCACTAAGTGACAACACTAATTCAAAGGAGATGATGATCTAGCAGAATTCAGTTCTGAAACATCTTTTCCCACCATGTTGAAGCTAAGTATGGCTTTCTATGAAAAATTCAACTTTACACCAGACTTGGCACCCCACATTCTATCAACAATTTGTCTTGGTTTATTTACAGGCAATGCACACCAAGTACTGAGTCTAATTCAAATTCAGACATGGGCGAAAGAGCTATATCACTAAAACACATTTTTAAGGAGGTGGGGAGAAAACTGCTTTCTAAAAACTGCAAGAAGGTTCTGGAGCAAAAAGTGCTATGTTAATAAAACTATCAGAATTCAATTCTACTTCCCTTTAGCCTTTTCTTATACAGAAGTATTTGCATTGTACTTACCCATATCATAAGAATGGTTTTCTGAGGTAAAACCAGAATTTATATAATCAAAATTAATTAGCATTGATGAAAAAAAGCCAACCCCTCAAATGAACAGAGTAACCAACCCCAACCTCAACACACACATTCACACACACACAGAGATTCATGTGTTACTACCATAGGGTATTCCAAGGCGCTCCTGCTCCTTTCGGTAGCCTTCCAATGCCGCAGCCCATCGTGTCACTTGTTCAGAGGTCTCATCTGAAATTGTTGTAATATGCTTTGTTCCATCCAAGGTTATCACTTGAGCTTCCTCAACAAGGTGAGCTTCAGCCTCTGCATGATGAGCATCTGGATCTATCACTACCTCCACAGTCTCCACAGGCTTCACAATTTCAAGGATGTTTAATTTGGGCTCTATCCCTAGGTATAGAAAGAACAAACACAAAGTTTAAAGACAGCAGTTCAAACATGACAAAAACGTTGTTTTAAAACTTCCCAGTTGATAGGTGTTAGCATACTTAGGAAGGAAATATGACTCAAAAGCATCACCAAATTTTTGCAAGTGTCCTAAGTTAGAATTACATTTTCTATTGTAATGCTTTAGAAGGTGAATGTAAAGCTATCTCTCTTTCCTGCACCAGTATTACAGCTTCCTATTCTATTTAGGTAATCCATTTCACATATCTTGAAGAGAACATTCAGCATGGGAGCATAAAGAACAAGTATTCTGATCTGCAAGAAATATACCAAACCAACAGAAAAAAGCAACCCCCCCCAAAACCAAAACAAGCATCCACCTCTTTCAGCCTTTACAATATTTCCCTTCTATGTCTGGGGTACACACACAGGAGTTAACATTTCCTCTCAGTGCCCTGCAAGGGGCAGTGTATTTAACAGCAAGTTAAAAGAGAACTGGAGAATTCTCCATGCTTTGGTTTTACACCTGTCATTTAGGATATCAGTCTGAAGAACTGGAAGGCATGCCTGTATCTGTTCTGCAGCAAGAAAGAACACATCAAATCTTGTTAAACCTCTGTCACACTTACTATCAAGCTTTGTGAAACTGCCATTTTATATTAATAAAGATACTATTGGTTCTCTGAGTGAAGCACATGACTATCTGCAACACCATTACAGTAACAGCTAACAGCCACACTTCTTGAATAGATTTTTGTGAAGTGTAATTTCACATTAAAGAAACCCACAACTATCTGTAAAAATCCATTTCAGTATGACTTAAACTTTGACTAGGGTTAAGCAGTTGAAAGTAGGATTAACACAGTATTATGTGGTCAGCATACTTCTGTATCTTGTGCTGCAACGCATTACTTTGTGTCACCCCCATCTGATCTATATTAAAGCTCTACGTGAGAAAGCAGGTTCTATAGGTGACAGTCTTAAAAGCAAAACCACAACCTGTTCAGTTATAAGGGAAAACAAATGGAGTCATTACCTGTAGTACAAGTAAGAACAGACCAAGTACTTTTCAGACAAGTATTCCTCTAGACTTTAAAAGAAATTCAACTCGAGAAAAAAATATTAGAAAGGGAACACTACACAGACCCTGAATACAACATGCAGTAATATGAAATTAAGGAAGTGAAAAATAGACAACCACTAAGTGGTTGACTAGATGAAGAAGCAAACATGAAGGAAAAGCTAACAAGAGCTTCACACTTTGGAGTGTTTTATCTAGGTCATCTAAGATTAACATTCACAGCACAGGCTTGTTTTAAAGCCAGGTGGAGACGGGCGATGGAAAGCCCTAAGAGTTAAAATTTTTGATCTTCAAAAAAGAAAGCAAAGAAAAAGCTTCTCGAGATCAACAGTTCACTGCTGCTCAAAAAGCTTTACTGACAAATAAATACATGTAGTATGAATCTACTGCTTTATTTGCAATGCAAACATGGAGATCAGTGATGAGTCTCTGTAAAGGAAATCTGCTTATAAGTAAAAATGTTGTGAAGTAACAGTCTGACACCAAACCTACTGCAACATTAGACCAACATTAATTCAGTGGGTTTGTCTGCATTTCTTCTCCCATCTCTAATCCTTTTGCCTACTACATAAGCAAACATATGTCCAGTCTTCCTTGTACATCACAGAAGTTATGGAACACAAAGTGTCCATGGCACACCTGCCACAAGTATAAACTGGTGCAAAGAGCACAAAAATCCAAGGACATCAACTATCAAAGTGTGTCCAGATGTTGCCGGCACAAGTCCCTTCACTGCTAATTCTCTGAAGCTAATGACTATATGAGGGTTAACACAGACCTACAGGCAACCTGGGTTTTTTTCCCCGTGAAAAGTCTGGTATTAATGACATCAAGAAACAGGATATAAGTCAAATTGCACCTTTAATCTAAATCAGTATGTTTCATTACGCTTTATGAATCATTCCTTTCGATACTAAAAATAAAAAAGCCTACTTATGGCAAAAAAGAGTTTACAAACCACAGTCAAATGAGTAGCTATATGCTTAGAACTTGGACTTCAGCTACCTAAATCCATAAACTTTCTGTCCCAAAATCTGTGTAGTATCTCTAGCACAGCTACATAAACATGCTCAGAAATTCTCAAAGCAGCTAGGCACTAGCCTCTTGTATCAGTCAAATGTTTAAAAGTAGGTGGAAGAGCAGAAGTTTCAGAAAAGGTTCACTTTGCAGGTGAGCTTTGGGTGTACATAACAGAACCAAGCACAACACAAGCAGCAGCTACAGACACTTCCATTCACAAACACAGCCTTGTCCAGCTTAAGTTTTTGCATGTGGTACCACTTGAACACCAGATAAACTGCACTACCTGTTAGTGTACTTTGTAAACAACAATAAAAAGCCAAACTACACTGTCCACCTCCATAATACAGGTGCCTCTTCTCCAATCACTCAAAACAATGACTTTAAAAGGGCTAGAATAAGGGCTGTTATCTTTGAATCTACTCCACAGCTGATCTGAAAAAAGCGTAGCAAGTGCTTCTATTAAACCCTGTCATAATGCAAAAAAAAAAAAATTCTTCAGGGGCAGACTGCCAGAGAGACATTTTCCACCTCTGAAGTTTTCCCAAGAGATTTTAACCTGTGCAATACTCATAGCACTGGATTTACTGCCAGAAGAGTTTATATTCTCTCCCCACTATACACTCCTTTTCTGGAAAAAAAGGAAAAAAAAACCCCATCCCCACCCCCCCAAAAAAAAATCCAAAAACAAAATAGAAAAAAAAATACAAGAAAACCCCCAACTACAGGTGGTACCAGAATCAATTCTGTCATATCTCAAAAAAAACCTCCACATATCAATATTAGGAGTTTAAGGATGGGAAAATGTTCATGTGATACTACCTGTAGTCAGACAGACAGGTGAAAACTTGTGTCTGAATTTAAAACAAAAGAAGCAAACAAAAAAAGGAGAAAAAAGGTAATAACATATTACTACGCAGATGTTAAAAACTCAAACTTTTCCCAAGATTTTTGGCATATGGTGCAACACAATTACTCAGATCTCCACAGACTTGGCAAGAGGCTTCGTTCAGAGCAGTATGAATATAGCAGTAGCTATATTCAAAACAGCTCTTCTCACATAGATCTCTGTCCCTGAAACCAGGATGTTAAGGCAAGGTGGAATAACAAAACGGTCTTTTTAATAAAAAGACTAAAACGGGACTGATTTTTTCTGCTCCAGCTTTTATTAACATAGCTTTGTATTAAATGTTATAAAAGAACTACGATGGGCTATATTTCAGTTGGCTTATCAAAATTTCTCAGAACACTAGAACTGACATAATGGCTTGTCTTTTTAAAAAATAAGAGAATCTAATCCATTATAAGGATTAACTTCAGTTCACTGCTAGCTGAGTTTTGTGCATTATAAAAGTTGGGGGAAAATAAAATAAAACTCAGAATCTATCTTATCTCATCCACAGAAGAGAAGCATGCAGATAACATAAGCTGTTTTTTCTCTTGGTTCAAAGGGTCACTGCAGTAAGAGTAACAAGTCTGCTTCCCTGCTAGTGATCCAGTTATCTTCATTTTATGGTTTATGCCCAGGGTATTTGTTTTCCTGCTATAATTTACGTGCTTTCAACTGTGAGTCGCTTCAGTGACAAGTATCATAGCCTGAACACCACCACTGAGGATGATTCTGAAGTTATACCGAAGTACTTAATACTTAAGTGTTTCGGTTTTTTGGGGAAAGACAGGAAGGAAGCAGCTCCTTGTGCTATATAGTCATACACTTCAGTTTTACCTTGAAGATGAACAAAAACCCCAAACATAAGAAAATGTGAGATAAAGTGAAGATTTTTATCACTTGCATCCTTCTGAAACTGGAAGTTGGAGCACTGCATACTACAAGTTACCAGGCACGAAATAAGAGCAGTTATTCTAGTTCCCTGAAAGATATTTATAATTCTTTTCTTAAAATCAGGAAGGTAGTTTAATCCATATTAAATATGGGGAACTGAGGATTCAGCCTAGCACTAGTCACCTGACACTCAGCATTAAATACAAATCAACAGCCTTACTTAATACTGTTAACACAGAACAGAAAGTATTTCCTCTGTCTAATCTATACTGAAGCCACAAGAAAACAAAACATCCTAAATTCTGCTAATCTGCTTTGCTGACATAACTCAGATAATCAAATATACTCTACTCTGGGAGGAACTTGTTGCCACTTTTATATGAAGATATGACAACAAACATCTGTAGTTGTTCTCAGAGACCAATGTGAACATTGTCTTCAGTGGAGTGGTGGAAATCTTTCCACTCAAGATATATGGATGGGGCAAAGGAGAGGAACAAGATAAAAAGCAAAACAATGAAGCTACTAATTCAGGAGGATTTGACAAGGGGAATTCCTGTCATTCCTGCTACTTCAAGCAGATAAAAACTACGCATCAACAAATCCCTACCCACCTGGTTAATGCTCCTCTGTCACAATAATTTACTTTGAATTTTCATCCAAAGAAAACAGTGATCCCAGCCTTTCATAATACCAATTTCAGTTCACTAAGTAGACTCTCATAATTTGTTTTCAAACACACGGGCTTACTTGCCACATGAAGATTAAATTGTCTCCTACCTAGACAAAAATATTTTGCCTGCTTAGATATTAAAGCATGAGTAACTACCCACCCTTAATGAAAGCCTCATATTGTAACTGTCAGTATTGGACCCAGGTTGGTTTGGGTTTTGTGGTGATTTTTTTAAAACTTAGAAATTGATATGAAACTACCTTAAAAAGATATTTCAAATAGCATCGGTCCATGATATTTAACTACTACACTACTTATAGCCACAGTACACAGTGACAGCGATACTCTGAAGTTATGTGACCATTCAGTGATTTTTCTCAATTTTTCAGGTAGAAATAGCAGGGGATTAGGTTTGTTTAAGTGCACTCATACAATACTAACTTGTTTGGATAACAGACAAACATAACTGCTTACCTTGCCTAGATATTACTTGTACACTGAGTTGCACTGTTCCATCTGTCTTTACACCTTGATCAAAAAGGCTTCGATCTGGATCCAGCTTGATAAACAAACAAAAACAAGTATTAGTCTCACATTTACAAGAAACCTATTCTCCTTTAAGCTTCAGAAACACTAAGTGTCTGCAGCAAACTTTCAGAAGAGGCATGAAGGACTGTTAGTACTATGTAGACATAGCACAGGACAGAAAGAACTTGATCAGAATTTGGAACTTGCCATTCTGTTGTGCTTAAGCTAGATTCACTTACAGGGACATCTTTTAACAGAAAATGGCAAGGTGATACCTGAAACACCTTCCCTCTGTGAAAGTACCTGCAGTTTCTTTTCTCAGATTTTAACACTTTCATAAAAATTCTTGTCTTTAAAGAAGTATTCTCCCTGTTTTTTTCTTTTTTTTTCTGGAGAAGCCACAGATTTCTGTTTATAACTACAAATAAAACATCTAACAATGTGAAACAGTTATACTAAGATGTCTGTAAAAATAGCATGTGTGTAAGTTTCTTGAGTAATGTTCTGCAATCTATGTACCTGAACAATATAGAAAACTTCTTGCTTTCTTTAAACAAGACTAGACTCATGGAAGCTCAAGCAGCAGCAAATGTTGTGGGCTACATCCGGAGAAGATAGTATTGTCCTCACCCTCACTCTTCTTTCACTTGCAAGACGGTATTTTCTTGCTCTTACCCTTACCTCATGAACCTTAAGTGTTCTGATTTTATTCACACTGAATTAGTGTGCACATATTAAATGCCCTGATGATAGTGAACCAAGCAGAATTAAACCCTTAATTACAATTAATACATCAAATGAAGTATGAATTCCCAGGACAAGAGAAGAGACAAAGCCATGGCTCTCCATTAAGAGGTTAAATCTTTCATAAATTTCAACTTACCGGGATGTCTTGCAGGCAAATTTCATGTGCATCCAAGGAACACTGCAGTCTGGGTTCCAGCAACTTCTTTAGATTTCCAACTGGTTCATTGATGTCAATAGCCTGACTCACAAATTCTGCTGTGGTATAGGTTTGCTCAACGATGCTTAAATACCAAATTGATACAACAAGTCATTACCTATATGTTAATATAGTTTGTGCAATGCAGCAGGGCATAGGGAACCTTAAAAAATCCTTAGGAGTAAGCTGACTAAAACATAGTACTGACTCTTAATACCATGCAGAAAAACTCTT
Source organism: Heliornis fulica (assembly GCA_013399135.1). Taxonomy (NCBI): domain Eukaryota; kingdom Metazoa; phylum Chordata; class Aves; order Gruiformes; family Heliornithidae; genus Heliornis; species Heliornis fulica. Next base: position 98,803 of record VXBZ01011687.1, on the reverse strand, counting down.
AGCTTGAGTAGAGTGAATTACCAAATTTTGTTCTGTTAACTTTGCAGTTCTGTAACTCTTATTTTACCTTTTTGTGGTTAAAAAGCTTGGTTAAGCATCAATATTATTTTCAGATTACCATTTTCAAGACATTACGTCATTATTATTAGTTTACACATTATTAAAGTACATGTAAACTAGTTCTATTTGTCTAGCATGGACTGTATTTAAAAGATTTTCAAGTTAAGAACAAACACAGAAGCTTAACAGGTAGAGAACAAAGAAGAAAAAAGTATCCGCTCATATAGAGTGATTCTCAATGTCCTTTAACCAGCCAGCACAAAGATAAGTTTAATGCATACTGGAGACAACCAGAAGGAACTACACAACATGGAGCCTTGAAAGAAACATTAGTCACACATCACAGCTGTCCTGCACTAAAATGGTGACAGCATTGGCACAGGCATTCAGAAACAGCAACAATATGGGACTTTTATTGTCCCAACATATTGCTGTAATGATATCGAAGGATATCCCACTTCAGTATCTACAGTTTCAATGTGTGTAACAACAGTAAGTCAACAGACTCGGAACATCATTTCTGTTCTGTTAAATAACCCTGTATAACAGCCAGAGAATCATAGAAAGGCTAGAGTTGGAAGGGACTCCCAGAGGTCATCTAGTCCAACTCCCCTGTGAGAAGCAGGGACACCCCCAACTAGATCAGGTTGCTCAGGGCCCCATCCAACCTGGCCTTGAACTTCTCCAGGGATGGGGCATCCACCACCTCCCTGGGCAACCTGTTCCAGTGCTCCACCACTCTTACAGTAAAGAACTTTTTTTCTAATATCCAATCTAAATCTCCCTCCCTCTATTTTAAAACCATTACCCCTTGTCCTGTCACGACAGGCCCTACTGAACAGCCTCTCCCCATCTTTCCTGTAGGCCCCCTTGAGGTACTGGAAGATCGCTATAAGGTCTCCCCGGAATCAACTAGCAAAACTGAAAGGTTCATCTCTATTACAGAAGGATACACTGAAGCCAAAAGGTTTGAAGCATGTAGGTGTAGACACATTCCTAGAGACACGAAAGCAGGGGAAAGTGAACTACTAAGAACATATCAAGAGATAAACAAAACAGTTTGGGATTTAAGCAATTAAGATTGAAGAATAATAGCACTACACTGGTTTCCTATAAGCAACTACAGGTGCACTTGAAGAAAACCACCTTTTAATTAGGTAAGAAGCAGGAAAAAAAAACAAAGACAGCATAAGCAAACTCAAGAACCTCGTATCCAGCAAGACAGATGAAAAACTGTGGAAACAATCGACTGCAGCATGACAGAGATGATACTGAGCCAGTTACTCCTGACAGTTTCCAGTTACCTCTTTTGCCCAGCTAGGAAACACCTGTACTTATTTCATAACCACTGACATCTCTGAAGCATTACATAATAAAAAATCTGAATAACCAGATGTAGTGTGTGCAATCAACCACAAATCTGAAAGCAATTAAAGAAAACAAGTAAGGAAATGAATGAATTGTAGCCTAAAGACCCCAAAAAGCAAAGACAGTACATACCTTTCTTCAGTGCATTCCTGCTTCTCAGTTCCATCAATTTCAATTTCGATCAGTTCCTCTGCCTCTCTCTTAGTCATGGCTAAAATGTCTTAAGAACAGAGCTGTGAACAGAAAACATTTTTATTGTAAGCTAGCTACACCATTGGTTGTGTCCTATCAAACATATTCTAAACTAAATGCCAGGGTGTAAAGACAAGAATTCACCTAAAAAACAAAGCCAAAAGCTAATATAGATTTAACAAAATAGATTACAATACCTGTTCCTCAAATGTTCTAGGGGCAAATCCAGGACTATAAACGGGCGCTAGCACAGAGTCCAGAGCCTGATTTTTTTTGGAAGCATCCAAATGTCCTGAATGTTTTTTGTTATAGGCTACCTCAGCTTTTAGTGGCTGGCTGCAAATTCTTTGGAAGTTGTGTGCATTTTATTGCCTAGATTCAGCTACACATTACTTTCCCAGCAAGGCTGAAAGATGCTGCTTTCTCTTTCTTTTTTACAATTTATTTCATTATTTTTTTCATTATTTATTTCACATAAAGTGCTGCAACAGGACTCAAGACAGAAGATCTATTATTTCCTCACAGGTAAATAAACTTAACAGTACAGTCTTTTTTGACTGTCCCATCTTTCTACCCATCTCTCTCACGGGCAATAATTTGACGTTAGGTACATAATGCCTGCATCCTGTTAAGTCCCAAACTCATGTAGTGTATTACCAATTAAAAGAAAGGCTATTCTGTGACTATATTCTCACTGACAGCAAAGATTTTCACGCCCTGTAAAGTACTAGACATTGTTGGAATGTAAGAGGGAAAGAAAGAATAACAGCATTTGGTGTGTAAAGCCATAGTTTGTACAGTATTATCACATTTCACTATCCCATACATCGTAAGTATGAAATGCTGCAAGAGAACTGGGCCACATTACAGTAAGTTTACAATAAATATCATAAACCAAGAAAAGGAGTAGGAAGCAGGAGTAGAGAGGAGGAAATCACATTAGAAAAAGCAAATTAAGCTACAATGTAAACATCCCCAATAGAAGAGACAAGGTTTCCATCCCGGAACCATTCTTTCCCAGGGACTAATCTACCCCAAACCCAAAAGTTAATAGGTTAAATTCTTAAAGACAAGTTAATAAGGAAACATTCAACTTTAAAAGTTGAAATAACTTTTGAAAAAAACAGGAGTTGGATCTGATTCCAATCTGCATGAAGCTACCAGGGCTAGACAGCAAGTAAACATCAGCCCATGAGAAGCAAACCCATGATTCGTTCTGCTCACAGGTCCCGCTCCGTGAAAATTCCCTCATTGCCAGGGTGGGATCTGCTGAACCAGAGCAGCAGCATTCACTGAACAGGGCCTTGGGAGTCTAACTCCCATATTACTTAATCTTGTGTATCATCTTCATGATAAACAGGGAAGAATGAAAGACCACTTCTGAAGAATGTAGAAAAGCTTACTTAAATAGCTGCAAGCTCCATTGTTACAGGACATCTGGTTGATTGTTAAAATGCATTTTTTAAATTAAGTTTTGAGCTAAGCCCCTATTGAAAACTCCCAAAGAAGCTAGCTGATATCGTAACCAAGGGGGAAAATCTTTCCTGTACTAGCAATCAGACTAAAAACTCAGTAACTGTTTGGGTTTTTTTCCTTCTGTGAAGGGAGTTTACCAGTAAGGTCATGGAGGGCGTTAGTCTAGGATTTCGTGTTCTTCGACATATTGATAAGTTATGAAGAAAACCATGCAGACCTGCAGAAATAACTCACCACCTTCAAAGGTTTCTGACAGAAAATATCCAATAGTGGGTATCGGACCAGTTAGTTGTTCACTTTCAGGTCAAAGGCAGTTTGCAGTTGCATCTCACAGGCTCTGCTATATTTCTGGTTACCCTAGGGAGGTAGGAGAAGAGTGCACAGACAACAGGTACGAAAGATGGTTCCATTGAGCAGATACAAACAAGAGAGATGATGGTTGGAAAGAGGAGGATTAGCATTATAAAGACATGTAAAGTCATAACAGTTCAGAGAAAGTGAATGGGGGAAATTTTTCACTCTTTCCTATGCTAGACTAGAGAGACCCCGATGATACAAACATTTCATGTGAAGTCTCGCAGAGTTTCGTGTTACAGGATGATGCAAAGATTGAAAGTGCACATAGTTTCAGATGGGACTAAACTTCCTGTGACTTCCCTGAGAGCTACTAAGAAACAAGACAACTCGAACAGCCTGGCTTGTTAGAGGGTCAACATGGTAGCAATACCAGAGCAGCAGCAGCATTTGCTCGAAGGATCACATAAAACTGTGTTTGATTTGCGGAAGGTACAGCCTACAGACTCCTATTTAGCTTTACTTTTTCCTTCTAGCTAAAAAGGCCTACAGTCAAATACCTTCTTGGTTAACAGGTAATGTCAACAGACAAAAGAAAAAGCACTCGTTAACAGCTTTCCTACCCCGCAGCCCAGTGCCACTCCAGCATCTTTTAGTTTAACTTTTGCGGGCGAGGAGAAGCCGCTTTGCTCCATTAGGGCCTGTCTTTTCCCTAGCACGCAAGAAACTGGGCAAGCAACAAGCCCATCATGACACACGCACAAACTCTACTACTACAATACGTGCTGGTTTTCCTCTGGGGTAATTCGAAGCGGGCGCGACTGCCGGAGCCCGCATGCGTTCCAACCGATACAGAAGCCAAACCACAGGAGGCGCTGAGTACAGGAACTCAGGAGCACAAGTATTTGGCACTGTCCATCCCCATTATTACTCATACTGGTAAAGCCTAACGCAAACTGGGCGAGGTAGCCGACTGCCCACTCTTTACAGACCTGCTTTTACAAGTTAACAGCCAGTTCCGATTTAAGACAAAGACGACAGACCTCAAAACGGGGCGCACTCTGGCCACATTCCGTGTTTTCCTTTCCTGTTAACGCTCGGAAAACAAATGCGACCCGAGAGACGCAGCGGCGTAGCAGCGCCCATCCGTCCGGACGCCGGGCAGAAACCTGCGTGCGATGCCCAACACCCTCTCTCACACGCGGAGCGAGTTTACGCGCCCGGGAGCGGCCTCGCAGCGCTCGGTCCGGGCCGCTCGACTCGCCCTCGGCGGCACAGAGAACCTCAACCCCTCCCGCGCCCCATTTTCCCGTTCCCGGAGCGGCCAGCGCCCGTGTCCCTCGGGACGCTGGGCGTGTCCCTCGCTGCTCCCCGCAGGCCCGGCTTCCCCCCTCCCGCCGCGGCCCCTCATCGTTGTTTGAACCCGAAACGGAAATGAGGCTCGCGGAACCGG